>JAPVLO010000761.1:0-495868 GCA_027257055.1 Cephalopachus bancanus
TGATTGTTGCCTTCCCCAGGTCTGAACATGGGGTTTGGGCTGCTGTGATTTAGCAAGAGTCTATGCCTTACAGCCCTTTTAACTTAACAGCACGAGAATTATAGCCCTGTAACTTTACAGCACAAGAATTAGTCAGTAGGATGTTTATCAAAGATGTCAGAAGTCTCAGAACATTTGACCAAAATGGAATCGCAGGCCATTGCAAAATAATAATCATTTATTTAACAAAAGTGATAACTAAAACACTTCAAAAGCAATACAGAAAGCACATGGATGCAAAAACCCAAACTCTTCCTACTCTCTACTTTCCTATGCAGTCAAAAATCCAATGACAATGACATAGGAATTATCCTGATAAAACACAAAAATCCATCTCCTAGGGCCCTTTACCAAGACGCAAAGAAAGACTTTTTGCAGTGTGATTTTTTCCTAATTGGAAACCCATTTGGATTACCTGAAAGTCAAAACACATTTCAAAAAAGGTGGGGGGGACTTGAACTAAGCAAGCACCAGAAAGAGTGTGTCCAAGGTCATGAGTGAAACAAGAAATTCAAAGACTAAATATCTTGAACAGAGGCATAAATAAGTCTTATGAAATAATTTAGACAGCAAGAAAAGCCAAGAGTACAGAGTCGTTATACTGGAGAAAAACATTGCTTTTCTAGACTTTTAAGATAAACATTTCAGGGCCGGGTGAGGTGACTCAAGCCTGTAATCCTAGCACTTTGGGAGGCCAAGATGAAGGGATTTCCTGAGCCCCCAGGTTCAAGAACAGCCTGGCCAACTTGGCGAGACCCCGTCTCTACCATAAATAAAAAAAATTAGCGAGGAGTGGTAGCACGCGCCTATAGTTCCAGCTACTTGGAAGGCTGAAGTGGAAGGATCACCTGAGCCCAGCAGGTTGACGCTGGAATGGCAGTGAACGTGCCACTGCACTCCAGCCTGGATGACAGAGTGAGACTCCAACTCAAAAAATAAATAAATAAATAAATATTTCAGCATTAGACCACAACAGCATGAATAGAATAAAAATTAAAACTTATATAAGATCCTCTTTTTTTTTTTGAGTTGGAGTCTCACTCTGTCACCCAGACTGGAGTGCAGTGGCCACTCCCGGCCACCACAGCCTCTACCCGCTGGGGTCCAGCGATCCTTCTGCCTCAGCCTTCCCAGTAGCTGGAACTACAGGCGCACACTACCACGCCCGGCTGATTTTTTGATTTATTGTAGAGATGAGTTCTCACCAAGTTGCCCAAGCGGGTCTCAATCCACGGGCTCAAGCAATCTACTCACCTTAGCCTCCCAAAGCACGGGATTACAGGCTGAGCCACCAAGCCCGGCTACAAGATTGTCTTTTATTTTTTTTTATTTTTTATTTTTTTGAGTTGGAGTCTCACTCTGTCGCCCAGACTGGAGTGCAGTGGCTGCTCCCGGCCACCGCAGCCTCGACCTGCTGGGCTCCGGAGATCCTTCCACCTCAGCCTTCCAAGTAGCTGGAATTACAGGCACGCGCTACCACGCCGGCTGATTTTTTGATTTATTGTAGAGATGAGGTCTCGCTGCCCAGGCGGGTCTCGAACCCGCGGGCGCAGGCAATCCACTCACCTCAGCCTCCCAAAGGCGTGGGATTACAGGCTGAGCCACCGAGCCCGGCTAAGATCATCTTTTATACAAAATCATTTTATTTTCCTTATAACCTGCCTTACCAAAAATGCATCTCTATATTCATACATTTTTTCCTAATTTCTCTCTCCTACTTACTAGTTCCTTTCTTCCTTGTTTCATAAATTCCCTTTCCAAGTTCACTATCTCAATCAACCGTTAGATGACTTCTTGAATTGGACAAAATTATTATTTTGTTCTCAATAAGGACACATCCTTGGGAGATTTTATATACCAAATTATGTGTTATGAGAATTTTTATTCTTAGTAACCTTACATTATAGTGAAAAATCAGGAAGCAAGAAATCCTGAACTTTCTACCAAGTGATTAGCACTGTGTGCATGAGAACATTTCACAATTCTTTTTTAAAAGTATTCTCATATTATAACCCTTTCTTTCTTCTTTTTTCTTTTGAGTTGGAGTCTCACTCAGTTGCCCACTCTTGGTCACCCAGCATCGACCTGATGGGCTCCAGCAATCCTTCTGCCTCAGCCTTCCAAGTAGCCAGAGTTATAGACGTGGGCTACCACACCTGGATAATTTTTTTTATTCATTGTAGAGAAGCGGTCTCTCCAAGTTGCTCGGGCTGGTCTTGAACTGGTGGGCTCAAGAAATCCCCTTGCCTTGGCCTCTCAAAGTGCTGGGATTATCCACCAGCCTGTCTATAACCCTTTCTTAACTGGAAATCACTCAGACATCTAACAAGCAGCCACAATAATTTCAAGATTTTAAATGACACAAAACATGTGCCTGTAGCCTTTACCCACCATTTATATTCTATTCACCGTTAACAATTTATCTAGATTACTTATGTGACCTTGCCTGGAGCCAGCGGACAGCATGATCCATAGGGGACTAGCAGAAAGGGGGGCTGATAGCAGTTAAAAGTATTCCTTTTGAAAGTCAATCGGCAAGCTCTGAAAACCCACCAGACAGTCCAGAGTTTGTTTGAGAAAACCAAATAGCCAAAGCCTGACAACTTTCCTGGAAATGCAAAAGCATGACCAATTCACAAGCTTACCCAAATCCTCTCTTTTTGAAGTTATCAGTTTACAACCCCTGCTTGCCATGCATTTCCTGAACACCATTTGTTCTTTAAAAATCTGATTTTGCTGAGTACAACCTTGTGAATTCCAAAGAAAATGTGTAATCACTTAACCTGACCCCCTTCCCTTACCAAAACTAAGGTATAAGACCCCCTCCTCTTTCTCCGGGGGCTCAGCCTGGGAGCATTAGCCCACTGAGTTGCAAACCGGCACAAATACATCTGCTACTTCCTAAAACAGCCTCAGTGTCACGGCCTCTCTATGTTCCTGCTACATTCTGGTGCACTGGCTGGGAATGGGAGAGTTTGGAGACAGTTTGTTCCACCTCTTTGTCATCGGAGTACAACCTCCAGGGCAACGGAGAGGCAATCTCACCTGGTGCGCAACGGACCTTTTGATCCGTAGGAGAGAGACCCCTCCTCCTGGCACACTGAGGCTCAGACCATGAAAGCACAACAGCGACCCAAGAGGCGAGGAATTGGGCATGAGGACAACCACCCGACGGAAAGGACAGAATGACCACCCAACAGAAAGGGTAGGAATAAGGGCCTTTGCATAGACTGCCAACAGACGGCAGAAGGGGAGCTTGATCACCTCCCAGAGTCTGCGAGTAGTCTCCAGCCTGAAGGACAGGGCTGAAAGTCAGTGAAAGAAACACTGCTTCGAGACAAAACTATCGACTCCTAGGAATTGGGTGAGGGTTGGAGAATGTGCTGTGTGATTGTGGTGAATCAAACGGATGGCAGGAGGGTTCCATATAAAGTTAGTCTGCCTTGGGGTTGTACCAACCTGCCAATTGCTAAGAGGTGTCTGAAATATCTTCATGAGGAGTACAGCTAGAGTTTCCCATACCTCTCATTCTCTTATTTATGTGTATCTGTCGTTTTGAATCTGCTAAAAAGCTGGTTGAGTTATTTATGTTTTGTTTAATGGTACATGTTGTCTTTTAAAAACTTGATTAGCACATGTTTTCTTTATATCATTTTATGTTTCCCTCCCTTTATTGTGTGGTGTTTCTCCAACACTCGTTGGCACTGTTAAAATCCTGTCTTTTGTTGTTAAGGATGTGGGGAAGTTGCCTGCTGTGTATGTGAAGTGCTACCGGTTATCTTGAATTCTTTCCTGGGACCACATCCTCTCCCTTCCTTAGCCTGTGTTCTCCATGAATTCTGAAGTTCATTCTAGTCCACCTGTAAAGAAACATAGAAATGTCTCTTATATGCTACTTAGCCTTTTGCTAACTCAGTGCAAGTTAATGCTAGCCTTGGAGAAAATAATTTTGTAATCTTTCTCTGGCAAGTTAGGGACTGAATAAACTGTTCTTGTTTTCAAATGCTAGAAGCCAGGTTAGTTGAAAGTAAGTCTGTTTCTAAAGGTTTAGGCCTTGCCTAAGATCGTAATCAACTGTTTGTCCCTGTAAAACTGTTGGGAAGTCTTTTAGAGTCATGTAATGTATGCTAAGTCCCTACTTTATTTTATTTTATTTTTTTGAGTTGGAGTCTCACTTGGTAGCCCAGACTGGAGTGCAGTGGCCGCTCCAGCCACCGCAGCCTCGACCTGCTGGGCTCCGGCGATCCTTCCACCTCAGCCTTCTGAGTAATCAGAATTATAGGTGTGCACTACCACGCCCGGCTGATTTTTTGATTTATTGTAGAGATGAGGTCTCGCTGCCCAGGCAGGTCTCGAACCCACGGGCTCAGGCAATCCACTCACCTCAGCCTCCCAAAGGTGTGGGATTACAGGCTGAGCCACCAAGCCCGGCTAGTCTCTACTTTAAATTGTAATGCTAGATAACCCTACTGCTTGCTTTTTTGGCTATGTCTGACTAGCACACCCCTTACAAGACTGGTAAAGCTTTTAAATACTGAATACTTTGCAGGACTTAATAAGGCATGGGAACTGGCCATTCCCACCTGATTAAGTCACCTTGTAAGTTCGGTACTTCACATAAGGGGACAGGTCAAATACTAGGCACACTCTGTGGCGCATAGAGTGAGACCTAATCACTCTCATTTAATTGCTCACATCTTACAACTAAGGCTACTGTTTTTGACAATTTTGCCTGTTCATAATTAGGAATAAGTAGAAACAGATCATTTTACACCTATGTGGTCTGTTCACTCTAAAAAGGTTTTATACCAGGCCATTTTGTAGGCATCATTGGAAAGTCGTGGAGCAGAAAGAATAAAAAAGGGGGGCTTCAAGGAGGGTTGAGAACACTCAGCTTGGATCTCAGGGTCCCAGAGATACCTGGCATTGCTGCTTATGGCTTTATTTATTTGTTTGTTTTGGAATTCTCCTTTGAGGAATAAATTGCAAATGTTCAAAACAGATTCTGGGTTTTCAAGAAACATGACCAAGAAAACGTGTAATAATCTGTACCCTCAGACACCCCAATGGGGCAGATTTAAGATAATTAAAGCAAATTAAAATTACGTGGTTTAAAAAAAGAAAAGTCAAATTTGAACTCACTACAAGTTAGCAGATAATGAGATTTGGAAAGGAGCAATTAAATTATCTGGCAATTAAATTCACTTTGTAGACCTAAAGAAAAATGGTCAAAAGTTCTGTATGCAGAGGCATTTAAAAAATTTATTTCACTACTTTGCAAACAAGATTATATCCTATGACTCAGGACTATGAATACCAATCTCACAATTATAGAAAGCTTCTGAAGTTCTTAGAAACTGAGACATTAAGAAAAAAAAAAGGAGAAGGACCCCAAGATGAGCACCAGCCAGGGAAAAGTAAACAAACCTATTGGCAATTGCCACTAATAGCAAAGCTCCAGCCACCCAAAAGAGGGCTGATAAGGATAAACCTACTAAGGATAATACACTAAGGGGATGGTATGCAGCTGCTATGAATATGGTCAATCTGGGCACCTAAAGCACAATTGTTCTTGATGGCCTAACCCCCAGGACCTAGTCCAACATCCAGACTAAAAGCCCACTGAAAGAGATTGTGCGGCCTCTCCTGAAGGGGGAGGAAACACCTAGCTTGGTGATGGTGGCTGTGGACAAGGGGCACGGCCCAGCCCAGCGCTCTGTTTGCCATCACCCCAGAGAATCCTTGGGTCTGTATGAATGTGGCTCGGTCCAAATTAATTTCTTGATTAATACTGAAGCTAAGTTTTTAGCCCTTGTGCTCATACTGAACCTTTCTCCTGATACTTGCTCTCTAGTGGGAGTTAAAGGTGTTCCAAAAGTTAGACATTTCACCTAACAGTTACTAAAAGTAAATTCAAAATATTACTATAAAAAGTTATCTATAAAAAAAGGTAAAAAGGAAAACAAAAAGCAAAGAAAAAATATTAAAGGGTTGTTGGTGTGCAAATAAGGTTTTAGTGAGAAAAGAAATGGAATATAAGAGAAAAAATATTTTTTATCTAAAAATAAATCTTATATGGTAAATTTCTGTCCTATAATAGAGAAATAGTTATCTGAAAATTTTAAAAGGGAGTAGAGAACAAAAATAAAATAGTATAAGCATGCCAAAAATGGTATGAAGAAAGCTTATGAAAAAACATATACACAAAAGAAATTCTATAAACAATCTAGACATAATAAAGTCTTCTCTGAATGCAAGTCTCCAAACATTTTCGGATTTCTCTTCAAATTTTATATCAAATTTACTTGAGTGCCTGGTTCAAATTATAATCTAAAACAATCTGTCAGGCTACCATTATAGTCCAGAAATACATTAAAAGCTCCAAAGGCTGGCACTTGTAATAAAGCCACAGAAATTAAAGTTTATCATCTAAGTTATGGTAATAACTTCAGGTCTTGTAGCTTTTGTACAAAATGTGATCAGCCACTACCTAAAATTGTCAAAATGTATGCCTGACTTTATTCCTTTGATTGATGCCCGCATAATGGTCATGCAAGGATTCCAGTCAGTGCCTGCAAACAATGCCACTGCTGAAACAGATCTGGATGCCTCAAGTCAGACAGAGAAAGATTTTCGATCTCTGACTAGGCAGGACTATGCCCACTGTCAGCTCTGAAGAAGCTACAGAAAATGGACCTTCACCCCTCACCACCCCATATGATTATGGGATCGAAAAATCTCAAAAGAAAAAATAATTGAGGCAGGGTAGCTAGTACAGGCTAGACACAGATAAATTTTCTATAGGTAGGTTTTAGAAGGCATTCAAACATTTCAAAAATTATAATCTACTGCAGTCCAAGTAGCAATCTATCCCACCCCTTGGCAAATCCAAAAAAAACTCCATCAGATGTAGGACTAGGACAGCACAATCTTTCAATTTGTGATTTAGCATAATAATCACTAGAAATCCTTTGGAGACACAAGTAAACTGAACATAGCTATTTGGTATTTCATTGCTCAGGATCCAAGTCCCTGAAATGAGATTCGTTAAAACTTTGAAATTGTTTAACGGTAGGCCTTTCTCCTACACCTCTGAAGGAAATGGGGCCACAAACATAAATGCTCATAAGGAAATGTGTTGTCCATTTGGGACAAATTTTAATCAGTTTATAAGCTTCCTTCCCTAGGAACTTCCTGGACCATGGAAAACCCAAACATCCCAGAGAAGTAAGTGCTGCTAAAAAATTGAAGAGAGGAAGGACCCAACCAACAGCTGTAAGAAAAAAAGACCCTAAGGATGGTCCTGTTCCTATACTAGTACATGCTATTACCCAGAATTGTTAAATTTATGGGTATCTTCTAGTCTCAGGAGCATCTAGGCTTCCCTAATGGTTCTCACCCCTCCAGGAAACTAACTGAAAGCATTTAAATCTGTACATTCAAAAGTTCAAAGTAAAAAGTCAAACAGTTAATAATAATAACCTAACAAGAATTAGTATGCAGCAATGGCCCATTAAGAAAACAAGCAGTGTGTTTATACCAGCCCAACTACCTGGTGTCAAATTCAGAAGTTTTGGGGGGCTGCTAGGTTCTATAGAATTTGAATACCTAACTTCTCTATCATGACAAAACCCCTCTATGAAGCCTCAAAGGGGGTAAACAGAAGCCTCTGCTATGGGAAAAAGGCCCAGAAACAGGTCTTTGAATAAATTAAACAGGCCATCACCAATGCACCTGATCTGGAACTTCTAAATATGACTAAGCCTTTCTTTTTATACGTGCATAAACGTGTTGGCACTGCAGTAAGGACCTTAACTCAAATGCTTAGGGTCATGGCATAGACCTGTGGCATATTTATTCAAACAGCTAGATTCTGTGACCCAGGGCTGGCTGCCTTGTTTATGAGCCCTGGCAGCCACAGCACTCCTGATAACAGAAGCTATTAGACTAACTATGGAACAACACCTAACAGTCAGGGTGCCTCGTGCGGTAATAAATTTAATGAAATACAAGAGGCAGTATTGGCTAACCAACAATCGAATGGTCAGATGTCAGGGAATGCTCTGTGAAAACCTCACGTATTCACCTAGAGGTAGTGAAGACCTTGCTACCAATAGAGCCAGGACAGCCAGGCCACGGTTGCATTAAACTAATAAATGACGTGTTCTCTAGCCATCCAGATTTAACAGACCAGCCCCTCCGAGACCCTGAGATCAAATACTTCACAGACCAGAGCAGTTTCATACAGGAGGAGGAGCGCTTTGCAGGCTATTCCCATTCTTTTAAGCCGGGTCACTAAGGCCGATGGAAAAACTGGAACGGATTTCTCAAGCCCTGCTCTAAAAGCCTGAGGATACTTTGGCCCTGCTTTAACCACACACGGAGGCTGGCTGATTGACTCACAGCAGAAGGTTGAAAATTCAGCTTAAGGACTCAGCGGACATTACTGACAAGCCATTGTCTTGCTTTGTCAACCTTTATCTTACTAAACTGTTTGCCATTTTAATTGCTGTAAAACTGACTTTATTTGCTATAGAATTAACAGAGTTGTCCCCATCGAACATGTTAGAAAAGCGTTTCACTAGCATTTCCATTCTTTCTTATGATAAGAAGTTTTCTTGTGCTTTTATGTATTTCTGCCTAATTTGGGTGCTTATCACTTCCCCCACACATCAAGCATGTACATGTATAGAAACTATCTGGGCAGACATAAGAGTTTTCCATCGTTGTTCATCCCAGCCAGAAGTTTGTTCTGGTGGCCAACAAGGCCTGTTTGGTATTGGGCACCTGCTTATGCAACTAAATCTTCTCAATGTACTATTGTCACCCAAACTATAAGTAACTATACAGTATTATCCTCTGAACAAGTTAACCCGTTTCAAGGTATAAAGGGCTATTTTGGATATGTGAAAAGGTTGTATATGCCCAGCTCCCAGCATTATGGGAAGGCACGTGTACCATAGGAATAATCCAGCCAGGATTTTTCCTTCTGCCTAACCCAAGGGGGGGATAAACTAGGCATTCCCCTTTATGAAAGCCTCAAAATCTCTGTCCTTCAACCAAGTTCCTAATATAGGAGGAACCCAAGTTGGGAAAGATGATGAATGGCTACCCCAGAGAATTATATATACTTATGGTTCAGCCACATGGACACAAGATGGGAGTTAGGGATACCACATGCCTATATATATGAATGTCATTATCAGGTTACAAGGCATCTTAGAAGTTATAACTAATCAAACAGCCATGGCTTTTGAGTTTGTTGCTCAGCAACAAGCCCAAATGCGCACAGCTATTTATCAAAAGTGCTTAGCTTTAAACTACCAGTTAGCGGAAAAAGTAGTGGTAAATTTAATAGCTCTGAATGTTCTTTGCAAATAAGTGATAATAGTAAAGCAATAACTGATATAGCCACCAATATTAGAAAGCTTGCCCATGTCCCAGCGCAAAAATGGCAAGGCATAAAAATTGGCAATTAGTTTAAAGACATGTTCTCAGGTCTAGGAGGATTTAAGTACATTGTTGAATCTATGGTCCTTATTAGTGGGATCTTGTCTTATCCTCCCTTGATATAGCCCCAATAACTATGGACGCCATTTCTAAATTTGTAAAAACAGTTGTTGAACGAAAAACTGCGGCCCGCATGATGTTAATGCACCAAATTAAGGATGATGATACTCTAGACCCATGAGGGTATTGAGGGGTCGAGCATCAAAAGAGGGGAATGTGGCAGAAAGGGGACTGGTAGTAGTTAAAAGTATTCCTTTTGAAAGTCAATCAGCAAGCTCTGAAAACCCACCAGACCGGTTTTGTTTGAGAAAACCAAATAGCCAAAGCCTGACAGCTTTCCTGGAAATGCAAAAGTGTGACCAATTCACAAGCTTACCCAAATCCTCTCTTTTTGAAGTTATCAGTTTACAACCCCTGCTTGCCATGCATTTCCTGAACACCATTTGTTCTTTAAAAATCTGATTTTGCTGAGTACAACCTTGTGAATTCCAAAGAAAATGTGTAGTCACTCAACCTGATCCCCCTCCCTTACTGAAACTAAGGTATAAGACCCCTCTCCTCCTTCTCCAGGGGGCTCAGCCTGGGAACATTAGCCTGCTGAGTCACGCACTGGTGCAAATAAATTTGCTACTTCCTAAAACAGCCTCGGTGTCACGGCCTCTCTGTGTTCCCACTATAAGGTGAGGACCTTGGAAGTGCAACAGAACCCCAGTGAGGTGCAGGAAACAGTCAAAGGAGCCACGCCCGACAGATTGGTAAGAACTCGGGTTCAATTTGGTAGACCTACCCCTAAGGGGCAGAAGGGGAGCCTGATCACCTCCCAGGGTTGCCTGAGTAGTCCCACAGGGAATGAAACTATAACTCTAAGGCACTGGGTGGTGGATTGGAGATGGGTGAATGTGAGTAAACAAGAAGCCACTTAGTGACAAAGCGAGTGCTGTAGTCCTGATTTGGTTCCGGTGGTGACCTTCATACAGCTAAATGGCGGGAGTAGACTCAGAGGCTGGTGGTAAGCTTCATATGGCTAAATGGCGGAAGTAAGTCCTGTAGTGGGATCAAAACCTGGTTGGGGGGGTTATACCGACTCGCCTACTTCCAAGAAGGCACCTGAAATATTTCCTGTAGTGGGAATACAGCATCCTTGGTGGAAACCTGGTGGGGGGGGTTATACCAACTCGCCTATTGCCAGAAGGCACCTGAAATATCCCCATCAGCGGTATAGCTGGAGAAGGACAAAGCAGCTGTTCGATTCTCTTACCCCCCCACATTCCTTTCTATCTTGTGTGTGATTGTCATCTTTTAGTGGGAGGAAATGAGTGGCAATCAGAGTAAGCTTACCTCCTTGGAATGCATGGTAAAGAATTTCAAAAGGGGATATTCAGGAATTACGGTATTAAGTTAACTCCCAGAAAACTCCAGACCCTCTGTAAAGTGTATTGGCCTTCATTTGGGGTGGGTGGCCCTCTGAGGGTTGCTAGACAAGAAACCAGTTAGTAAGATGTATGACGTCATTGTGGGGGATCCAGGTCACCCAGATCAATTCCACGACATAGACTGTTGGCAAGATGTAGACCTCTCTCATCCACCTTGGATAAAAGTCTGTCTAGAAAACAGCTATGCAGTAATGCTGGCCCGAGCAACAGCTTTCTCAAGGCACCGACTAGAGTAAAAAAAAAAAAAACCCGTTCTGTCTGAGGAAAATGAGGAGCCCCCCCCCCCACCGCCTTATGTGCCACCGTACCCCTCCTTGCCAACCGTACCCCCTGCAATTGCTGCAGCTGAAGCCACGGCAGACATTGGCCTTAGTCCAGAATCCACCCTTTCCCCAAGGTCACCCGAAATGCCCTGGGCAGCAGCTACTCTAGAGCCACCAATGTTAACTCTTTACACCCTGGCAGGAAGACGCCAGGGAAACTTTGGCTGACAGCCCCCGTCCCGTGGATGTCAAGAGGCTTTACAACTGCTGTTAAGGGAAACTAGAGGGGCCTCTATACTATATTCCAGACGGCCAAATCCAAGGGGGGGCAACGTACTTTTATGTATCAGCCTTTTACCACACTGACCTTCTGAATTGAAAACACCACACCCCTCGTATACTGAGAAGCCTCAGGCCATGACTGATCTAATACAGTCCATCGTTCAGACCTGTTAGGGTTCGGATAGGGTGAGGTGGGTGGAGAGGTGGAGAGGCGAGGGGGGTGCAGCACCAGTAACCTAGAGATGCGAGTAATGCAAAGAATTGCAAGACACAAAAAGGTTTTAACAAAAGAAGTTTATTTAAAAGTAAATTAGAGAGAGAAAGAGAATGGAGAAAGATTTACCTTCCCAAGGTAGAGGAGGGGCCCAAAGCCAGGAAGTGTGGCAACAGCCATAGCTCAAAGAGCACATGGCCACACCAGAGTCTAGTAAGGCAATGGCCGCTGGTTGCTTGCGGTTGAGTCCTTTTAAACCATTCCCCTATGAATTGAAAGTTTGGGCTGTCCTGGTCTTGCATCTGATGGAGATTTGTTGAGGGGGGGTTGGGATAGGCTGCTGCTTGTCCTGTAGTAGAATGTCTGCACACTTTCTTTTTTTTTTTTTTTTTGAGTTGGAGTCTCACTCTGTCACCCAGACTGGAGTGCAGTGGCCACTCCGGCCACCGCAGCCTCGACCTGCTGGGCTCTAGCGATCCTTCCGCCTCAGCCTTCCGAGTAGCCGGAATTACAGGCATGCACTACCACGCCCAGCTGATTTTTTTGATTTATTGTAGAGATGAGGTCTCGCTGCCCAGGCGGGTCTCGAACCCACGGGCTCAGGCAATCCACTCACCTCAGCCTCCCAAAGGCACGGGATTACAGGCTGAGTCACCGAGCCCGGCTTGCACACTTTCTAATGGTTTATGCTGAGGCAAAAAGACTGAACTAAGAATAAGCTCAGTTTCTTCCAGGTTTCTATAGGTACCACCTTTCAAGACCCAAGCCCACTTGGACCGACTGCCGCCAGCTCCTCTTAACTTTGTTTAACACTGAAAAACATCATAGTAAAACTCAGGCTGCTTTAAAATGGCTAGAGGAACGCATGCCTGAGGGAACACTGAACTCACAAATATATGTCCAAAGACACTTCCCTGAGAAAAACCCCCAATGGGACCCCAATGATGGCCATGGATTTCAAATGCTCGAATGTTATCAGGAGGCCTTTGGGATGGTATGAAGGAAGGAGGGGAAAGGCTGCAAATATGAATAAAACTTCAGAGGTGCTCCAAAGCCCAAAGAGAGCCCCAGCCAATTTTACGAGAGGCTACGGGAAGCCTTTCATCTTTACACTTCCTTCGGTCCAGAGGCAACTGAAAATCAGCGAATGATCAATGCAGCCTGGGCTAGCCAATCTCAGGGAGATATCTGGTGCAAGTTACAGAAGTTAAAAAGCTTTACTGGGATGAATACTAGTCAGCTACTTGAGGTCACAACAAAGATATTTGTTAATCGAGACCACGAGGCCTAGAGAGAGGCAGACTGAAAAATGAAAAAGAAAGTAGACCTGCTTGCCACTGTTTTGGCAGAGCCACACTCCCGGGAGCTGCCCCACCAGGCCAAGGCCAGGGCCTAGGCAAGCAGGGAGGCCAACAAGAAGGGCCGCCTCGCCCGGTGGTAAGATGAGGGAGCAACCAATGTGCTTGCTGCTTTGAGAGGGGCACTGGAAAAATGAATGCCTGGAGCCAGAGGAGTTCTGTCCACCCCTCAAGGAGAGGGAGAGGCCAGATAGTTCAGGATGATACCAGTCTGCGCCCCCACCATACGTGGCCCCCAAAAATCATTTTGTTGGCCTAGCTGCCATGGGAAACTATGAAGACTAGACAGACTGGGCTCCATTTTACTAGGCCCCAGGAGCCTATGGTCCAAATAACTGCTGGGGGGTGGCAGTCTCTTGATTTCATGGTAGACACAGGGGTAGAACATTCAGTAGTAACCCAGCCTGTGGGTCCTCTTTCACCAAGACAAGCTACCATTGTGGGAGCCATGAGTGGCTGGGCCCGTCACCCCTTTTTATAGCCCTGGTGATGCAATCTAGGGGGTCAAGAAGTTGTCCATGACTTTCTGTACCTCCCGGATTGTCCAGTGGCTTTAGTGGACCGAGACTTCTTGGGACAGTTGCAAGCCCAAATAACCTTCTACTCCAATGGCCAGGCAGCTTTATCCTGGGGAGTTGAGGCAAAAAGCATGACTCTTACAGTTCCCCGAGGGAAGAGTGGCGCCTCTCTAGCTTCAAAGAGGAGCCACGGCAAGAGCCTGAACTTCTCTTCAAGGTGCCCGGGGTATGGGTTGAGGATCATTCCCCCGGACTGGCCCGGAACATACCCCCACTAGTGACAGAACTAAAGCCAGGGGCTGTGTCCATCCATCAGAAACAGTATTTCATCCCTTGCAAGGCACAGGTTGGGATCCAAAATCACCTGGAAAGACTTTTAAAACACAGAATCTTCCGGCCCTGTCAGTCATCCTGGAGTACGCCGCTCCTGCCAGTTCAGAAACAGGGCACAGATGATTACGGGCCGGTTCAAGACTTACGGGTAGTAAATCAAGCCACTGTTAATTTACACCCGGTTGTCCCCAACCCCTACACTCTCCTAAGTCTTGTCCTCACTGAAGTCGCTTTCTTTACCTTTTGGAACCAAAGATACTCTCTTTTGTATCCACTTGACTCTCAAAGTCAGCTGATTTTTGCTTTTCAGTGGAAAAATCCTGTTCACGGCAACAAAAGCCAATTGACTTGGACTAGACTACCATAGGGTGTCAAAATTCCCCAACCATTTTTAGTATAGTGCTAGCCTCTGATTTAAAGGCCTCCCCAGCAGGTCAGTATGGCTGTACACTGATCCAATATGTAAACAGTCTGCTGCTGGCTGGGCAAACACAGGACGACGGCATGAAAGGAACACCACAGCTCCTTACCCTATGAAAGGCCGGCTACAAAGTTTCAAAGAAAAAGCCCCAAATCAGCCCAGAGAAGGTAAAATATCTCGCTTCCATTTATCCCAGGGGCAACATCAGCTCGGTCCCAGAAAGAAAACAAGCTATTTGCTCCATTCCAGTTCCAATTCCCAGATATCAGGTTCAGGAATTTCTTGGGCCCACAGGGTTTTGTGGAATTTGTATACCTTACTTTTCACTGCTGGCAAAGTCACTCCATGAAGCCACAAAGGGGGAAGAATCAGAGCCTATGTTACAGGAAACAAGCGCAACAAAAGACCTTTGAAGATATTAAACAAGCCCTTATTAGTGCACCTAGCCTGGGGCTCCTTGACATAGCTAAGCCTTTTTTCTGTATGTGCACAAGCATACTGGAGTGGGGGTAGGGGCCTTAACCCAGATGCTAGGGTCATGGCATCGCCCAGTAGCATGCCTTTCCAAGCAACTTGATTGACTCTGTCACTCGAGACTGGCTGCCTTGCCTATGGGCACTCGCTGCCACGGCCCTTCTAGTGGCAGAGGCTGACAAATTGACTGGGAACAAGAACTAACGGTCCGGTTGTCACACTTGGTGTTAACATGAATGGGATATAAAAGGCAATACTGGTTAACGAACACCCGAATGGCCAAATATCAGGGAATGTTATGTGAAAATCCATGCATCCATAGGGAATGTTATGTGAAAATCCACGCATCCACTTGGAAGTGATGCGGACTCTCAACCTTGCAACCTTATTGCCTGCCAAGCTGAGTCAGCCCTATCATGATTGCATTGAGGTCATGGACGAGGTGTTCTCCAGTTGACCTGACTTGACAGACTGGCCTCTCAGGTATCCCAACATGGAATATTTCACTGATGGCAACAGCTTCATAAGGGAGAAAAAACGGTTTACAGGATACTCTATAGTATACCCTGCAGTCCACCATCAAATCAAAACCTCTGCCAAAAGGGACTTCAGCACAAAAGGCAGAATTAATTGCACTAACCCAAGCCCTTCAACGAGCGGCAGAAATAAATGTCAATATATACACTGACTCTCTAAATATGCCTTCGCCACTCACCATGCACACGAGACTTTATATAAGGAGAAGGGCTTAATCAACTTGGGAGGCAGGGACATAAAACTCGATAAAGAAATTCTTGAACTCTTAGATGCTCTATGGGCCCCAAAAAGGTGGCAGTCATGTACTGCTGGGACACCAGAGGGGAGACACAACGGTTACTCAAGGAAACCAGAAGGCGGACTGGCAGCCTCCCAAGGAACAAAGGAGCCAATGACTTTGGCCGCTGCATTGTTCCCAAGTCCATTGGCAAAATGGGACCCTAATTATTCACAGCATGAGCAAACTTGGTTCAAAACTAAAGATGGGGATTAACTCCCAGGTGGATGGTGGAAATTTAAAAACAGGCAAGTTGCTGTCCCTGAGGCTTTGGTCCCAACCTTTGTCAAGCATTTCCATCAAGAAACTCTTCAAGACCCGCCTGGGCAACTTGGCGAGACCTCATCTCTACAATAAATAAAAAACTAGCCGGGAGGGGTAGCATGCACCTGTAGTTCCAACTACTTGGAAGGCTGAGGCGGAAGGATCGCAGGAGCCCAGCAAGTCGGCGCTGCGGTGGCCGGGAGCGGCCACTGCACTCTAGTCTGGCGACAGAGTGAGACGCCAACTCAAAAAATAAAAAAATTTAAAAAAAAGAAGAAACTCATACGGGCTGGACAGCTTTTGAGACTACATTAGACCAGTACTTCTATGCTCCCTGACTCTCCAGTGTAGCCCATGCAGTGTGTGCACAATGTGAAGCATATGCCCAAAATAACCTGCGACAGGTGACTAAGATCTCTCTGGGAGTGAAGTGTTGGAGGGGCCCCATTTGAAAACATAGTTGTGGACTTCACTGCGTTTCCCCAGGTCCAAGGCTGTAAATATCTGTTAGCTTCTGTGTGTAGTTTCTCGGGTTTGGTAGAGGCTTTCCTAACCGCACTGAAAAGGCACATGAAGTGACATGGCTGCCTCTAAAAGAAATCATTCCCTGATTCGGAATTCCAATCACTATAGGATCAGACAGTGGCCGGCATGTGTGACTGAGGTAATACAATCAATGGCAAGGGACTTAGAAATCACATGGAAATTATACACTGCCTATCATCCCAGAGCTCCAGAAAAGTGGAATGGATAAACTGGACTCTAAAACTACAACTGAGTAAACTGTGTCAGGAAACTCACTTGTGACGGACCAGCTGTTGCCAATTGCTTTGCTAAGAATCAGGTCTAGCCCCACTAAGCAGACAGGGTTTTCCCCTTTAAAATTCTTTACAGCATCCTCCCCCCATTGTTAAAGGTATAAAAGGAGATTTAAAAGAGGTAGGTGACCTTACTCTAAGACAGCAGATGCAGGCTCTGGGCTCAGTCTTCACTGCTATACATCATTGGGTTAGAGAGCTTAACCACGGACGCTCACCCCTTTAAACAAGGGGATAATGTATGGTAAAGAGATGGAACGACCAACCCACAAAGCCCTTTGGAGAGGTCCGTTTGCTGTTGTTTTCTCCACCCCCACTGCAATAAAGGTAGCTGAGGTGGCCCCTGGATTCATCACAGCAGAGTGAAACCAGCCTTCTGAAACTGGGAGTGCACTGTTAACCCATCAATGCCCGGAAAGCCGACTTTCTGGAAAAAACAGGCCGCAACCCCAGACCTGCTTTAGTCACTCCAAAAGCTGACTCATCTACACACAGCAGAAGCTTGAGAATCACACGTCAAATAAGCAAAAGGACTGTGTTTTTTAGTGTAAGGCAATGTCATCCCTTGTTACTGTCTGTTGCTGTAATTCTTGCCTTGGATATCGCTGTAGTTTGGCATCGGTTGCTCCAGACAGCTGGACCCGTGGTGAGAGGTTACTGTCAGCACTCTTTTATCTCTTTTGGACAGGATGTATAACCACTGTCTATTGTTACTAATCTGGCTCCATTTTGTAATTTCAAAGCCCTCTGCTTCATGTGACCCATGTATTCACACAACCAGGTTGGGTCAAGGAGTTACCCGGACCCTCCTTTTCCAGACACATTTCTTTTGCCGGGGAACTATTTCAGGCACCTGTAAGCATAATAAGATTATCTATTCTATTTTTTTTTTTTTTTTTTTGATTTGGAGTCTCACTCTGTCACCCAGACTGGAGTGTAGTGGCCACTTCCGGTCACCGCAGTCTCGACCTGCTGGGCTCCGGCAATCCTTCCGCCTCAGCCTTCCAAGTAGCTGGAACTACAGGCACGCGCTACCATGCCCGGCTCATTTTGATTTATTGTAGACATGAGGTCCCGCCAAGTTGCCCAGGTGGGTCTTGGACCCGCGGGCTCAGGCAATCCACTCACCTCAGCCTCCCAAAGGCACAGGATTACAGGCTGAGCCACCGAGCCCGGATATCTATTCTATTTTTTAGCAAGAAAATCAGTACACCTGCTTCGACTCACAATACCCTCTAAGTAAAGAATGGCTAGAGGTCCGTCACACCAAGGACAAAGGGTATTTAATTAACCAAACCCTAATCACTGATCCCCGCCAACTGGTGTCTGTAGTCTTTGATGGCTGCTAGGCCATGAATAAAACCTGGTGGTATGCTGTAACCCACTGTACCAGCACTAAATCATGTGGAAGCCTAGCCTGGGAGATGGAGTATAGGCTCAATGACAAGTATATATGTAAACAGTCTACAAATGGAATGTGGTCCCCATATTATAGTTTATCTGAATTCTTTTGTCCTCATTGGGACTGTGTATCATGGGCCACTTGGAGAGGTCAAGGTAAAGTTGCATTCCTTCAAAAGGGTAAATCTTGTAAATGATACTTGTAAATCAGGAGCCTGCAATCCCATTAATTTTACCATATTTAACCAAAAAAATCTGGGATGAAACTAGGCTGTCTCAGCTTGAGATATGTATTCATGAGCGAAGTCTTGACCCTGGAGCCCTACTATATGTCAAAAGAGTCATAATCCCATGCCAAGCCTCCTCCCATAAGATCTTTACTCCTTCTATAAAGAAATAGAAGTAGTCCCTCTCCCCTCTCTGTTACCACTGGAAATCTGTTCCTAACCTTCGCAAAAACTATCACTCAGTCTCTAAAGATTTCCTCTTTTATGTATGTGGGGGAGCAAATATGGGAGATCAATGGTCTTGGAAATGTAGAAAACTAAACCCCATGAGCTCCACAATGAAAAGATATCCCAGCCCTGCCAATGAAATTTGGCAGCCAGGCTCAGTGGCTCAGCCTGTAATCCTGCGCTTTGGGAGGCTGAGGTGAGTGGATTGCCTGAGCCCGCGGGTATGAGACCAACCCGGGCAACTTGGTGAGACCTCGTCTCTACAATAAAATAAAAAATAGCCGGGTGTGGTAGCACGTGTCTATAGTTCCGGCTACTCGGAAGGTTGAAGCAGAAGGATTGCTGGAGCCCAGAAGGTCGATGCTGGGGTGGCCAGGAGCGTGCATGCCACTGCACTCCAGCCTGGCGAAGGAGTAAGACTCCAACTCAAAAAAAAAAAAAAAAAAAAATGCCACGACTAACAAAACTCAGTGGTGGGAGTCCCCAAACCACCCTGAACCAAATGCTCACCCTTGTCTAACTTCCCCCGCCTCCAACAGGCATGGAGTACTATTGACACAAACATCAGATGGTGGGCCCCAAATGAGCTATATTGGATCTGTGGGAAAATTGCCTATTCTGTACTGCCTTCAGACTGAACAGGAGCTTGTGTGTTAGGGTCTATTCGGCCTTCCTTTTCCTACTCCCACTTACAAAGGAAGAACAATAGGGGGTCCACATATAAAACCTGGAACTCCCCCAAAAAAACGACATGCTTTACAAATTGGAGACTAAAAAGATAATAAATGACCCCAGAGTGTATTAACCAATATTATGGCCAGCTACCTGGACACAGGATGGATCTTGGGGCTATCGGACCCCCCATTTACATGCTAAACCGCATAATTCGATTACAGGCAGTTGTTGAACTTATAACTAATAAAACTGCAAAGGCCCTTAACATCTGGGCCAAACAGCAAACTAAGATGCGCGATGCCATGTATCAAAAGCACTTAGCTTTAGATTATTTGCTTGCTTCTGAAGGAGGGGTTGTGGAAAGTTTAACTTAAGCAACTGCTGCTTACAAACAGATGATGAGGAAAAGGTCATAGAGGAAATCACCAATTGGATAAAAAAGCTTGCTCACCCCAATCCAAATCTGGAAAGACTGGGACTCCGAAAAACTGTTTGGAGGTTGGTTCTTGACTTTTGGAGAATTAAAAACCTTCATAGGCATTGTGCTCATGATGTTGGGAATTTGTCTAATCCTTCCCTGTCTAGCTCCCTTAGTTATAAGGTCTGTCTCCACCTCACTGAGGCCTTGGTTGAAACAAAAACAGCAACACATGTAATGCTGTTATGGAAGTAGAAACCCTTAAACCAGAGTGGTGCTCTATAACTCTAGAAAGGGATTCGAGTATCAAAGCGGGAAATGAGACAGGGAGCCTTCTCCCACGTCTTATAAGAAAAAAGCCTTCCCAGGATAATGAAAGAGTTCTTCTAGCACCATAAGACAAGAACTTTCTTGGATGAAAACATATTAGGAAGGAGTGTGGCCCCAATCTGTAGTGCGCAAGTGTAGCTCTGCTGTAACCTTGAGTTATGAAATACCCAATTAGCCAGTGTTTACTAATGTGTAAGCCTATCGGAGGACAAGAAAGCTGAAATTGTATAAAAGGCAATGGCCCCTGTGCTCGGGCTCAGCCTTTTGGATATGAATCCGGTGCCGGCATGAATAAACGCTGTTTCCACAGTAAAGTGGCCTCGGTTGTCCTGTCTCTCTCTCTGTAAAGATTCCCGCTACACTGAGGAGTGGTGCTTGCCTATAGTTCCAGCCACTTGGAAGGCTGAGGTGGAAGGATTGCCAGAGCCCGGCAGGTCGACGCTGGGTGGCCGTGAGTGTGCCACTGCACTCCAGTCTGGGCGACAGAGTGAGACTTTGACTCAAAAAAAAAAAAAAAAAGAAAATTGAGGAGCTAGGTTCATAACATCAGTACTCTTTAATCACGCGGCCAGCCATTACAACGAGAAGGATCTCCACACCGAGGTTTGTCTCTTTTTTTGTTTGTTTTCTGGTTTTTTGAGCTGGAATCTCACTCTGTCTCCCAGGTTAGAGTGCAGTGGCCACCACAGCTTCAACCTACTGGGCTCAGGCAATCCTTCCTCCTCAGCCTTCCAAGTAGCTGGAACTACAGGTGTGTGCCACCATGCCCAGCTTCTGCTTGTTTTTAATAGACCTACACAACAGTGGCGTGCAGATTATGAGCACATAGATATATTTAACAAGTTACATTGGTTTGCTTTGTCATAAGGGAGCACCTTCTTGTTCCTGTGGGCCAAGGTCTAAGGGAGAACTATTTTGTTCCTGCCAGGCAAGAAAGCCTAACTAACTCCATTTTCCTCACATTGGCTTAATTTGCTTCAGCAAAAGCAGAGTCACACCTTTGATAGCTAAAGCTCTGCAAAGTCTGTATTCCTTTTCTATGGATGTTATAACAAAGTATCACAAATGGAGCAGGCTAGACAACAAAAATGTATTGTCTCACAGCTCTGGAGACCAGAAGTCCAAGATCAGGGTCCGTCCCCTGGCCCGTCAGAGAGAGAATCTGTTCCATGCAGCTGTCATGACTTCTGATGGTTTGCTGGCCATCTTCTGCCTTCATGATCACACGCTGTGCCTTATTAGTGCACATAGCTTGCTGAGGCATCCTTGGCAGCCAAAATTCCAGTGGGAGACAAGCTGAACATGGGATGGTATCTTTCTTTCCAAGGCACAGGAGGCAGGGAATGGTAGCTTCCCAGCAATGCAGGGAAGTCGACAGAACTCTTTGGAGAACGTGCAGCCTAATGAAGCTGTGGTGCAAGGCAAGTGCATGGGCCCCGGACTTAGAACAACATGCCCTGGGCCCAGCTGTGTGACTTAGAGGGCCAGTGTCCCCATCTGCAAAGTGAAGGAATTAAAACACATGATTCTGGCCAGGTGTGGTGACTCACACCTATAATTCCAGCACTTTGAGAGGCGAAGGCGGAAGAAGCCAGAAAGGTTGAGATCAGCCTAGGCAACATAGAGAGACTTTGTCTCTACAAAAAGTAAAAAAAAAAAAAAATTAATCTGGAGCAGTGGTGTGTCCCTGCAGATTGGCTAAACCCAAGAGGTCAAGGCTGTGGTAAGCTGTGGTAGTGCCACTACACTCCAGTCTGGGTGACAGAGAGAGACACTGACTCAAAATAATAATTAAAAATATATATATATATGTGTGTGTGTGTGTATATATATATACACATATATATTTGAGTCGGAGTCTCACTCTGTTTGCCCAGGCTGGAGTTTAGTGGCACGCTCATAGCCACCGCAGCCTCGAACTGCTGGGCTCAGGGGATCCTTCCACCTCAGCCTTCCAAGTAGCTGAAACTACAGGCCCGTGCCACCACGCCCGACTTATTTTCTGATTTATTGTAGAGACGAGGCCTCACCAAGTTGCCCAAGCTGCTCAAACCCTGAGCTCTGGCAATCCTCTCGACTCGGCCTCCCTAAGTGCTGGATTACAGGCTTGAGCACTGCACCCAGCCAATAAAAGAATACATTTAAACAAACAAAAAAAAAACATATGACTTCTTGCTATCCCAACTGCCCAGAGATGAATTCATTCATCACCAGGGAATCAAATTTTAATCCGTGAATTTAGAAATGAGTCCGTGTGATGGGTCCACTAGAGGCAGTAGCCACCGCGTTTGAACTCACTGTATTTAAACAGGATGACACACCTTTACTGGGAAAAGGAGTGTGGCAGGAAAAGGAATCTCTTTTTGTTTTCCCCTCAATGTCATACTATAATAAAGCTTTATAAATCGTGGCCATTTAGGACAATAAGAAGAAAATAGCATTTTGTCATTTTTTGTACCAGCCTGACCTTCCCAATTTGACTCTTTACTCACGAGGAACCATCTCTTTTTCCTATAGAGCACTTGTTAAGTCACAGCATTTCAGACGTAGAAGGACCCATTGCAGTTGGGGAAATATTCCGGAGTGATGAGTACCTAGCTCAAGTCCACATAGTGAGTTAATGGCAGGTCCAGGACTAGAAACTATCGAGGCCAGGCTCAGTGGAAGGATCGCCGGAGCCCAGCAGGTCGAGGCTGGGTGGCCGTGAGCGTGCCACTGCACTCCAGCCTGGGTTACGGAGTGAGACTCCGACTCAAAAAAAAAAAAAAAAAATCAGTCTAGCATGGTGGCACATGCCTGTTGTTCTGGCTACTTGGAAGCTGAGGCAGCAGAATCTCCTGAGCCCAGTAGGTGGAGGCTGCGGTAGCCGTGATTCTGCCACTGCACTTCAACCTGGGCAACAGAGTGAGACTTCAACTCAAAAAAAAAAAAAGCGGGCACGGTGGTGTGCGGCTGTAGTTTCAAGTTTCAGGCTTGGAAGTTGAGGCAAAAGAATTGCCTGAGCTCAGCAGGTTGAGGCTACCATAGCCATGAGCGTGCCACTGCACTCCAGCCTGGGCAACAGTGAGACCCTGACACAAAATAATAATAATAAATAATACAATAAAATTAGAAAAGGAAGAAACAATGCTATAGTGAAAAAAAAAGCAGATGAATGGTCTCTTGCACTGGGATAGGGGTGGGAATGGACTAGATTGCAAGACTCCATGAGGAAACTTCCTGGAGTTGCGGAAAGGTTCTATGTCTTGTGTAAATGTTTGTCAAAACCCATCAGGGCATTCACTTAAAAATAAGTGCACTTTACTGTGTGTAAATTATACTTCAATAAAGTTGATGCTTTCAAAGTGAGGCATTAATAAGAGATTGTGCCTGGTACGGTGACTCAAGCCTGTTATCCCAGCACTTTGGGAGGGTGAGGCGAGAGGATTGCCTGGGCCCAGGGGTTCGAGACCAGCCTGGGCAATAACTTGGTGAGAACTTGTCTCTACAATAAATCAAAAAAAATTAGCTGGTCGAGGGCTGCGTTGGCCGGAGCGTGCCACTGCACTCCAGACTGGGCGACAATGAGACTCTGACTCAAAAAAGAATTGTGGCTTCCACGGGCAGGAATTATGGCAGTGGGTTACGCTTTCTGGCAGAGGGGTGAGGAGCCTGCGATTTTGATGATCTCTTTACCTGGGTGGAACTGGGGGAACCTGACCGTCTAGATTCTGGCTTCAAGACAGAACGGATGGGTCCCTCTTTC
This sequence comes from Cephalopachus bancanus, assembly GCA_027257055.1. Lineage (NCBI taxonomy): Eukaryota > Metazoa > Chordata > Mammalia > Primates > Tarsiidae > Cephalopachus > Cephalopachus bancanus. Next base: position 23,766 of record JAPVLO010000761.1, read on the forward strand.
TCTGCACTTCATCTGCCTTCGGAGAGGAAACGGTAGCATTCCTAGTCTCTATTCCAGAGCATAGCCAGGGTCATCGAATCATCAGAGACTTCTCTCCAGCCAGCTGTTCAAAGGCCAGGGGCTCTGCACAACTTGCCCAACCACCCCATCCCCGCCCTCCCCCCACCCTCCCCCCACCTCTCTGCAGACCTCTGCAGTCTTGGCCTTTCTAGGGTTTCAGCTAGAGACATCAGGCACTCTGTGTCTATCCTTTAGCCGACCTTCTTTCTGTAACTGATTTTCCCCTGTGGAACAGAGAGAGCCAAGCTTCAGGCTAGTAACTAAAGGATTTTTCTTGTTCTAAAGTGAGAAAGCAGGATTTATTGAAAGACAGAAAAGCTCCCGCAGTGGGAGGGGACCCGAAGGAGTTGCCCGGCTAAAGGATTTTTACTCTTGCTCCACCCAGAACCCTCCCATGGATGTTGGTGAGGAGGCAGAAAGGGTGGGTATCAGGGCCTCGTCCTCAGGAAGGCCAAGAGGAAATGATTAATGGGCACCATGCGCCAGGATTTTTCCTAGACTCTGCAGTGGCAGAAATAAAAGTAAAAGAAAATATCACGTCATGCTCCCCATCCCGGGAGCCAACTGGAAACCATCAGAAGAAATGGGAATCCCCGTACAGTGATGCTAGCTTCCAAGAGACTCCCCTCATGTTCCGCTTTCAACGGAATCTGTTGAATACTCTGTGGCAGAACACATAAGCCTGAAAACGCTCTGGAAATGGAGCGTGGTGACGGTTATACAACATGGTGAATGCACTTAATGCCACAGAACTGTACACTTAAAACTGGTCAAAATGGTAAAATTTGGCCAGGTACAGTGGCTGACACCTGTAATTCCAGCACTTTGGGAGACCAAGATAAGAGGTTTGCTGGAGCCCAGGAGTTCGAGACCAGCCTGGGCCCACAGTGAGACCTTGTCTATACAAAAATCAAAAAATTAGCCAGACATGGTAGCTAGCATGCGTCTGTAGTCCCAGCTACTCGGGATGCTGAGGTAGGAGGATTGCCTAAGTCTAGGAGGTTGAGGCTGTGATGAGGCGTTAGCGTGCCACTGCACTCCAGCCTGGGCGACAGAGTGAGACCTTGACTCAAAACAAACAAACCTCCCGCACCTTTGGGAGGCTGAGGTGAGTGGATTGCCTGAGCCCGCGGGTTCGAGACCTGCCTGGGCAACTTGGCGAGACTTCATCTCTATAATAAATCAAAAATTAGCCAGGCGTGGTAGCGCACGCCTGTAGTTCCAGCTACTCGGAAGGCTGAGGCGGAAGGATCGCCGGAGCCCAGCAGGTCGAGGCTGCGGTGGCCGGGAGCAGCCACTGCACTCCAGTCTGGGCGACAGAGTGAGACTCCAACTCAAAAAACAAACAAACAAACAAACCAAAAAAGGTCAATTTTATGTTACTGAGGCAGGGGCCCTTCTAGAACAAAGAGATAAGAGCCTTCCCAGAATAGAAAAGAATGTGTTAGAGAGAAAGTGACATGGTAGTCAATGTGTAAGTGCATATGTGTAACCCAGTTATAAACCTGTGTCATAAAATACCCAATCAAAAATGCAGGTTGCTGTAGAAGGGAAGACAAAGGGACTAAAATGTAATATAAGGCAATACCCTACTGCATTCGGGGCTCAGCCTTTGTATGTGAATCCGCTGGGCCAGTGCTAGCACAAATAAACACTGCTTCTTGGCCAAAAAAAAAAAAAGCCCCAATGTCCCGTCTCTCTGTAAAGGATCCTGCCATATTACATGTATTTTACCACAAGTAAAACAGTAAAACCACCAGTCTGGGCAACATAGTAAGACTACCTCTCTATCTCTCTACAAACAATAAAAAATTAGCCTGGGGTGGTAGCACATGTATGTTTCAGCCACTCTAGTCTTCTTTCTGTTCTTTGTTTTTTCTTTTTTTGAATCGGAGTCTCACCCCATCACCCAGGCTCCGGCTCCGGCGATCCTTCCACCTCAACCTTCCAAGTAGTCTGTAGTTCCAGCCTGTAGTTCCAGGTACTTGAAAGGTTGAGGTGGAAGGATCACCTGAATCCAGAAGGCTGAGGCTGTGATGGCCGTGAGCGTGCTACTACACTCCAGCCTGGGCGACAGAGTGAGACTCCAACTCAAAAAAAAAAAAAAAAAAACAGAAGAGGAAAAGACACAGAGACACTGAGAAGGCCAGGTGAAGATGGGACAGTGGCTGGAGTGATGCTGCCACAAGCCAAGAGATGCCTGGTACCAGAAAGAGACAAGAGGGATTCTCCCCAAGAGCTTTAGGCTGGACTGTGACCCTGGCAGCACCTTGATTTCAGACTTCTGTCCTCAGCAATTTCTGTTGCCTTAAGCTACCATGTTTGTGGGACTTTGCTACAGCAATTCTAGGAAAGTAACATGTCAGTCAAATGCCTAGGATTCAGCCGGGCTCGGTGACTCAGCCTGTAATCCCGCACCTTTGGGAGGCTGAGGTGAGTGGATTGCCTGAGCCCGCGGGTTCGAGACCCGCCTGGGCAGCGAGACCTCATCTCTACAATAAATCAAAAAATCAGCCGGGCGTGGTAGCGCATGCCTGTAATTCCAGCTACTTGGAATGCTGAGGCAGAAGGATCGCCGGAGCCCAGCAGGTCGAGGTTGCGGTGGCCAGAAGCGGCCACTGCACTCCAGTCTGGGCGACAGAGTGAGACTCCAACTCAAAAAAAAAAAAAAATGCCTAGGATTCAAGCTCTTATCCCCTGGGCTGGGGCGAGGCCTCACAACTATAATCCCAGCACTTTGGGAGGCCCAGTGGGGAGAATCGTTGGAGTCCAGGAGTTTGAGACCAGCCTGGGCAACATAGCGAGACCCGCTTCTCTACAAAAAATGCAAAAATTAGCCAAGTGTGATAGTATGCGCCTGTATTTCCAACTACTCGGGAGGCTGAGGCTGAAGGATCGCCTGAGCCCAGGAGGTTGGGGCTGCCGTGAGGCATGATCATGCCAGTGCACTGCAGCCTGGGTGACAAAGTGAAATCATGACTAAAGAAAAAGAATTCTGCCCCTGGGATCTTCAGCCTTTTGTTATATGAGTCTCCATTCCAAGTCCAGGAGTACAGTCCTATGACTTCTACACTGAAAAATCAAAGTCACTTTGTCCCCTACTTCTTTTCATCGCCCAGACTGGAGTGCAGTGGCCGCTCCCGGCCACCACAGCCTCGCCTGTGGTGCTCTGGCGATCCTTCCGCCCCAGGCTTCCGAGTAGCTGGAACTACAGGCGCGCGCTACCACACTCGGCTGATTTTTTTATTTATTGTAGAGATGAGGTCTCGCTGCCCAGGCAGGTCTCGAACCCGCGGGCTCAGGCAATCCACTCACCTCAGCCTCCCAAAGGTGCGGGATTACAGGCTGAGCCACCAAGCCCGGCTGTCCCCTACTTCTTTTATCTCCCCATGACGGATTTAGTTGAGTCTCTCCAAAAGGCGTGTTGAAGTCCTGATATCACCCTGGTTACCTGTGAGCATGACCTTATTTAGGAACAGGATCTTTGCAGATGTAATCAAGTAAAAATAAAGTTATACTGGACCCAATGACCGGTGCCTTTATAGGAAAAGAGGAATTTGGGCACAGAGACACAGGGAAGGCGGCCACGTAAAGATGGAGGCAGAAATTGAAGTGACACAGCTACAAGCCAGGGAGCACCCAGGACTGCCAGCAGCCAATAGAAGCTAGAGAACCCTAATCCAGGTAGGAGTCTTCCCTAGAGACTTCATGGGGAGCACGGTCCTACCAACACCTTGATTCTGGACTTTAAGACTTTCAAACTGTGAGAATAAATTTCTGCTGTTGTAAGGCACCCAGTTCGTGGTCCTTTGTGACAGCAGCCAGGGGGCACTGATACCTTCCCCAAATTTACCTTCTTTTGAACTCCTCTGGCTTGCATTAACTGTGTGTTCACTGGCATGCTAGATTAGCCCTATAAATCAGCGTGTGGGCTGGGCATGGTGACTCACGCCTGCAATCCCAGCACTTTTGGAGGCTGAGGTGGGAGGATGGCTTGAGGCCAGGATTTTGAGACCCGCCAGAAGACTTCATCTCTACAAAAAAAAAAAATCCAAAAAATTAGCTAGGCTTGGTGGCGTGTGCCCGTAGTCCCAGCTATTCGGGAGGCTGAGACTGAAGAATCGCCTGAGCCCTAGAGGTCGAGGCTGCGGTGAGCCATGATCATGCCACTGCACTCCAGCCTGGGAGTACAGAGTAAGACTCAGACTCAAAAAAAAAAAGTGTAATTGCCTTCCACGTGTTTGTCACACTTCCACCACCAGATCACTAAAAGAAGAGCGCTATCATTTAACCTCTTGGCGTCACTGGCAGCAGTCTGCAGAGCGCTGGTGTCCGTGAAGGCTCTCAGTAAACAGGTATTGAATGAAGAGTGGGGAATATTAAGAGACTGGCTGTTGAGACCCAGGTTACAAAGTAAGGACTTGGGGTGGTGATGGAACCAGGGGACGTGCTGCCTGTGCAAGCCCTGAGTTGACGCAGGTTTGGGCTTCATTTAGGCCTTCCCTATGTCTAACGTGCATCCCTCAGATTCAGTCTTGAGCTCCTGTGGCCTGAGTACCCCCCAGGCCCGGAGGCTGTGGGAAGGATTTTGAACCTTGTTCTCTGCCTGGTACTTCTGGTCTCAGTGCAGGTGGGGAGCCACGGAGATGACAGGAGGCTAAAGGGCTTTGTCCTCGTTTCTTTGTTCATGGGCTCCATCTGCTGGTGCACGTCCAAGTCTGCAGTGCTCACAGGGCTTTCTCAGGCAAAGGAGGAGGGGACGGTGGAAGAGAAAATCAAGGGGAAAGAATAGCCCATACGCCGACCATACCTACCATACGCCCATGCCTGTAATCCCGGTACTTTGGGAGGCCGAGGCAGGAAGATCACAAGAGGCCAGTAGTTTAAGACCAGCCTGAGCAACAGAGTGAGACTTTGTCTCCAAAAACTATAACATAAAATAATTTTTCTTTTGAGTCGGAGTCTCACTCTGTCGCCCAGGCTGGAGTGCTGTTCGCAGTCAGCGCAGCCTCGACCTGCTGGGCTCAGGTGATCCTTCCGCTTCAGCCTTCCAAGTAGCATGCGCCACCACGCTCAGCTAATTTTTTTATTTATTATAGAGACAAGGTCTTGCCAAAATAAAAAATTTTTTTTTTATTGGGAGTCTCACCCCGTCGCCCAGGCCGGAGTGCAGTGGCACACTCATGGCCACCCCAGCATCGACCTGCTGGGCTCTGGTGATCCTTCTGCTTCAGCCTTCCAAGTAGCTGAAACTACAGGTGCCCGCTATCACGCCCGACTTATTTTTTGATTTATTGCAGAGACAAAGTTTCACCAAGTTGCCCAGGCTGGTCTCGAGCCCCTGAGCTCAGGCAATCCTCTCACCTCGGCCTCCCAAAATGCTGGAATGACAGGCTTGAGCCACTGTGCTCGGCCTCAAAATAAATTTTTCAAAAAAGAAAGCAGAATAAAATGAGACCCCCAACTCAAAAAAAAGTCTTTGTCTTGATTGTATGGTGTGAGAGCAGAGGAAAAACATTGGTTGTTTTTTTCTCAGTAAAAACTGCTCTGGGTCGGGCTCAGTGGCTCAGCCTGTAATCCCGCGCCTTTGGGAGGCTGAGGTGAGTGGATTGCCTGAGCTCACAGGTTCGAGACCTGCCTGGGCAAGTTGGCGAGACCTCATCTCTACAATAAATCAAAAATTAGCTGGGTGTGGTAGCGCGCACCTGTAGTTCCAGCTACTTGGAAGGCTGAGGCGGAAGGATCGCCGGAGCCCAGCAGGTCGAGGCTGTGGTGACTGGGAGCGGCCACTGCACTCCAGTCTGGGCAACAGAGTGAGACTCCAACTCGAAAAAAAAAGAAAAAAAAAGAAAACTGCTCTGGACCAAAAAGATTGTGCTCTGACCTCCACTAAAGAAGGATTCTTCAGGTGGGGAGTCAGGAAACAGCAGTCCTGTTAGAGCATAGAGGATGCTTGTCTATTCCTAAGGCCGCACCTCTGTTTTTCTTCCCTTTTGATTGTGGTTTGTCTCCATGTTATCTTTCCAGCCCAGGCTTCTCTGGGGATCTCTGTGTTCCTGTATAACAAAGTTCTTCTCGTGTTAGTGGAGAGAAGAGTCTGTAAATGTTCCATAGGTACACGGGACTTCATCCAAGAAGGCAGCAGGACCCCCTCCAGCTCCCTCCCACCCGCGCTTGTTTGTGGGATGAGAGTGGGGATGGGTTGACTTTTCTGCAAGGACACAGTGGAGGGCCTGAGTGACCAAGTAAATGCCAGCCAAGAGGGAGACGAGTGGGAAGTCTCTCTAGTCTTCATTTTTTCTTTCTCTCTCTTTTTGTTTTTGTTTTGTTTTTTTGAGTTGGAGTCTCTCTGTCGCCCAGGCTGGAGTGCAGTGGCACGCTCATGGCCACCCCAGCGTCAACCTGCTGGGCTCAAGCAATCCTTCTGCCTCAGCCTCCCAAGTAGCTGGAACTACAGGCACGTGTTACTGCACCCAGCTAATTTTTGATTTATTGTAGAAACGAGGTCTCACCAAGTTGTCCAGGCTGGTCTTGAACTCGCAGGCTCAGGCAATTCACTCACCTCAGCCTCCTAAACTGCTACCAAGCCTGGCTTTTTTTTTTTTTTTTTTTGAGTCGGGGTCTCACTCTGTTGCCCAGGCTGGAGTGCAGTGGCACAATCATGGCTCATCACAGCCTTGAATTCCTGGGCTCAGGCGATCCTCCCACCTCAACCTCCCTAGTAGCTGGGACTACAGGCACATACTACACACCTGGCTAATTTTTCTATTTTTTTGGTAGAGATTAGGTCTCACAACGTTGCCCAGGCTGGTCTCCAACTCCTGGGCTCAAATAATCCTCCCACCTCAACCTCCCAAAGTGCTAAGATTATAGGCACAAGCCACCAAGTCCAGCCTAGTCTTGTTTATTTGTGTGTGTGTGTGTGTGTGTGTGTGTGTGTGTGTGTGTGTGTGTGTGTATTATCCCCTCCCCCTACTTTTTTGTGTCTTTCAAGTTGGAGTCTCACTCTGTTATCCAGACTGGAGTGCAGTGGCACACTCATGGCCACCCCAGCGTCGACTGCTGGGATTCAGCAATCTTTCCGCTTCAGTCTTCCAAGTAGCTAGAACTACAGGCATGCACTACCCTGCCCGGCTAATTTTTGACTTATTGTAGAGACAAGGTCTCACCAAATTGCCCAGGATGGTCTCGAACAAGCGGGCTCAGGCAATCCACTCGCCTCAGCCTCCCAAAGTGCTGGGATTACAGGCTGAGCCACTGAGGCCAGTCGGCATATTTTCTTAATTGGATATGGCTTTTCGGTCTCTAATTTCTGCAATTCCCTGGATCAGTTATCTGAGGCAGATTCCAAGCCGTTTGACCTGAAGAGTTTCCCATAGTCTGGATTTGACCAGTTGCATCCTCACAGGCCAGCTGGGCAAGTGCCTCACTTTCTGCCAGTTGGCAGCTGGGTCAGAGCCTGGATGAGACCCAGGTCCAAAAAGGAGCACATAGTGAGAGCAGCCATACTGAGTGCACTCGAGGACCAAGCTCGGCAGGGCAGGGAGACAAGAGAAAGACACAGGTGGGAGAGCAGGTCCCTTGAGGTCAGATCAGGCAGCAGCTACACCGAAGAGTCAGGAGAGCAAAGGGACAGGTTCAGGGACTGAGGCAGGCCCAGTGCAGAGGAGGGTACAACAGCAATAAGACTGTGGAGCGAGACTAGGCATGCGACACTTCCTAGTGCCAGCACTGCACTAAGACAAGAGCTTTTCGCGCATTTTCTCATTTAATCCTTGTTAAATTCTTGCTAGCCTCAGTTTATAGAGGAGGAAACTGAGGTATATGAAGTTTAAGCACATTGACCAAGGACTTGCTGAAAGTGAAGAATAGAGCCCAATTCAAACCATACACCTGACTCCAGCTGGGCGTGGTGGTATGTGCCTATAGTCCCACTTACTTTGGAGGCTGAAGCAGAAGGATCACCAGAACCCAGGAGGTCAAGGCTTTGGTGAGCTATGATTGCTCCACTATTCTCCAGCCTGGAAAATAGAGTGAGATCTCGACTTTAAAACACAAAAAAAGGGCATTCTGGCTTATGCCTATAATCCCAGCACTTTGGAAGGCCAAGGTGAGAGGATTGCCTGAGCCCATGGGTTCAAGACCAGCCTGGGCAACTTGGCGAGAACTCATCTCTACAATAAATCATAAAATAAGTCAGGTGGGGTGGTGCGTGCCTATAGTTCCAGCTACTTGGAAGCCTGAGACAAAAGGATCGCCTGAGCCCAGCAGATCTAGGCTGTGGTGCCCGTGAGCGTGCCACTGCCCTCCAGCCTGGGTGACAGAGTGACACTCTGACTCAAAAAAACAAAAAACAAACACAAAAAACCCTAACAAGTTGAAATGTGTATCTGCTTTCCTTCTTTCTGCAAGGTTCTCCCCTTTTTTAATTTGCTTTGCCATTTGAACTTGTTTCAGACAAATAAGTCAGTGGAGATGAGGTCGTTAATTTACTGAAGCCAGACATGTGTCAGCCTTCCTCTGGGGAGAGGAGGGGAAAGGAAGATGCTTAGTTCATAGCTTGCCAAGGACACACTGGATTAAATAACCTTTTTTTTTTTTTTTTTTTTTAGTCAGAGTCTCACTCTGTTGCCTAGGCTGGAGTACAGCGGCACACTCACGGCCACCGCAGCCTCGACCCGCTGGGCTCAGGTAATCCTTCCACCTCAGCCTTCCAAGTCGCTGGAACTACAGGCGTGCACCACCACATTCAGCTAATTTTTTGATTTATTGTAGAGACGAAGTCTCGAACCCCTGGGCTGGTCTCGAACCCCTGGGCTCAGGCAATCCTCTCACCTCTGCTTCCCAAAGTGCTGGGATTACAGGCGTGAGCCACTGAGCCCAGCTGGACGAAATAATCTTAAACCACATCCTGCTTCCCCTAGCACTGGTTTGAGGTTCAAATACGCTGAGCAAATTCTTTTTTTGCTTGTTTTTTTTTGAGTTGGAGTCTCACTCTGTCGCTCAGACTGGAGTGCAGTGGCCACTCCCAGCCACCGCAGCCTCGACCTGCTGGGCTCCGGCAATCCTTCCGCCTCAGCCTTCCAAGTAGCTGGAACTACAGGCGCACGCTACCACGCCCAGCTAATTTTTTGATTTATTGTAGAGATGAGGTCTCACCAAGTTGCCCAGGCAGGTCTCGAACCCGCGGGCTCAGGCAATCCACTCACCTCAGCCTCTGAAAGTGCTGGGATGACAGGCTGAGCCACCAAGCCCATCCTGAGCAAATTCTTTAAATCCTTTTAAGAGTGAAAACTCTGGGCCAGGGCTAGCGATGTTTCTATGCTTTTCATTCTTACAGAACAGAAGCAGAGGAAATAGCTCATGCCCACACCTGACCAGAGTCCATACTGGGATTAGAAACCAGGTCCTGACCCCTGCCCCGGGTACAGCATGACTGGCCCACCGCCTAACTGTGGTGTGCAACTCGAAACGTCCTACAACAAATGGCAGTTTAAACTATTGTCTTAGTTTAAGAAGGAGACCCCGCCACCACCCACAGCAACATTGAGGGAAGAACGTTTGCTTGTCTAAGGGTGTCTGGTCGGGGCAGCTAGAGTAGAGGGCTGAGGTGGGAAAGGGTTGACGCAAACAAGATGGCTAGAGTCCGGATTCTGCCAGTAAAAAGCAAAGGGTACCAATTTGAAAATTTTTTTATTTTATCTTATTTTATTTTTTGGAGTTGAGGGTCTCACTCTGTTGCCCAGGCTGGATTGCAGTGATCAGATCACAGTTCACTACAGCCTCGACCACCTGGCTCAAGCGATCCTCCTGCCTCAGCCTCCTGAGTAACCAGGACTACAGGCACATGTCACCACACCTAGCTAATTTTTTTCTTTTTTTTTGTAGAGACGGGGTCTCGCTGTTATAGGCCAGGGTTCTGGGAACAGGGGTTTCTTACATTTCATATTTTTATTATTCATAAGTTGTAAATTCTAAAATGTTATCCTAACACATTGGTGGTCACATCCAAGAAAATACCAGCATGATCAGGAAACCTTAAAGATGTGTGTAGCTTTTGTTAACTTTTTTTTTTTTTTTTGAGTTGGAGTCTCACTCTGTCGCCCAGGCTGGAGTGCAGTGGCACATTCATGGCCACCGCAGCCTCGACCTGCTGGACTCCAGTGATCCTTCCTCCTCAGCCTTCCAAGTAGCTGGAACTACAGGCACACACTACCACACACGGCTAATTTTTGACTTATTGTGGAGACGAGGTCTCGCCAAGTTGCCCGGGCTGGTCTCGAATCCATGGGCTCAGGCAATCCACTCACCTCGGCCTCCCAAAGTTCTGGGATGACAGGCTGAACCACCGAGCCTGGCCTGTTAACTCTTAACTTGGGTGGGTGAAGGATGTCGAACTGCATATAGCCCAACGATGATTTGTTGGCTAGCTAGTGGTTCTTGAGACTCAGCCTATGGTAATCCCTTTGGCTCTTTTGTTCAGGAAAGCAGTGGTTTTCAAGGCATTAGCCTAATTCTGTCTCCCTTTGTCTAGCAAAGAATAAAGCTCTCCCCTTTTTCGCCACCTTCGTCTCCTGGGTTCATTGGGTTATGGGAGCAGAGAAGGTTGCTGCAAATTACACAACTACGTTGCCCAGGCTGGCCTTGAACTCCTGGACTCAAACAGTCCTCCCACCTTGGCCTCCCAAAGTGCTGAGATTACAGGCGTTAGCCACTGGACCTGGCCCGGGACCTGGCCTGAGAAATTTTATTTATCTTTTGTTACATTTAACTTTCCACGTGGGAAACATTCACCATGAACAGGTCAAAGGATTGTATCAAGTATCTCCATGTACCCAGCACTCATTATTCCTCAGTTATCAACATTTTGCATTTGAGAAGTTGTAGAAGGTGAGACAGAAGGCTTGGTGGGTTGATTATCTAGTGTGGAAGGGGGAGGAGCATGAGGGAAGGGAGCATGAAAGAGAAGTAAGAGGCCGGGCGCGGTGGTAATCCCAGCACTTTGGGAGGCCAAAGCAAAGCGAGGGGATTGCCTGAGCCCAGGGATTCAAGACCAGCCTGTGCAACTTGGCGAAACCTTGTCTCTGTAATAAATCACAAAAAACCAGCCAGGCATGCATCTGTAGTTCCGGCTACTTGAAAAGCTGAGACGGAAGGATCACCTAAGCCCAGCAGGTCAAGGCTGCAGTGGCCGGGAGCGTGGCACTGCATTCCAGCCTGGGCAACAGAGTGAGACTCCGACTCAAAAAAAAAAAAAAAAGAGAGAAATAAGAATCCAGGTCCCAGTCACTGGTCCGGGTCTGGTAGGGAAAGGAAGACTCCAAGCTGGTGTGCAGGATAAGGATGCCCTGGGTGGGCAGGGGCTCTCTGAAGTGTGGGGACAGTGTTGTTTGCCCCCTCCACCCACACCCCTTACTTTGCACTGACATTTATTGTTAAGAGTCACATCTCGGTGGAATCTCCAAAAATGTTAGGGTCATACTCCCATCAGAACCTCCCAAATGTTAGGTCAGGCATGCTGGAGGTGTGGGTGTCTGATGTGCAATTCAGTGCTGCGAGAAGGATGCAAAGAATTGCACATTAGTTAGATTAGAAAATACAATTTAGGGCTGGGCACGATGGCTAAAGCCTGTAATCCCAGCACTTTGGGAGGCCGAGGTGAGGGGATTGCCTGAGCGCATGGGTTCGAGTGATCTCGACCTGGGCAACTTGGCAAGACCTCATCTCTACAATAAATCAAAAAATTAGCCGGGCACACGCCTGTCGTTCTGGTTACTTAGAAGACTGAGGCGGAAGGATTGCCTGAGCCCAGCAGGTCGACCTGCTGTTAGTGGTCGTGAATGTGCCACTGCACTCCAGCCTGGGCGACGGAGTGAGACTCCAACTCAAAAAAAAAAAAAAGAAAAAAAACAGTTTATTTAGAAAGTAAATTAGAAGCCGGGCTCGGTGGCTCAGCCTGTAATCCCGCGTCTTTGGGAGGCTGAAGTGAGTGGATTGCCTGAGCCCACGGGTTCGAGACCCACCTGGGCAACTTGGCGAGACCTCATATCTACAATAGATCAAAAATTAGCCGGGCGTGGTAGCTTGCACCTGTAGTTCCAGCTACTTGGAAGGCTGAGGCAGAAGGATCGCTGGAAGGATCGCCAGAGCCCAGCAAGTCGAGGCTGAGGTGGCCAGGAGCGGCCACTGCACTCCAATCTGGGTGACAGAGTGAGACTCCGACTCAAAAAAAAAAAAAAAAAGAAAGTAAATTAGAGAGAGAGAGAGAGGGAAAAAAAACAGGAGATTCACCTCCCCAAGGTAGAGGAGGGGGCCAAAGCCAGGAAACATAGCCTGACCATAGTTCAAAGAGCACATGGTCACACCATAGTTTAGTAAGACAATGGCTGCAATGGTCTGGCAATGGCCATGGCAATGGCAAAATGGTTGCTTGGGGTTGAGTCCTTTTAGCCCCTCTGTTTGATGGGGGAAAGTCATTAAGGTGATTGGGTGGTGGTCTGCTCCACGTAATCACAAAGGGGCAGGTGAGCGCAGGTACTGACAACAGATGATGGACGGCAGGCAGATGGGTGGGTTAGTCACCTGATTGCTGCCATGGTGGTAGGCTAGATGGGAGGAAACAAGGGAAGGGGTTTCCCCTGCAAGAGACCATCAGACATTTCCAGTCTACAAGCTTTTTAGCAAAAAGTTAGTCTTATTATCATTTATTTGACTTCAGCCAGCTAAGGGGCCCGAAAGTGTCTTAGAAATTATTATGCTAAAGCATGAATTGAATGGTTGGGCTGTCCTGGTCTTGCATCTAATGGAGATTTGCCGAGGGGGTGGGGTAGGCTGCCAGCTTGGCCTGCAGTAAAATGTCTGAACTCTTCCTAAAACCTGCCTGTTGGAAATATATCTATCTATGTCTAGGCTGTGCTAGATTCAAAGCATGTCAGTCTAAGCACAAATGGTTATGCTGAGGCAAAATGTGAACCAAGTCTTTTTTTTTTTTTTTGAGTTGGAGTCTCACTCTGTCGCCCAGACTGGAGTGCAGTGGCACGCTCCCGGTCACCACAGCCTTGACCTGCTGGGCTCCAATAATCCTTCCACCTCAGCCTTCCAAGTTGCCAGAACTACAGGCATGTGCTACCATACCCGTATAATTTTTGATTTATTGTAGAGACGAGGTCTTGCCAAGTTGCCCGGGTGGGTCTTGAACCCCTGGGCTCAGGAACCAAGTCTTAAATATCTCAGCAGGATCTCCTTTCATTTACTAAATGAATAAGCAAAGGACCCTGGGTAGTGAGACCACCAAGGGCTCTCTAAGCTCCCTGCAGGCCGGACCCATCCTGAGGCCTGACCTGGAAGAGCTGACTGAGCATCTGAGTTAAGGTCTCCCACCAGTCTTTTCAGGGGACTTTGCTCCTTGAGGAGCTCTGAAAGTGAAAGATAACCATCCAGTCTTTTGCCCAGAAAATGAGAGATTTAGCATATGAACAGGTGGACATAGTTTTAGGATGAGACCTGGACAATGTAACACTGAGGCTGATGCTTCAGCTTTGTGGGGAGCAGCCTGGCCTCTGCTCTGAGGACCTCTCTGCCGAGCACAGGAATAAGGCATTGCCTTCCAAGTCACCCTCATCCTCTCCCTGCTGTGTGTTTCTGAGAATAGATTTGGGGTGCATCGTTCAGGAAACAAGAGGTGTTCCTGCAACCCGAGGACTCTGAGGCACGTCACGCTGACCTCAGGAGCGTCTGGGGTGAAGAGCAGGCCTCTCCTGCATTGTTCCAGGCAGAGAACTGTCAGTGTTGCTTGAGCATGGTTACACTGGCAGGTCTCCTTGCATACAGGGAGGTTCCTGCTTCTCCTCCCGATACTTGTCACTAGGAACATCACCATCCTGGTAGGTTGGCCTTAATAATTTCTTTCTTTTGTTTTTGAGTTGGAGTCTCACTCTGTCGCCCAGACTGGAGTGCAGTGGCCGCTGCTGGCCACCGCAGCCTCGACCTGCTGGGCTCCGGCGATCCTTCCGCCTCAGCCTTCCAAGTAGCTGGAACTACAGGCGTGCACAACTATGCCCGGCTCATTTTGATTTATTGTAGAGATGAAGTCTCACCAAGTTGCCCAGGCGGGCCTCAAACCTGCGGGCTCAGGCAATCCACTCACCTCAGCCTCCCAAAGGCGCAGGATTACAGGCTGAGCCACCGAGCCCTACTGGCCTTAATAATTTCAAAGCAGCTCTTACCAGGTGCAATTATGGACAACACCTACAGTGCTCTTTGAACTTGTTTTTATAATGCATGGAGTGCAAATAACTCTGAGATACAGATCTAAAAGTCACTTGCCAGTGCTTTCATTATCCAGAAGCTCTCTGTCATTCTGGCCAGTCTGGCACTATTGCATTATTTTCTCTCCCATCTAGCCAAAAACAAAACAAACTATTCCCTCCTCTCTATTAAACCTGTACCAGCCTTCTAGATCCACCTCTGCGAGCTTCAAAGAAGCCTCTTTTTACACAGTCATCTCTCTTTGTAAGTTAAAACCCCAAGTGCTGCTTTGAGACACAGTCCTGTTATTTGGCACTGTTATTTGGTGTTTGCCACCCAATTGGGTCAAAGCTCTTTGAAGACTCACTCACTTCACCTCCTCCCCTGCAGAGGCAGGTGTGTGGTCTTCACCGGGTGTATTTTATTCAGAGGTGGCTCATCTGATTTTGGTATAGGCAGCCTCTTGGCCAAAGTATTGAGATGGAAGCTCAAGGTAGCAGAATTTCCCCGGCACAATCCAAGAAATTTTGGCTTGACTTCGACAGTGATGCTTGGGTAGACATGACCCCAGGGTGAACCCATTAAGGGAATCTCATTTTGCTTTCAGCATTTAAGAATTTCAAGCTCTTGGCAGGGCACAGTGACTCACACCTGTAATCCCAACAGTTTGGGAGGCAAAGGCGAGAGGATTGCTTGAGCCCAGGAGTTCGAGACCAGTCAGGGCAATACTGCAAGACATCGTCTCTACAATAAATCAAAAAATTAACTGGGCATGGTGGGGCGTACCTATACTCCCAGCTACTTGGAAGGCTAAGGCGAAGGATCGCCTGAGCCCAGCAGATGGAGGCTACGGTGGCTGTGAACGTGCCACTGCACCCTAGCCTGGGCGACAGAGTAAGACTCCGAATTTAAAAAAAAACCAAAAACACAGTATTAGGCTGGGGGCTGTGGCTCATGCCTATAATCCCAGTACTTTGGGAGGCCCAGGTGAGAGGATTGCCTGAGCCAGCGGGTTCAAGACTAACCTGGGCAACTTGGTGAGACCTCATTTCTACAATAAATCAAAAATTAGCCGGACATGGTAGCCACACCTGTAGTTCCAGCTACGTGGAATGCTGAGGTGGAAGGATCACCTGAGCCCAGCAGGTCGAGGCTGCAGTGGCCTTGAGTGTGCCACTGCACTCCAGCCTGGGTGACAGAGTGAGACTGACTCAAAAAAGATAAAAATAAAAAATAAAATAACACAATATTTATTCTTTCCTGATCCCTGGTTTCCCAAGGGGCACTACCTCCCTCCTCCTCTTCTCCCTCTATTCCGATAGCCAGCAAACCGGACAACTTGACCTTTTATTTATAAGTTAATTTATCTCTGTGTGTCACAACTTTGCCAGAGAATAGGTGGGATCAGAGCCAAGAACTGACAGAACTCGCCTTGAGAAGGAGCAGTGCCTGCCGCCTGTCCCATATCTTGGGGCAGAGGCGGCTGTAATAACCGCTAACAAGTTCATGGTAGTTAACGTTGCAGGAGCAGCGATGAGAAATGCACCCCTGCCCAGGGTGGCTCCCAGTGGCCCCAGGGTGCCCGTTATCCCTCAGGCCACTCCCTCTCATCCCCATGCCTTACTCTTCGAATGATTCCACATATTCTGTGGAACCCAGTTTTGACCCAGCTGTGTTAGTGTCCCGGGGCTTTCCTGGTGGCTGGGACTGTGGGCTCATCCAGGTGCCCCTCCGTGTCCTAATTGTCACACTCAGATGGCCCCTGCCCCACCTGTATCCCGGCTGGAGGAAAGATCATGAATTCAGGGTCAATTCGGTCCTTCAGTGCCCACTCCATGGCCTGTGGTCAGCAGAATGACAAAGATAAGGGCCGTCTAAAGTTCAGTGAGGAAATGGACTGGGGGCATGTGTCACCAGCTGTCATTAAGTCATGTGAAGTGAGGCCAACTCATTGTCTGCTGGGGAAGTTTGTGGGCGGGAGACGGGGGTCATCAGGGATGGGTCCACCATGGGCGGGATATTAGAACTGTGTGTTCCCTGGGAAACAGGAGAAGGGGTGGCAGAAATGGGGTTCAGGGTGTACAAGGGAATGGGGGCAGGGATGGCTCATACTTGCTCTGGCACAAGGGGGCTGGAGCTGTGGTCGCCCCATCACTCATGGAAGTCTGTCAGGAGCTTTCTGCCAGGTCTCTCTGCGTCCCATGTTGTCCCCCTAAGATCACTCTCTGCAGCCAAAGGGACCCTTTTATTCATTCATTCACTTTGAGTCAAGTTCTCACTCCATCGCCCAGCCTGGAGTACAGTGGCAAATTCCTGAGCCCAAGCAATCCTCCCACCTCAGCCTCTCTAGTACCTGAGACCACAGGCGTGTACCATCAAGCTCAGCTAATTTATAAATTTTTTTATAGAATTAAGATCTCGCTAATTTTTTTTTTGAATTGGAGTTTCACTCTGTTGCCCAGGCTGGAGTACAGTGGCACGCTCACGGGCACCGCAGCCTTGACCTGCTGGGCTCAGGCCATCTTTCCACCTTAGCCTTCCAAGTAGCTGGAATTACAGGTATGCACCACCACACCTGGCTAATTTTTTTGATTTATTGTAGAGATGAGGTCTCACCAACTTACCCAGACTGGTCTTGAACATTTGGGCTCAGGCAATCCTCTTATCTCAGCCTCCCAAAGTGCTGGGATTATAGGCATGAGCCACTGCGCCTGGCGGTCTTGCTGTTTTTCAACTTTTTGTAGAGATAAGGTCTCACTATGTTGCCTAGGCTGATCTCGAACTCCTGGGCTCAAGCAGTCTTCGAACCTCAGCCTCCCAAGTAGCTGGAATTACAGGCATGTACCACCACGCCCGGCTAATTTTTTGATTTGTTATAGAGACAAGGTCTTGTCAAGTTGCTCAGGCTGGTCTCAGGCAATTCTCTTACCTCGGCCTCCCAAAGTGCTGGGATTATAGGTGTGAGCCACTGCGCCCAGCAGGCTCGCTATTTTTAATTTTTTTTTTAGAGATAAAGTCTCATTTTGTTGCCTAGGCTGGTCTCGAACTCCTGGGCTCAAGCAATCTTCCCACTTCAGCCTCCAAAAGTGCTGGGATTACAGGCATGAGCCACTGCTCCTAGCCCAAAGAGATCCTTTTAGAACATAGAAAATAGAAAATAAAACATAGCTCAGACAACCCTGTCCCACTGCCTTTCTATTATACATAAAGTCCAAATTCCCACCTAGCCTCAATGCCCAGTGTGACCCCTCTGACCCGTCTGATTCCACCCTCCCTAGCTCACTCAGGTGGGCACCCTACCCAACAGTGGCCAGTGCCACTCACTACCATCTTCAGTGAAGAAGGAGGAGGTTGCAGAGGGCTCAGGTCCCATGGTGACTACAAGAATGCCACATTTCTGTGGAAGCAGGGTGCCCACAGATGCATTTGCTTAGGAGAATGAAAGTTCCCTTTTCTATTTGCTGAGTGAAGACTAGGCATCCTCCAGGGAAACTGAAGATGTGCAAACCATTGCACTCCTGGAGAAAAGTTTGTCACATGCACCAAGGAGCACAGACAGCAGGAGTCAACAAACAAGACACAAAAACACACAAATAGTAAGATTATCTTCATATCAAGATCAAAAAACAATCAAATGCAAACTATCTAATTTAGGGATGTATATATGGATGGTAAACTATAAAGAAAAATAAGGGGTCGAGCATGGTGTCTCATGCTTGTAATGCTTTGGGAGACTGAGTTGGGAGGATCCCTTAAGTCTGCAAGTTCGGAAGCAGCCTGGACAACACTGCAAGACCCTACCTATCTCTACTAGAAAATCAAAAATTACCTGGGCATGCCTAGCTAGGGGTGTATGCTTGTAGTTCTAGCTACTTGGAAGGCTGAGATGGAAGGATCACCTGAGTCCAGCAGGTCAAGGCTGTGGTGGCCGTAAGCCTGCCACTGCACTCCAACCTAGGCAACAGAGTGAGACTCCAACTCAAATAAAAAAGCATTAATCAGGAGAGAAATTAAGGTTGCTTTGGTGCAATCAGTTAGGCTGTTAGAAATTTTGATCTGAGCCGGGCTCAGTGGCTCAGCCTGTAATCCCGCGCCTTTGGGAGGCTGAGGTGAGTGGATTGCCTGAGCCCGCGGGTTCGAGACCCGCCTGGGCAACTTGGCAAGACCTCATCTCTACAATAAGTCAAAAATTAGCCGGGCGTGGTAGCGTGCGCCTGTAGTTCCAGCTACTTGGAAGGCTGAGGCGGAAGGATTGCCGGAGCCCAGCAGGTCAAGGCTGCAGTGGCCGGGAGCAGCCACTGCACTTCAATCTGGGCGACAGAGTGAAACTCCAACTCAAAAAAAAAAAAGAAATTTTGATCTGGAGCTCAGAAAGATCTAGAATGTAGGCTGGGTGTGCTGGCTCAACTCTGAAATCCCAGCACTTTGGGAGGCGGAGATGAGAGGATTGCCTGAGCCCATGGGTTTGAGAACAGCCGGGGCAGCTTGGCGAGACCTCATCTCTATAATAATTCTTTTTTTTTAAGTTAGCTGGGTGTGGTAGCGTGTGCCTGTAGTTCCAGCTACTTGGAAAGCAGAGGTGGAAGGATCACCAGAGCCCAGCAGGTCGACACTAGGGTGGCTGTGAGCATGCCACTGCACTCCAGCCTAGGCAACAGACTGAAAAAAAAAAAGATGGTGGCTCATGCTTTTAATCCCAGCTCTTTGGGAGGCCAAGGAGGGAGGATTGCTTAAGCCCAGGAGTTTGGACAAACCTAGACAACATAGTGAGACCGCATCTCTAAAAAACAGAAATAAAAAAAATTAACTGGCTGTGATGGCATGTGCCTGTAGTCACAGCTACTTGGGAGGATGAGGCAGAAGGACTGCCTGAGCCCAAGAGGCCAAGGCTGTGGTAAACCATGAGAGTGCCTCTGTACTCCAGCCTGGGTGACAGAGTAAGACTCTGACTCAAAAAAAAAAAAAAAGGCTGAGCACAGTGGCTCATGCTTATAATCCCAGCACTTTGGGAGGCTGAGGTGAGAGGATTGCCTGAGCCTACGGGTTCGAGACCCACCTGGGCAACTTGGCGAGACCTCATCTCTACAATAAATCAAAAAGTTAGCCAGGTGTGGTGGCGCGTGCCTGTAGTTCCAGCCACTCGGAAGGCTGAGGCAGAAGGATCACCTGAGCCCAGCAGGTTGAGCCTGCGGTGGCTGTGAACGTGCCTAGAGACCTGGGAAACTGAGTGAGACTCCAACTCAAAAAAAAAAAAAAAAGAAAGAAAAAAGAGAGAGAAGGAAGAAAGGAAGGGGGCGAGGGAGGGAGGGAGGGAAGAAAGAAAGGCAGACATAAAGAAAGAGAAAGAAAAGATATTGACTGGCTCCAAAAAAAAAGGATTGGCTTCTGCTGCATTTAGGTAGCAATCAGAGCCCCACAAATGACTGAGTCGCCTGGCAACAGGGCATCCGGACAAAAGGAGCGGTAGCAACATGAGACAGGCTCAGGAAGGTAATCCAATGTAGGAGACTTAGACAGGGACAGACAGAAGGATGAGAGGAGAGGCCTAGGAAGGTGAGAGGCTGAAAATAGGACAAAGCAAACGCTGCTGACAGTGTCGAGTGCTGAGGCATGTGCTGGGCCCTTGCTCTTGGGGGATCCCCTTGGACACAGAAATTTGGGCATCTCTGTGGGGACCAAATCCCATCTAAAATGGGCAACGGGAGATGAAATGAGGTTTTCCTCTCAAGCATCACAGCTGCCAAGCTGTGGTTCTCTGCCTTTGTTCACCCCATCCTGCGCTAGATGAGGACCTCACACTGCCATCAGTAGCAAGGGGGACTTTTTTTTTTTTTAGAAAGTAGGAATTATTGAGAGGACAGAAAAGTTTCCACAGTGGGAGGGGACTCGACAGGGTTGCCCAACAGAAATGACTTTAACAACGCCACCCTCCAATCCTGTTTTAAGAAGCACTGTGATTAAAAATAATAGGGGCTGGGCGCGGTGGCTAAAGCCTATAATCCCAGCATTTTAGGAGGCAGAGGAGAAAAGATTGCCTGAGTCTGCAGGTTCCAGACCAGCCTGGGCAACATGGTGAGACCTCGTCTCTACAGTGAATCAAAAACTTAGCTGGACGTGGTAGCACCCACCTGTAGTTCCAGCTACTTGGAAGGCTGAGGTGGAAGGATCACCGGAGCCCAGCAGGTCGAGGTTGCGGTGGCCGGGAGTGGCCACTGCACTCCAGTCTGGGCGACGGAGTGAGACTCCAACTCAAAAAAAAAAATTAATAATAATAATAATAGGGCAATACCCTCGAGTCCCCTCCAGTTCTGGGAGCTTTTCTGTCCTCTCAATAAATTCTGCTTTTAAAAAATAAAATTGAGCCGGGTTCGGTGGCTCAGCCTGTAATCCCGCGCCTCTGGGAGGCTGAGGTGAGTGGATTGCCTGAGCCCACGGGTTCAAGACCAGCCTGGGCAGCGAGACCTCATCTCTACAATAAATCAAAAAATCAGCCGGGCATGGTAACGCGCGCCTGTAATTCCTGTTACTTGGAAGGTTGAGGCAGAAGGATCGCCGGAGCCCAGCAGGTCAAGGCTGCGGTGGCCAGGAGCAGCTACTGCACTCCAGTCTGGGCGACAGAGTGAGACTCCAACTCAAAATAAATAAATAAATAAATAAATAAATAAAATTAATAATAATAAATAGAGAGGCAGAGGCCCAGAGAGGATATCATATTGCCTCTAAAACGGAAGTCTGTGTCTCTGCCCTATGCAAAGGTGGGTTCACAGCCAATGCCCTTGAGGAACTTCGTTTCTATGGGGGAAACTACTTGTAAACACCTCCCAGTAATCCAGGGCAGGGTGGCACAGGGGTTGAGTAGACTTGTCTGCTATTTGCTATGATGGCATCCAGGAAGAAGCGGCTAATTCTGACCAGAAGCATCAGGGTAGGGCCAGATTTACAAAGGAGGAAGCTTTCAGGGAGTGGACTAGGCTAGAGGACAGATGAAGAAGGCTGAGTCGTAGCAGCCCGTGGTGTGTCTAGGAGCGTAAGAAGGGAGAAGGTGGCAGCTAAGACTGGAAAGGAAATTTCGGGCTCCAGAATGGAAGGCCTCCAATGCCAGATGGATTCAGGCTGACACTCTGTAAGCAATAAGGAGCCACAGTGAGCTTTTGAGGAGGAAAGAGGTATGATCAAATTCACATTTTAGGAACTGTCTTGTAGCAGTCTGAAAAACGCGTGTGCTGTCAGAAACCGGAGGGATTGACCGAAGGGGCAGAAATCTGCCCCATCTTCCTCATGTGACTCTATTATGCCATGAGGAGCTACTCCCAAACCTCACTCACCAAATTTGGTCAATTTCTAAATGAAGACCCGCATGCCTGCTAGAGGGATGGGGGAAGTTTTCCAAAACAGTGCTGTTTTCAAACGCGCTGTACCATCATGAAAGCCATCCTCACAGGGCTAACACGAATTCTGGAGAGAAATATAGTTATAACGAAGCCTTAATCAGGCTGTTCTTTGATCCACTTCCTTGTCACCCATAGTCACAGGGCACTAGACCCTGACCGTCTGCATCCCCGTTGCTGTTATTGACCGGATTTCTGACCTCAGAATCATAAGGCTTTTGTCTCCAAATTGCTTAAGATGTTCTTCAGGTCCTGAGTTCCAGCAGCACAGCTGACGCCCACCAGTTTGAAGACCCCACAGGGAACCGAGTCAGCATGAGAATACAGTGTGTCCCTCTCCCTGTCACTGACTTCACCCTGCACTCTTCAGCCAACCAACAATCTCCCCTCTTCTGCCCACTCCAAAACCCTTAACAGCCCTGACTCCACGCTCCTCTTGGAAACACATTTGAGGTTTTTTCCCCGTCTCCTTTGTTCGGGGGCCCCTATGATAAAACCTCTTTCTCTACTGCAACCTGGTGTCCCCAGTATTGACTTGCTAGGCACCTAGGACAGTGACACTATGAGTTTTCTTTTCTGCTGACACTTCGGATGCCAAATGTGGGTGAGTTTTCCCACATCAACCAATTCTCCAACACAGCTGCTTGCCCTACAGATCTGATCTGACCCTATCTACCTGGAGTTAGAGTCAAATCCTACACACCAAGGGCCAGTCCCACAAGTCTGTTCCCACTTCCAAGTCTAGTTGCAAGTCCTGGGCCACCTGTACCATTGACTGACCCGGTATACATCGGAGATCGGGGGTTCCCACAACCTCCTCCTTGGGTTCAATAATCTGCTAGAACAACTCACAGAACTCAGGAAAACAGTTCACTAACTACCACTAGTTTATTATAAAGGATACGTTTCAGGAGGAGATGCATAGGGCAAGGTATGGTAAGAGGGGTGCAGAGCTCCCTGGCCCTCTCTGGGCATTCTATCTCCAGGTTCACCAACCTGAAAGCTTTCCTCATCTCTTTGTTTGGAGTTTTTGTAGAGTTTCCATTACATATGGATGTTGATAAAATAATTGGCCCTTGGCGCAGCCTTGACTTCCTGGGCTTAGGCGATCCTTCTACCTCTGTCTCCCAAATAGCTGAGACTACAGGTGCACATCACCACATCTGGCAACTTTTTAAAATTTTTTTTTGTAGAGACGAGGTCTTGCTATCTTGCCCAGACTGGTCTTGAACTCCTGGCCTCAAATTATCCTCCCACCTCAGCCTCTCAAAGGGTTGGTATTACAGGCATGAGCCACTGCACCATGCCTGAAAATGCCAACCTTCAAATCACAAGTTTAATTCCTCGGGCTGCAAGTTCCCCCACCCCCTGAAGTTATTTAGGGGTCCACCAACAGTCACCACATTAGCATAAACTCCATCTGATTCATCATGCATCATCACAAAAGAAGTTCTTCTCACTCCCAATCCTCAGGAAATTCCAAGGGTTCTCGAGGCTCTGTTCCAGAAACTGAGATGAAAACCAAATTTACATTTCTTATTATATCACAATATCACGGTCTGTCCAGGTGATCCCATCATAAACCCTCAAGATGATCCAGTATCAGTGACATTTTGGGCCCCTGTAAAACTACACCTCTCAGTTTGATTTTTTTCTAAAACCAAGAAGTGTTTTATTTTTTAATTTTATTTTTATTTTTGAGTAGGAGTTTTACTCTGTCACCCAGGCTGAAGTGCAGTAGCATGCTCCAGCCTTGACCTGCTGGGCACAGGCAATCCTTCCACCTCAGCCTTCCAAGTAGCTGGAACCACAGGCGCCTGCCACCACGCTCAGCTAATTTTTTTGTTTTGTTTTTGTTTTTGTTTTTTTTGAATTGGAGTCTCACTCGGTCGCCCAGACTGGAGTGCAGTGGCCGTTCCCGGCCACCACAGCCTCGCCTGCTGGGCTCCGGCAATCCTTCTGCTCAGCCTTCCAAGTAGCCAGAATTACAGGCATGCGCTACCACGCCCGGTTGATTTTTTGATTTATTGTAAAGATGAGGTCTCACTGCCCAGGTGGGTCTCAAACCGGCGGGCTCAGGCAATCCACTCACCTCAGCCTCCCAAAGGCGCGGGATTACAGGCTGAGCCACTGAGCCCGGTTATTTTTTTGTTTTTTGTAGAGATGAGATCTCACCAAGTTGCCCAGGCTGGTCATGAACTCCTGGACTCAAGCAATCCTCTCGCTTCCTCCTCCCAAAATGCTGGGATTACAGGTATGAGCCACTGTGTCTGGCCTGTTTTATTTTATTTTTTCTTTTGAGGTAGGATCTCACTTTGTCATCCAGGTTGGAGTACAGTGGCATGACATAGCTCACTGCAGCCTCAAACTCATAGGCTGAAGTGATCCTCCTGCCTCAGCCTCTTGAGTAGCTGGACTACAGGTGTGCACTACCACTACCACACCTGGCTGAATTTTTTTTTGTAGAGAGAGCAACCCCACTATGTTGCCCAAGTTGATCTAGAAGTCTTGGCCTCAAGTGATCCTCCTGCCTCAGCCTCCCGAATTGCTGGAATTATAGGCGTAAGCCACCGCACCCACTCCCAAGAAGTAGTTTTAAAAATCAAATCAAGCATTTTTTTTTTGAGTTGGAGTCTCACTCTGTCACCCCAACTGGAGTACAGTGGCACGCTCCTGGCCACCGCAGCCTCTACCTGCTGGGCTCCAGCGATCCTTCCGCCTCAGTCTTCCAAGTAGCTGGAACTACAGGCACGCGCTACCACGCCCGGCTAATTTTCTGATTTATTGTAGAGATGAGGTCTCGCCAAGTTGCCCAGGTGGGTCTCG
This sequence comes from Cephalopachus bancanus, assembly GCA_027257055.1. Taxonomy (NCBI): domain Eukaryota; kingdom Metazoa; phylum Chordata; class Mammalia; order Primates; family Tarsiidae; genus Cephalopachus; species Cephalopachus bancanus. Next base: position 48,287 of record JAPVLO010000761.1, read on the forward strand.
AACCCACGGGCTCAGGCAATCCACTCACCTCAGCCTCCCAAGGTACGGGATTACAGGCTGAGCCACCGAACCCAGCAAATCATGCATTTTGATTTGGGGGGTTCAGATAATATGGTCACCTTAGCTATGGGACAAGTCACTTAACATTTCACATCCTTAGTTTTTCTGTCCGTAAAATAAACAAATTGGACATACAGTAGCCATGGTCCATCCCTTCCTATGCTAATATTTCTTGACTATGACCTAGACACTAGCAGGGTTGGCAGAGTTGGAGTCCTGGCTTCATTGCTTTCTTTCTTTCCTTCTTTCTTTTTATCTTTTTTGAGTCAGAGTCTCACTCTGTCACCCAGGCTGGAGTGCAGTGGCACAATCACGGCCACCCCAGCGTCGACCCACTGGGTTCAGGCGATCCTTCCGCCTCAACCTTCCAAGTAGCCGGAACTACTGGCGTGCACTACCATGCACACCTAATGTTTTGATTTATTGTAGAGACGAGGTCTCACCATGTTGTTCAGGCTGGTCTTGAACCTGTGGGCTCAAGCAATCCTTTCACCTCAACCTCCCAAAGTGCTGGAATTACAGGCTTGAGTCACCACATCTGGCCCCTTTATCTTTCTATTTTACTTTATTTTATTTTTTGATGTTTTGTAGAGGCAAGGTCTCACTACGCTGCCCAGGCCAGCCTTGAACTCCTGGGCTCAAGGGATCCTCCTGCCTTGACCTCCCAAAGTGCTGGGATTACAGGCAGAGCCTTCATGCCCAGACCCTTTGCCCCAGCTTCTTCCTTTAAATCCGGTCCTATCTTGGTCGTATGGAACAGATGGCCTTCATGGTGCTTTGGAGTCGAGGAAAACGGGGGACAAGGGATGAGAGCTTCAGGAAAAGGGACCCTCCAGGCTTTGCTGGAGGTCTAGCTGCAGTGCCCTGTTCCAGTCGTTCCCTAACCTGTTGGCTGTTGTGCGGGAAATAAAGATTCCCTGGAAACTGGATGCCCGAAGGGAAACTTCAGAAGTGGGTTCTCTTGGGGTCCCTTAGATTACCACCGGGGCTGAAATCCTAGCACTTTGAGAGGCCAAGGAGGGAGTATAGCTTGAGGCCAGGAGTTCAAGACTAGCCTGGGCAACACAGCAAGACCCGTCTCTACAAAAAAATGTTCAAAAGATTGGCCCAGGTGAATGGCAGATTCAGGAGGAGAGATGCCAAGGCCTCATTACTCTCCAGTTGGAAGGCCCTTGGGCCCTGTGTGTGCCCTCAGCAAAATTGTTTTGCCCTGGGACCCATGGGAGGGGAGGGCCAACAGGTTTGTGCCTTGGGCAGGTGATTCTTATGTACAAGCTGGTCCGGTAAGATACCCAGAACGGGGGCTCTATCTCTGGCCTTCACTGAAGAAATTATTTTTCACGTTTTGTTTAATAAATCTGTACTGAACTCATCCTATTAGCAAGACTAAAAAGCTGCTCAACCTTGGCCGCATGTTGGGACCACATTGAGGAGCTTTACAAATACTGTGCCCAAGCCCAGCCCCAGAGGGGCTGACTTAATTCGTCTGGGTGGGACCAGGTACTGGGATTTTAAAAATGCTCCAGGTGATCCTCACTTGCTAACCAAGGTTGAACACTGCTCCAAAGATTCAAATAGGAAGACTCTATCCTCCGTCCTCCGTGAGCCAAGCAAAAGCTGTAAGAGAGGTCGATTAAGAGGTAAGGGGGCCGGGTTGGGTGGCTCAGCCTGTAATCCCAGCACTTTGGGAGGCCGAGGTGAGTGGATTACCTGAGCCCGCGGGTTCAAGACCCGCCTGGCAACTTGGCGAGACCTCATCTCTACAATAAATCAAAATGAGCCGGGCGTGGTAGCGCGCGCCTGTAGTTTCAGCTCCTTGGAAGGCTGAGGCGGAAGGATCGCTGGAGCCCAGCAGGTCGAGGCTGCGGTGGCCGGGAGCATGCCACTGCACTCTAGTCTGGGCGACAGAGTGAGACTCCAACTCAAAAAAATAAAAGCGATGATTTCACTGAGGAAGCTTACAGACTGGACAGCAGCCTGCCGTTTCCTGCAGTCAGGAGTCACAATGACGTGAGGGCCCTGCCTTACGCATTGAAAACATGGTTTTGTCTTACCAAAGATAGTTCCCCATACAGCCACTTTTCTGCCAGTCATGGCGTCTGGGCTTTCCCCCTTTGGCAGGTCCTGTAACTGCTGAGAGGGGTGTGGTCAAAACAAACATCTCACATCCTGCCTTTGCCCCCTGACTGCAGAATGCACCAGCTGACATGGCTTTTCTGGTGTAATACAAGGCTGTCAGGTGTTTCTTCACACCGTGAAGTCTGCAGTCCCTTCTGTTTTGAAATCCACATGTAACGAGACAGTGACTCACTTCCCTTAGTGACCCACGTCTACTACTTCCTGGATCAACAAACCCTGTGGGCAAACCCCCTCCCCATCCCCTCCCCCTGCCACTCCCTCCCTCAGCTCACTGAAAAGGCTCAACAGCAAGGGCCCAGAAGTCTAATTTTGACTCTTGGGGGAGTGTGGGGCAGTTGTACAGACGGCAAGGTGACATTTATGGGCTCGGAGATCTTTATTGGAAAGGAGGTATAAATGCAAAATGTGGCTAACCCTAATTAATCCTTTTTTTTTTTTTTTTGAGTTGGAGTCTCACTCTGTCGCCCAGACTGGAGTGCAGTGGCCGCTCCCGGCCACCGCAGCCTCGACCTGCTGGGCTCCGGTGATCCTTCCGCCTCAGCCTTCCAAGTAGCTGGAACTACAGGCGTGCGCTACCACGTCCAGCTGATTTTTTTTGATTTATTGTAGAGATGAGGTCTCACCTGCCCAGGCGGGTCTCGAACTCTCGGGCTCAGGCAATCCACTCACCACAGCCTCCCAAAGGCGCGGGATTACAGGCTGAGCCACCGAGCCCAGCCAAGATCTATTATTTTTTTTTTTAAAGGAAATAAATTAGAAAACAGGCCAGGCGCAGCAGCTCATGCCTGTAATCCTAGCATTTAGAGAGGCCGAGGCAGAAGGATTGCTTTAGTTCAGAAGTTTGAGACCAGCCTGAGCAGCATAAAGAGAACTCGTGTCTATAAAAAAAAAAAAAAAAAAAATCAAAAAATTCGGCTGATTGTGCCACTGCACTCCAGCCTGAGCCATGAGTGAGATCCCAACTTGAAATAAAAAAAAAGAAATTAGAAAACAGAATGCTGGCCGGACTTGGTGGCTCATCCTGTTGTAATCCCAGCATTTTGGGAGGCTGAGGAGAGTGGATTACCTGAGCCCACGGGTTCGAGACCAGCCTAGGCAACATGGCGAGACTTTGTCTCTACAATAAATAAAAAAATTAGCTGGGCGTGGTAGCGCGCGCCTATAGTTCTAGCTACTTGGAAGGCTGAGGCGGAAGGATCGCCAGAGTCCTGCAGGTTGACACTGGGGCCCTGCAGGTTGAGCGTGCCACTGCACTCCAACCTGAGACTCCAATTTAAAAAAAAAAAATAGAAAAAGAAAACGGAATGTTGGAAAAAGAACCCATCTCGACCTCTCTAACCACCCACCTGTATCCTATGCTGCTGCTAACGACAATACGATGGGCTGGGTGCGGTAGCTCAAGCCTGTAACCCCAGCCCTTTGGGAGTCTGAGGCAAGAGGATTGCCTGAGTTCAGGGATTCGAGACCAGAAAAAAAAAAGCAATTTCATTTTATCACAATTTCCATTCCCTTCTCCCCTATAAACAACTATCTAATGCTTTTTATATATGTCTTTATCTTTATCTGTGTTCTTGGAATTTCAGGGGATTTTCTGTTTGTTTTTTTAGTTGGAGTCTCACTCTGTCAATGCAGGCTGGAGTGCAGTAACATGCTCACAGCCACTGCAGCCTTGCCCTGCTTGGCTCAGGTGATCCTTCCACCTCAGCCTTCCAAGTAGCTTGAACTACAGGCGCGTGCTGCCACACCCAGCTAATTTATTTATTATTGTAGAGATGAGGTCTCACCAAGTTGCTCAGGCTGTTCTCGAACCCATGGGCTCAGGCAGTCTCCTTACCTCAACCTCGCAAAGTGCTGGGATTACAGGCTTGAGCCATCGCACCTGGCCATAGATTTATTAAATCACAAAATCACATCTGCCTTCACAAGCAACCCTCTGCTATGATGAACATCCTCATATGGGTGTCCCTAGGCTCAGATTATAGTCCCAGGAGAGGATGACTGGTTATATGGTAGCAGCTTGCTCTGTGGAATGCCTACACTACTTACCAAGACCACCAATACCATAAAGAGCCGTAGCCCCACTTTCCAACCCCACCTGGCATTATCTAGCTTATTATTATAATTATTATTATTATTAATAATCTTTGCCAAACAGTTGGGAAACAATATCTCATTGTTGGTTTAAATTGCAATTACCTTAAAACCAATGAACATCTTTCATGTATCTATGTAGCCCTTTAGGTTTCTTAATCTGAAAATTGCCTGTTCATACTCATTGCCCATTTTTCCACCGGGCTCTCTCTTTCTTGTTGATGTGTGGGAGTTTCCTGTATAGTCTAGATATTAGTCCCCTTTTGGTTTGGATATTGCAATATCTTCTCTCAATCTGTCATCTGTTACCTTTGACTGCTGTGTCCTTTGTTTTACATGAATACTTTGTTCAGGGAGGTTTAAATCAATCAATTTTGTGCCTCATGATTGTGCTTTTGAAATTTTTTTGAGCCGGGCTCAGTGGCTTAGCCTGTAATCCCGCGCCTTGGGAGGCTGAGGTGAGTAGATTGCCTGAGCCTGTGGGTTCGAGACCCGGCTGGGCAACTTGGCGAGACCTCATCTCTACAATAAATCAAAAATTAGCAGGTGTGGTAGCGCACGCCTGTAGTTCCAGCTACTCGGAAGGCTGAGGCAGAAGGATCACCGAAGCTCAGCGGGTCGATGCTGCAGTGGCCGGGAGCGACCACTGGACTCCAGTCTGGGTGACAGAAGTGACTCCAACTCAAAAAAAAAAAAAGAAATTTTTTTGAGAAGTCCTTTCTCGCTTCTAGTCCATAAGAATATAATCCTACAGAGAGTCTATTAACTTCATCATTTACATTTCACAGTTTGGGCTGCTCCAGTTTTGTCTTTCTTGCTTTGCTCACTGAATCTTCATAACAGCTCTCTGAGGTAGAGAGAGAAATTAAGAGCAAAGAGGATCAAAGTACTAGCAGCTGGTAGAATTCAAATTTGATTTTGTTTCTTCACATGTAAAATAGCTGGAGCAGCTTATAGATCTCAGCGAGAGAGCAACAAAGCCACAGGTGTTGCGCAGGCATTATTAATTATTTAATGAATGGAGAAGGCTCTCGGGTTGGCCTCTTGGACTTAGTTCAATGAGAAATGCCAGAGAACTGCAGGAATGACCACACCCCAACCCTGGCTTCAGAAGAATCCTTTCCCATCTCTGATCATACAGCCTACTCAAAAGCAGCTTCTCCCTCAACTTACCACCTTCTTCTACTTCCTCTTCTAATATTTTGTGCTTATGAATTCCAGTAAATCACAATTACTAACATGGAGGCAGCACTTTCTATGTGCGAGGCACTGTTCTCAGCATGTAGCATGTATTCACTCATTTAATATCCATAATCCTTTGAGGCGAGTAGTATTTTTGTACCCATTTTGCAGGTCATAAGATAGAGGCCAGGGTTCTCCCCATGAGCAAGTAACAGAGTAAGGATATAAACCCAGGCCACCCAAACCCAGAGTGCACTCTGACCACTGTATCCTACAGTCCCTCATAAGATCAAAGTCTCTCCAGCCCAGGTCAGATATGACTCTCAAACACCATGAACTCCAGGTAATTGAACTAGGTTCTGACTGTTTTGAGTGAACCCTGCCATTGGACAATCTGTTTCATGATGGGCAGATCTATGCAAGCCCACCCCCAAAGGCCCAGGAGACTGAGAGGCCAAAGAAAGAGACTGAGAAAGAAACATTTAATAGAGACTTATGAATAGAAGCCATGGCTATGTCTCAGGCGGCCATGAGAAAGATGGTTGATCTCCACGCCATTATCCGGGAGACCCAGGGTTCATATGTCGTAGGGAAGGGTGATTCAGAAGGTTTGTGTAGGACCACTGAAGTCTCATAAAATCAAGAGTGTTTATCGCAGCATTGTTCACAATAGCAAGATCATGGAACCAACCATGCTGTCCATCAAAAAAGGACTAGATTTTTTTTTTTTTTTTTTTGAGTTAGAGTCTCACTCTGTCGCCCAGACTGGAGTGCAGTGGCCGCTCCCGGCCACCGCAGCCTCGACCTGCTGGGCTCCGGCGATCCTTCCGCCTCAGCCTTCTGAGTAGCCGGAATTACAGGTGCACACTACCATGCCCAGCTGATTTTTTTGATTTCTTGTAGAGATGAGGTCTCGCTGCCCAGGCGGGTCTCGAACCTGCGGGCTCAGGCAATCCACTCACCTCAGCTTCCCAAAGGCGCGGGATTACAGGCTGAGCCACGAGCCCGGCTGGACTAGATTTTTAAAATGTGGTATATATACACAATGTAATATTGGGCAGCCATAAAAAAGAACAAAATCATGAATTTTGCAGCAACCTGGATGGAATTAGAGTTTATAATACTGATCTCTCACAGAAACAAAGATCTGAGTATCACATGTTCTCACTCATAAGTGGACCTTGAACAACTATCGTAATACTATAAGAAAAGGATTGACAGTGGTGGGAAACTATGGGGGCAGCAGGGAGGGGAAGGGAGGTGGGATTAATGGTAGTCAATATCTGTCTGGGGGCGGGGGGCACACCTCACCAACAAGGGTACCTGCACAATGCATATTTGTATACCTAACACTTAACTGTACCCCAGAATTATAAAATAAAAAATATGTATTTAAAAAAAGATATATAAATACCTTTTAAAAAAAGAGAGTGTTTTGACCTAGGGCAATATTTACTAAGGTAAGTACATGCTCCTGCACAAGGAACAATACGTAAACAGGAAGTTTTAGAGGCCTTCCCAGAACTGGGTTCATCAGAAGCCAACATGGTGGATGAGCATCCAAGATGTTATTTTAGCCTCCACTCACTCCAATATCTAGAATCGCCTCCACAGTGAACATCTATAGTCATCTCAATGACCTAATTACCTCACATCCCTGAACATCTTACTTCGTGAAGAAAGCCCACCTGATTCATGAGGTCAAACATCCTGATTGACTATTCGGATAACTGTAGAGTCCCATTTACCGTCCCAGCGAGACAGCAGTGCACTTGTCACTGTGTTTGGCAGAAACTCTTAGTCCTCTTTGTGTAACTGAACCCTGCGGACTGAAGCATGACTGCTTTCCCAAGCCTCTGCTAGCTCTGGGGCCTTTGTTTTTGCTCCCAGGACCCATTGTTCTCAGAGTCGTTCTCTTTCTGCTTGATCATCTTGTCTGGATCCCCTCTTGGTCACTGTTCATTTTCCTCATGTTTTCTCTCACCCTTTTCTCTTATCTCTGGCTTTGGTCTCTTCTCCTCCCTAGCTGTTTCTTTCTTGTGTTTAAATAACTTCGTGTCCACCTGCCCTTTCTCCGCCCATCTCTTTTCTCTGACTTTGAATCCTGAACTCATATTGGTGCTGGTACTGTGCAATGCCACGACTTCTCCTTCCCTCCAATGTCCCACCTCCCTTCCCCGCCAGGAAGCCCCTGCTTGGGACTCCTAGGGCTCCCATTCCTCCTGCAGCCTCAGACAGTCTAGAGAACCAAGGGAAGAAGGCAGCCTCCTCCAGTTGTGTGACTGTGGCTCTAAATGGTCCTTTGATCAGATTTTATTTTTTTTGAGTTGGAGTCTCATTCCATTGCCCAGGCTGGTGTACAGTGTCACGCTCACAGCCACCCCAGCGTTGACTCACTGGGCTCTGGCAATCCTTCTGCCTTAGCCTTCCAAGGAGCCGGAACTACAGGTGTGCACCACCATGCCTGGCTCATTTTTTGATTTATTGTAGAGATGAGGTCTCGCCAAGTTGCCTGGGCTGGCCTCGAACTCACAGGCTCAGGCAATCCACTCACCTTGGCCTTTCAAAGTGCTGCGATTACAGGCTGAGCCACCAAGCCCGGCCTTTGATCAGATTTTAACACCATTGACAAAACAGTTCTAGCTCTTCTTCCGGAAGTTCGATCAATTTCTCTTTGCCGAGGAGAGTGACTGGACATGGATCTTTTTTTTTTTTTTTTTTTTTTTTTTTAGTTGGAGTCTCACTCTGTCGCCCAGACTGGAGTGCCGTGGCCGCTCCCGGCCACCGCAGCCTCGACCTGCTGGGCTCCGGCAATCCTTCCGCCTCAGCCTTCCAAGTAGCCAGAATTACAGGCATACGCTACCATGCCCAGCTAATTTTTTTGATTTATTGTAGGGTCTCGCTGCCCAGGCGGGTCTCGAACCCGTGGGCTCAGACAATCCACTCACCTCAGCCTCCCAAAGGCGTGGGATTACAGGCTGAGCCACCGAGCCCGGCTTGGACATGGATCTTGATGGTATTGCTTTCATTTCCTAGGAATAATCTCTACTCAGCTCTTTCAGATACTCTTTATCCCTTCAACTCATCCTGTTTGACCTCTCATTAGTCTTCACCCCCAGCCCCATGCCTTTGGGCACATTTAATTCTCAGGTTGCTCTAATCTGTGAAATGTTTCCGCCTTCTCTTGTTGTTCAGGGCACCCATCACTGCCAAATGCCCTGGAGTACCTGAGTTCCTGCCTCCTATCATCTGACAGACTCACCAGGGAAGGCTGAACAGGTACTCCAGAGGAACTGGCAGGCCAGCAAAGGCCCGCTTGGGTTTGGCACGGGTTTAATCGAAAGCGCATAGATCATTTGCCAACACAAAACCTGACTCCTCTCCACAGCTGATTCCAGTCACTCCTCACCTGTTCACAACTGTGAACACCTTTCCCCATCGGTACCTTCATACCTTTTCCCCCTCCAGTCTCCAACTGCATACCACACACTCCACCCTCTGCTCTCACCCAACACCCAAGAGCTGAGAATGCTTTCGTGCCTTCCCAGTACAAATTCTGGGGCTCTTTCAAGACTGACCCTTGAACTCCACCTGTCCTGAAAAAGACTTCACTGGTCTTCATAGCCGCCCTGCAGTGCATGGGCACTTGTGCCCTTAACAGTCCTACCTCTTATGGCTAGTACAATTTTTATTTGTCTGTGTTTTTGTCTCTCTGGTAAAATTATCTGCTCCTTCAAGACAAAGAACCACATTTTCATTGTTTAGAACCTAGATGGGCAGGCCGGGCACAGTGGCTCAAGCATATAATACCAGTACCAGTACTTTGGGAGGCCGAGGTAAGGGGGATTGCCTGAGCCCACAGGTGTGAGAACAGCCTGTGCAACTTGGCAAGACCTCGTCTCTACAATGAAAAAAAAATTAGCTGGGTATAGTAGCACATGCCTGTAGTTCCAGCTGCTTGGAAAGCTAAGGCAGAAGGGTAATTTGAGCCCAGCAGGTCAATGCTGGGGTGGCCGTGAGTGTGCCACTGCACCCAAGCCTGGGCGATGAAATGAGACTCTGACTCAAAAAAAAAAAAAAGAATCTAGTTGGGCAGATGGGAAGTCAGTTTGGAGCTATAAGTGAAGGAATCAATGAGTGTAGAATCCCAGATCCCTCCCTCGGGTTACAATCCCATGCTGCCTGTCCTGTGGCTGCATTTTCCCCGATAGACTGTAATCTTCTAAGGTGAGTGGGGCATGAAAGGACAGACCGTGAGCGGGAAGTCATTTTTTATCTTGTTCTTAAACCCTGTCACGATGATGAGAAAGTAGAAGCTACATTCTGGAGAAGTATATACTCTAGGTAAAGATTAACTTTGCTGACTTTGTCTTTTCAGAAACACAGACCCCCTCAAGCATGACCAGTACCAGCCTATTGTAATTTGTCTTTTTAGAAACTCAAATTTCTCAAGCATGACCAGTATCGACCCATTGTATACTTGAAACATGGTGACCAGGACTCCACCCCCCCACCCCCCACCCCACCCCACCCGTCAGGGTCTCCAAGAGATTCACAGGTGGTCAACTAGGAAGTCACCGCAGTCATGTCTACCTGATTACAATACCTCCAGGGGAAAGAATTTAAACCAGGGATTAGGGGGCCATGGGGCCACACTCATCTAGAGTGTAGGCCCGCTTCCTGTCTGTGGGAAGTGATCTCTTTCTTAAATAAATCTTTTCTTCTTTCATCTCTTCATGTGTTGCAAATCTTTGCATTACTCGGATCTCTGGTTACCAGCACGCACCTCCGGCACACCAGCTCTGGTGGTGCTGCACCCCTTTGCATCCATCCATCCACCCCTCACCCTCCGTACCCTAACAGGGCATGGTATCGCCAAAAGGACCTCGTCCCCAGAACCCAGCACTGTGGCAAAGTTGATACGGAAACTCACAATGATCTGTCTATATTGCCACAACCCTTAAAGAAAGGTATAATGAGCCAGGCTCGGTGGCTCAGCCTGTAATCCCGCGCCTTTGAGAGGCTGAGGTGAGTAGATTGCCTGAGCCCGCGTGTTCAAGACTCGCCTGGGCAGGCGAGACCTCATCTCTACAATAAAAATTTTTAAAAATAGCCGGGCGTGGTAGCGCGCGCCTGTAATTCCGGCTACTCAGAAGGCTGAGGCGGAAGGATCGCCGGAGTCCAGCAAGTCAAGGCTGTGGTGGCCGGGAGCGGCCACTGCACTCCAGTCTGGGTGACAGAGTGAAACTCCAACTCAAAAATAAAAATAAAAATAAAAAAAAACAACAAAAAAGAAAGGTATAATGAGTGTTCAAGCTGGCCTGCGGGGTACCTACATTCCTGAGAATTAACAAAAGAAAGCATATCCCTGTTAAGTCACTTAAAAGAACACTTAACCCCCTGCAGACAGCACTCAGCTGAGAGAAATGAAGCCCTATTCACTCCCTTTTATCAGTGATTATTGATTTGAAAATATAGCATCCATGTAACCAGCAGCCTTGTAATTTATATAATCTTTTGCATGTCATAACTAATCCATAATATGTTGTCATGAATTATGTTTTACTTTGTAATTGGCTCTGTCAACTCCCTGCAGTTCCAGCTACTTGGAAGACCGAGGCAGAAGGATTGCCAGAGCCCAGCAGGTCGAGGCTGCGGTGGCTGGAAGCATGCCACTGCACTCCAGTCTGGGTGAGGGAGTGAGACTCCAACTCAAAAAGAAATTAAAAATAAATAACTCCCTTACTCTATGGCAAGCTTACTGAATTCTTCAGTTTGGTTTTACTGATAACACTGTGAGCTGCCTTTTCGTACCGGCAGCAGGAAATGTGGCCAATTCAATGTTCTGTCAGTCACGTAGTCAAGGTATAAGTCCTGGCAACCCTAAACTTATAAAACTGGACTGTGAAAACTAAGGGGTCAACAGACCGGTTCCAGAAATGCCAGGAACCGGGTTCTGTCTCCCTGGATTTTGAATTCAGAAACAAACTTCTTTCTGCCAGTTCCCTGCCTCTCCATTTACTGGCATCAAGAGATAGCAACTGAGCATTTCCTCGGACTGTAACAGAGTGGGCGCTCAGCCGATAGCTGGTGAATTGGCTTGGAGGTGAGAAACCACAGAGACCTCTGGACAGTGGGAGAGCAAAGACCTTGTGTAGCGGGAACACAGAGAGGCTGTGACACCGAGACTGTTTTAGGAAGCAGCAGATTTATTTGCGCTGGTGCGACTCAGCAAGCTAATTCTTCCAGGCTGAGCACCCCAGGAAGGGAGGAGAGGGGTCTTATACTTTAGTTTAGGTAAAGGAGGGAGGTTGTACTCAGCAAAATCAGATTTTCAAAGAACAAATGTTTTGCATTTTCAAGAACAAATGGTCTCCAGGATATGCACAGCAAGCAGGATTTGGTTTTCTTAAGCAAAACCTGTCTGGCAGGTTTTCGGAGTTTGCCCATTGATTTTCAAAAGGAGTACTTTTAACTGTCATCAGTCCCCTCTCTGCCACACTTGAGGGTTTAGGGCGAGGGATTAGCCCTTAGGTGTGCACCTGCTGGAAAATCAGCCTTTCCATCTGCAAGAAGAGGGAACTGAGGCAGTTAAACCCAGGAGTATCGTGTATCTTGGTCATGAGAACCCTGGAGGAATTGGGTATCTGAGACCATCATAGGGTACTGATGGTGACTAGGCAGGGCAAGGCTCTTAGTCCTAAAAGCCTTTTGCATCTTTGCTTTCCTGCTGAAGTCAGAGAGAGCTGACCAGACTCTGGTTCAAGCACAGCACTCAGGAAGGCCAGCCCTGCCACCCTGGATCAGAGAGGCGTCTGTTGCCTGGTGACCACATTACTCTAACTTCTGCATCCATCTTCCCATCTGCTTTGGATTCTGGCCCTCCTGCCTTTTTTTTTTTTTTTTTCTTTTTTCTTTTTTTTTTTTTTTTTTTTGTTGAGTAGGAGTCTCACCCTGTTGCCCAGGCTGGAGTGCAGTGGCATAATCATGGCTACCACATCTTCACCCGCTGGGTTCAGGCGATCTTTCTGCCTCGGCCTTCCAAGTAGCTGGAACCACAGGCACTAACCTCCACGACCAGCTACTTTTTTTTTTTTTTTTATTGTAGAGATGAGGTCTTGCCAAGTTGCCCAGGCTGGGCTCGAACCTTGGGCTGGGTTCAGGCAATCTTCTTGCTTCTGTCTCCCAAAGTGCTAGGATTATAAGCGTGAGTTACATGCCCAGCTCCTGCCTCTTTCTTATAATGATCTTTGTGATTTTATTGGGCTCACCCAGATAATCCAGGATAGTCTCTTCATTTCATTATTCTTAACTTAATCCTATCTGCTTGGCCCATTTGTCAGGTAAGGTAACTTATTCAGAGGTTCTGGGATAAGGACCTCAGCATCCTTAGAGGTCATTGTTAAGCCTACACAGGGCCCCATGGAAGGACATGCAGGGCAATCTAGTTTTAATTACGAGATATTTCAGGGTTGTGGGAAACTACAGACAATAATGCAGTAGAGACCCAGTTTTGTTCGGTCTCAACACTGCACTTGAGGACTAAACTCTGACCTTCCCTTTTTCTCTCTCTTGCCAAATTCCTAATTAAGGGGCCTGGGGAAATCAATTTACTACAAGGGCTCATCAGACAGGTTTTTATTAACCCTATATAATGTGGGTTACCCTCCAACTTGACTCTGGTATAACATCACACAACACATAAAGAAGGAAATCAAAGCCGGGCACAGTGGTTCACACCTGTAATCCCAGGAGTTTGGGAGGTGAGATGAGAGGATTGCCTGAGCCTGGGGTTTGAGACCAGCCTGAGTAGCTCGGCGAGGCCTTGTCTCTAAAATAAAATTTAAAGAAAATTAGCCAGGCATGGTGACACACACCTGTGATTCCAGCTACTCGGAAGGCTGTGATGGAAGTATCTCCTGAGCCCAGCAGGTCAAGGCTGCAGTGGCTGAAAGCCTGCCACTGCCCTCCAGACCGGTGACAGAGTGAGACTCTGAAAAGAGGTACCTGTAGAAACCTAGAATAAACCTAGTTTAGCGTAGTTTCTTTGCCTCAGCATAACCATTTTTGCTTAGACTTTAGCCCTGACATGCTTTGAATCTAGCACAGGTTAGACATTGATACATTTCCAATAGGCAGGTTTTAGGAAGCATTCAGACATTCTACTGCAGGCCAAGCGGCAGCCTACCCCACCCTCTCAGCAAAATCTCTATCAGTTGCAAGACCAGAACAGCCCAACTTTTCAATTCATGGTTTAGCATAATAATCTCTAGTACCGCACTTTGGGAGGCTGAGGCGAGTGGATTGCTTGAGCCCACAGGTTTGAGACCAGTCCGGGCAACTCAGCGAGACCTTGTCTCTACAATAAATAAAAAATTAGCCAGATGTGGTAGCGTGCACCTGTCGTTCTGGCTACCTGCAAGGCTGAGGCGGAAGGATCGCCAGAACCCAGCAGGTCGACACGGGGGTGGCCATGAGTGTGCCACTGCACTCCAGCCTGGGCAACTCCAACAATAAATAAATAAATACAAGCAATAGATAAAAAAATCTCTATTAAACGTTCAGGTTTCATGTCAAGGTGAAGATCGAAGGTCACCCATCGGCTAGTAGAAGCCATAAAAATGATAATAAGATGAACTTTTGGTCAAGGAGTTTGTGGATTGCAAATGTCTAACAAGTCTCTTGCAGGAAAACCCCCTCCTCTTGTCTCCTCCCGTCTAGCCCACCACCTGAAGGTAGGAGATGATAATGTCTGGGGACCTCAAGATCTAAGACTCATGTGACTACAGTCAACAGCAAAGACCCCCAGCCCTGGACACTCCTTTGAGCCAAAATCCCCCAACTCCAAAGGCCCTTAAATATACCCATTTCATGACCCTTCGAGGCCACACTTGCCTCTGAGTATCAGGCCCCCTTCCCAATAAATGAACCTTTTCTTCTTTCTACTTTCTTACGTGGTTGCAATCTTGCTTTATTCACAGGTACCAGCCCACCTTTCCTCCATTGACCCTTTCAGACTCCAACTCAAAACAAACAAACAAAAGCCAAAGGAAATCAGAGTATTTTATGACCTTGTAAAGCTATCTCTTGGGGACTTCCCAGACTCCAGGCCCCTCTTAAGGCATTCACCACCTATTCTCTGAGGTCTTACTACCTAGGAGGCTTCATCTACATGTCAAGAAACTTGACTCCCTCTTCATTCCTCAAGCCTCTCATTTCTTCTTCTTTTTTTAAAATTAGAAAATATAGTTTATTTAGAAAGTAAATTAGAGAGAAAGTGTGTTGTGGGAAAACAAAGAGACCGTGAAGCCGAGGCTATCTTAGGAAGTACCGTTTTATTAGCACCAGCGTGACTCAGTGAGCTAATGCTTCAAGGCTGAGCAACCCGGAGAAAGAGGAAAGAGGTTTTATCTGTTAGTTTATGTAAGGGAGGGGTGTCAGGTTGTATGGCTACACATTTTTCTTTGGAATTTGCAAGGTTGTATTTAGCAAAACCAGATTTTGAAAGAACAAGTTGTCTCCAGGATATACATGACAAGCAGGGGTTATAAACCAATAACTTCACAGGATGGGGGGTGGTAAGATTGTGAATTGATTACTATCTTGCATTTCTAGGAAAGTTGCTTGTGGTTATTTAGTTTTCTCACATTCCACATCTAGCAAGTTTGGAGTTTGCAGGTTGATTTTTTTTTTTTTTTTTGAGTTGAAGTCTCACTCTGTTGCCCAGACTGGAGTACAGTGGCTGCTCCCGGCCACCACGGCCTCGACCTGCTGGGCTCCGGCGATCCTTCCGCCTCAGCCTTCTGAGTAGCCGGAATTACAGGCATGCGCTACCACATCTGGCTGATTTTTTTATTTATTGTAGAGATGAGGTCTCGCTGCCCAGGTGGGTCTCAAACCTGCGGGCGCAGCAATCCACTCACCTCAGCCTCCCAAAGGCGCGGGATTACAGGCTGAGCCACCGAGCCCGGCTGCAGGTTGATTTTTAAAAAGGAATGATTTTAACTGTTTTTAGCCCCTCTCTGCCACAAGAGGGTTCACCTCCCCAAGGTAGGGGAGGGGGCCAAAGCTTAGGAAAACATGGCGGTGGTCATAGCTCAAAGAACACATGGCCAGACCATAGTTTGCAAGGCAATGGCCAAGGCTCCTATTTCTCTTACTGATTTAAATTTCCTTAGACAGAGTCTAACTCTTGAGACCAATTGCCGGTCAGAAAATCTTGAATCTACCTGTAACCTGCAAGCCCCTGCTTGGAGATGCCCGCCTTCCCCAGCCAAACCAATGTAAATCTCACATGTATTGATTTATGGCATCTTGTAACTTCCATCTTCCTAAGATGTATATAACCAATCTGCAATTCAATCATCTCTGGCACATGTCATCAGGACCTCTTGGGACAGTGTTATGGGCCTAAGATCATTCATATTTGGCCCAGAATAAACCATCATAAATATTTTGCAGAGTTTGGTATCTTTTATCAACACATCCTATTTGCTTCTTATTTATTATTTATATTTTTTAATTTCAAATGTATTATTATTATTATTATTATTTTAGTTAGAATCTCACTCCGTTCCTCAGACTGGAGTGCAGTGGCACACTCATGACGACCCCAGTGTCAACTTGCTGGGCTCTGGCAATCCTTCTGCCTCAGCCTTCCAAGTAGCTGGAACTACAGGTGTGCGCTACCACACCCGGCTAATTTTTGATTTGTTGTAGAGACGAGGGCTCGCCAAGTTGCCTGGGCTGGTCTCGAACCCATGGGCTCAGGTAATCCACTCACCTTGGCCTCCCAAAGTGCTGGAATTACAGGCTGAGCCACTGGGCCTGACCTTCTTATTTTTTAAAGTAATAAAACAGGCAACCCTTTTTTGGGTCCCTTCCTGCTGTGGGAGCTTTTCTGTCTTAACAAACTCCTACTTTCAGGCCAGGTGTGGTGGCTCAAGCCTATAATTCCAGCACTTTTAGGAGGTGGAGGCAAGAGGACTGCCTGAGCTCAGGGTTTCTAGACCAGCCTGAGCAACATGGCGAGACCTCATCTCTACAATAAATCAAAAAGATCAGCCGGGTATGGTGGCACTCACCTGTGGTTCCAGCTACTTGGAAGGCTGAGGTGGAAGGATAGCCTGAACTCAGAAGGTCGGGGCTGCAGTGGCCATGAGTGTGCCACTGCACTACAGCCTGGGCGATGGAGTGAGACTCCAACTAAAAAAAAAAAAAAAAAAAACAACTGCTACTTTCAAAAAATGAAGCAATAAAATATTAAAATATTGAGAATTCAGTTGAAGCCTCCTGTGTAGATCTGCCCACACTTTCCCTCTCTTCGAGAGAATTGAAGCATTTCCTTAAATTTGTCTTTATCATCTTGAGAACTAAACCTGTCCTCTTATCCAAATTTGAGTAGACGTAACTTATTAGATCTCAGTGACTTGCATTTAGCAAAAAGACACTAAAACTCTAAAGGCATGCGTGCAGACTGTTGACAAGACAAGATAAAAACTGGCTTCCTGCTCTCGGTCTGTCCTTCAGTTGCAATACCAGAGGACACACTGGCTCAGCAGCTCGGTGAAAGAATGGTGTAATGGCCTCCCACATGAGATGCTCACTACACCCTCACTTTGGGACTTAACTCTCACCTAAGATGCAGGCCCATGAGAGGGAACCGGCCTTGACATACTGAAAGGACTTAGCCAAGAATGATGGGAAGAGTGGATGGGGTGACAGGGACTTTCCTGGCAGTGGGAGCAGCACATGCAAAGGGTGGTCTGGAGCGTGTGGTTTTGCTGACATACTGGAAGAGTCGAAAACAATGGGAACAGACCCCAGAGGGCCCTGCGTGCAGTGCTCCGGACCTATCCCCTCCAGGTGATGGTGGTGGCAGCCTGAAGGAGCTGATGGGTCAATAAACCTGGGTGGGAATCCTGCCCATGGCTCTTCTTGGCTGGTGTGACCCCTTGGAGGTCACTCAGTCCTTTTGATCCATCTCCTCGCCTATAAAACGAGCATGTCTTAGGCTCACTGAGAGAACCAAATGAGATCATGCATGTAAATATTGCCTCACAGTCCTGTTTGTTATTGAAGGCGCTCACCCAGGGAGAGCAGGAACTTTCTTCCTGGCTCATCTCCAGGTGCAGGGAAGAGAGAGAATTTGTAGCCGCAGGGGCCTGTGGGCAGATCCCTCCTCGGCTCACTCTACAGAAGGTTCCAGGAAAGCCGGCAGGCATGGTGGGAATTTCCCAGTAGCTCATTCTCCCCAGGAGCCAGAGAGAAATCCAGAACAAGGCCCTGCCGGAGGCCAGGACTCCCAGCTTCCTGGGATCCCTCCCTCAGCTCCAAGCTTGGCCCACCATCACTCCTCCAGCAGCAGGAATCAAGGTGGGTGGGGCGGGGGACTGGTAGCCGATCTAAGGCTGTAGGAACTTGGGTCCCTTCTCACTCTGCAATGCTCGGGGCAGAATCCACCTCCTCTTCCCAGCATGCTCCTCCCCTCCCCTCACCTAGCCCTCAGGAAGTCACATGACTTTGGGTCCCCTTCAGGGCACTTGCTGAATGCTGAGCCACCTGCCAGGATTACTCATTCTTCTGAGAAGGGGTTCAGAGGCCAGAGAGCCTGAGGTGGCAAGTTCCCTGTGAACACAGAGTATTCTATTCTTTATTTAAAATTATTTTTTATTTTAATGTAAAGATATGGGGCACAATTCAGGGTTAGGTATACAAACATTGATCATGCAGGTACCCCTGTTAATGAGGCGTGCCCCTCCCAGCCCTAGCAGTTTCCCTCAACTGCCAATCCCACCCCCCCAACAGTTTCCCATTACTGCCCATCACTTTCTTATAGCATTATAATTGTTCAAGGTCCTCTTATGAGTGAGAATATATGGAACTCTGTTCTTTGTTTCTGTGATAAATCACTGAGTATGATCAACTCCAAATCCATCCAGTTTGCTGCAAAGTCCATATATTTGTCGTTCGTTATGGCTGCATAATATTCCATTGTGTAGATGGGTAGTCTCAGAGGAAAGTGCAGACAGCATTCTATTCTCAGTGTGCTTTCCTCTGAGACTACTCGTCTCCTGATTTGATTCACCATCCAAGGCTACTGCCACCCCCACCCCTGCCCACCATCAGGGCCAGGGAGGGCTCCCTGGTACTCAGTTCAGGAGAGGCATCTTTGACTCCTCATGTGGCCAAGACCTAGGAACTGGTGCTGGGGAAAACCCTCAAGCTTGTCTGTGAGGAGAACAAGTATGGGTCTAACTCCAAGATTTCTCTGCCAGAAACTCCACCTCTATTTCCAGTTCAACCCCCAGGCAGAGGAACTGTCCTCCTTCCTCCACCTGAATCTTCAGTTTCAGGAGATGAGAAGCTGACTCAAAGGGAGAACTGTGGTACCAGACCCTCAAAGACCCCAAAAGTTGAGGCTGCGGTGAGCCATGATCATGCCTCTGCACTCCAGCCTGGGCAACAGAGTGAGAACCCAACTCAAAAAAAAAAATCTTGTGCAACCATCACCAATATCTAGTTCCAGAACATTTTTATCACCCCAGAAGACAATCTTGCACTCATTAAGCACCCACTCACTCCCTCTTGCCCCCTCTCTGTTCCCCTGGCAACCACTAATCGGTCGTCACTAAGGACGTGCTTATTCTGGGTATTTCACACAAATGAATTCATACAATAAGTGGGCTTTGTGTCTGGCATCTTTCACTTAGCATAATGGATTCAAGATTCATCCATATTGTCGCATCTATCCAGATTTCATTATGTTTTGTTTTAAATTGTATTCTATTTTAGATCCAGGAGGTACATGTGCATGTTTGTTACATAGATGTATTATGTAATGGTAGGGGTTGGGCTTCTAACACGTCCATCACTCCCATAGTGACCATTGTACCCCGTAGGTAATTTTTCAGCCCTCACACCCCTTACAACCTCCCTACGTCACTGTTGTTTGTTTTTTGTTTTTGAACTGGAGTCTTACTCCATCGCCCAGGCTGGAGTGCCGTGGCACACTCACAGCTACCCCAGCATTGGCCTGGGCTCTGGCAATCCTTCCACCTCAGCTTTCCAAGTAGTTGGAACTACAGGTGCGCTACCACCTCCAGCTAATTTTTTTGATTTATAGTAGAGACGAGGTCTTGCCAAGTTACCTGGGCTGGTTTTGAACCCACGGGCTAAGGAAACCCACTCACCTCAGTCTCCCAAAGTGCTGGGATTATAGGCTGAGCTACCCTGAGCCAGGTCACTGTTTTTATCACTGAATAAAATTCCACGGCATGAATATAGCACATTTTGCTAGTCCATTCACCAGTTGATGAACATTGGGTTGTTTCAACCCTTTGGCTATTATAAATAATGCTAATGTTACCATTCGAGTAAATGCCAGGCTTCCATCTCTTGAGATAATAAATCGAGGGGCAGGGAACTGGCAGAAATAACTTTATTTCTGAATTTGAATTCAGGGAGCAGAACCTGGCTGCTGGTATTTCTGGAACTGGTCTGCTCACCACTTAGGTTTCACAGTCTGTTTTTAGAAGTTTAGGGTGATTGGTACCTTTTTCACTGACTACATGACCGACAGAGCATTGTATAGAACTCACGTTAACAGTAACACATTTTGTTAACAGTAACATTTATGGTCTGCATTTCCTGGCGCCACCAAAAGGTAGCTCACAATATTGCCACCAAATTGGGTTTAATAAACTTGCCAAAGGGGAAGGGAGTTAACAGAGCCTATTACAAAGTAAAACATAATTCACTACAACACATTGTTGATTAGTAGTTCTAACATGCAAAAAGTCATAAATTACAAGGCTTCTGGTTAAACGGGTGCTATATTTTCAAATCTGTGACCACTGAGAAAAGGGAGTGAATAGAGTTTGACTTCTCTCAGCTGAGCACTACAGTTTGCAGGGCATTATGGGTTCTTTGGAGTGATTTAACAGGGAATGTATCGAAGATAAGGGGATACGCTTTCTTTGCTAATTCTCAGGAATGTAGGTACGTGCAGGCCAGCTCGAACACTCATTATGTCTTTTTTTAAGGGCTTTGGCAAATGGACAGACGATAATGGGTTTCTGTATCACTACTGTGAACGTTCATGTACCAGTTTTTCTTTAAACACTTGTTTCCAATTCTGTTGGGTATAAACCTACGCGTAAAATTGCTGTGTCATATGGTAAGTCTTTGGTTAACTTTTTTCTTTAGCTTGGGGTCTCACTCTCACCCAGGCTGAAATGCAGTGACATGATTATGGCTCACCATAACCTCAACATCCTGGGCTCAAGCGATCCTTCCACCTCAGCTTTCCGAGTAGTAGGGACTACAGGTGTGCACCACCACACCCAGCTAATTTTTTATTTTTATTTTTATTTTTTATGGAGACAAGGTCTTGCTGTGTTGCTCAGGTAGGTCTTGAAACCCTGGGCTCAAGCAATCCTTCCATCTCGGCCTCCCAAAGTGTTGGGATCACAGATGTGAGCCACTGTGCCTGGCCAATGGTCAATTATTTTAGGATTGCCAAAAAGTTTTCTACAGTGGTTGTACTATTTTACATTTCTACCAGAAATATATGCAGGTTCTAATTTCTCCACATTATTATTATTTTTTTTTTGAGTCGGAATCTTACTCTGTCGCCCAGGCTGGAGTGCAATGGCACGCTCACGGCCCCGACAGCCTCGGTCTACTGGGCTCAGGCGATCCTTCTGCCTCAGCTTTCCAATAGCTGGGACTACAGGCCTGTGCCACCACTCCCATCTAGTTTTTGTGATTTACTGTAGAGATGAGGTCTCACCAAGTTGCCCAGTCTGGTCTTGAACCCCCAGCCTCAGACAATCCTTTCGTCTCGGCCTCCCAAAGTGCTGGGATGATAGGCGTGAACCACTGCACTCAGCCCTTGGTTTCTATTTTATTTCCAGGGGAGACACTCTTCCGGGAAGGTGGCCACACACATGCTGAAAATTACTCCTCCTTTTTTATCTTAACCAACTGTCCAAGTCAGATAAACACAAACTACGTTTGTTCTTGATCTCACTTTCCCCTTTCCTTGTCAATGCCCTTTCTATCACCCTCCCACCCCATAAGCCTTCCTAAAAGAAAAAGCTCTGATACCATTGCATGGCATAGGGGAGAGAAAAACCCTTGGTCCCCTGGGTTTACGGAAGATACCCCAGGGCTGACAGTTGGTGTCTGGGGAACAGTCTGGATCTCCTGTGCTCCACCACCCACAGTTTACAGCCAGCTGGGCAGGCGGAGGTGGGAAGCCAGGTCCCCCATCCCCCCAGCCCCACATCTATCATGGACAGAAAAAGCTGGCACCCGTGGGTGGGAAGAAGAATTTCAGAGAGAATGAGGGAGATGGAGCAGGAGAGGGAGGCTGTTTGTGGCCCTGAATAACATCTTTCTTTGCACTATTTTCTTCCTTCAGATCAGTTTGGAGGCAAAGCCCAGCTGCTGCCTTGGATTGTGTTCAAAACTATTAACCATGGGCCTGTCCTTTCTTAGCACTGCAAGAGAACAGAGAGAGCATAGGCCTCCAAGCTGTCCTGGGAATGTTGCCTCTTTTTTGTCCTTCTGCCCAGTCCTGGGTGTCAGTAAGTTAAGTTCTAGGGCAACTGCTCATGGGGAGAAAAAAAGGTAGGAGGGAGGAGAGAGGAGAGAGAGAGAGAGAGAGAGAGAGAGAGAGAGAGAGAGAGAGAGAGAGAGAGAGAGAGAGAGAGAGAGGAAGCACAGGCGAGAGCGCCTTTTTGGTTTCTAAGAGCTAAATCTGTGACTAAGCCTCAGAGATGTTCTCATGCCTCCCAGACCTTCAAGGGACCCATGGTGGCCATGGCATTGACATGTGGCCCAGAGCTGTGGTCCGCTGGGGGCCTTACAAGCTTTGGCTTAGGGGAAGGAAGCTTGTTCTGTGCTGCAGGACAAAGCTAGCCACCGGGGCGTGGGCCCTAGCCAGTTGGTCTGGTGTTCCTGCTGGTGCTGATTTTCACTTCCTCTGGAAACTCCCAACACTTGACCTTGTAATATGTGTGCATCCTAATTCCCCTGGGGGTTTTTTGTTTTGTTTTGTTTTGCTTTGTTGAGTTGGAGTCTCACTCTGTCGCCCATATGGAGTGCAGTGGCTGCTCCCAGCCACCACAGCCTCCACCTGCTGGGCTCCGGCGATCCTTCCGCCTCAGCCTTCTGAGTAGCCGGAATTACAGGCATGCGCTACCACGCCCGGCTGATTTTTTGATTTATTGTAGAGATGAGGTCTCGCTGCCCAGGCGGGTCTCGAACCCGCGGGCTCAGGCAATCCACTCACCTCAGTCTCCCAAAGGCACAGGATTACAGGCTGAGTCACCAAGCCCGGCTCCCCTGGGGGTTTTAACAGTTTTCTGAGGAGTGGGTCGACTTTAGTAAGATTACACAGAGTTACAGTTTTTTGACCCAGGAAGTCAAAAGTTACAATCTCAGCTAGGCTGACACTCAGAAATGCAAAACACTAAGACCAGGGCAGTGAGTTAGAAAATATGTAACCTGGCTGGGCACAGTGGCTCACGCCTATAATCCCAGCACCTCGGGAGGCTGAAGTGAGAGGATTGCCTGAGCCCACAGGTTCGAGACCAGCCTGGGCAACTTGGCGAGACCTCATCTCTACAATAATAATTTTTAAAAATTAACCGGTCATCATGGTGGCATGTGCCTGTAGTTCCAGCTAATTATCTAAGCCTCTGAGAAACTCACTATCTAAACCTAAGCTATACTAGCTGTCCTGCCACCATGTGCCTATAGTTCCAGCTACGTGGAAGGCTGAGATGGAAGGATCGCCTGAGCCCAGCCAGTCGAAGGCTGCAGTGGCTGTGAGCGTGCCACTGCACTCCAGACTGGGTGACAGAGTAAGACTCTGACTCCAAAAAAAAGAAAATATGTACCCTAACTGGGATTTTTTTTTTTCGAGTCAGAGTCTCACTCTGTCACGCAGACTGGAGTGCAGTGGCATGCTCATGGCTACCACGCCTCGACCTGCTGGGCTCAGGCGATCCTTCCACCTCAGCCTTCCAAATAGCTGGAACTACAGGCATGCGCCACCATGCCCGGCTAATTTTTCGATGTATTGTAGAGAAGTTTCGCCAAGTTGCCCAAGCTGGTCTCAAACCCCTGGGCTCAGACAATCCTCTCCCCTCCACCTCCCAAAGTGCTGGGATTACAAGTATGAACCACCGTGCCCAGCCCTCATCAGGATTTGACAACAGGTGAGATGCAAGTAGTATTAGGAGTTCTAACTCCAGATCTGCCCACAGCCTGGCGACTCTGAGGAGGGCCTGAGCTTAGTGTCTTCCAGATCAAGCTGTGTCCACTCTGAGACACCTCAGAGGCATCTGACTCTATGTAACGCCCTCTTAGAGACAGGTGATCCTTCTGCCTCAGTCTTCCAAGTAGCTGGAACTACAGGTGCACGCTATCACACCCAGCTAATTTTTTTTTTTTTTTGAGTTGGAGTCTTACTCTGTAGCCCAGGCTGAAGTGCAGTGGCACACTCACGGCCACTGCAGCCTCGACCAGCAATCCTTCCACCTTGGCTTTCCTAGCAGCCAGAACTACAGACACGCGCTACCACACCTGGCTAATATTTTGATTTATTGAAGAGACAAGGTCTTGCCAAGTTGCCTGGGCTGGTCTTGAACCCGCAGACTCAGGCAATCTACTTGCCTCGGCCTCCCAAAGAAGTATCCTGTTTCTAAGCTAAACTTTGACCACAAGTTTCAGTTCTTATCATTTTCTCCTAAGCTTGCTTGTGTCATGAGGAACATTTGAGATAACAGGAAAAATTGCTATTGAATGAAGTTTTTCCTTAGAGCACTGTGCCTCAGTGTCCCTGGTAACTCCCTGCTGTCCTGTTCTCAGTCCTTGCAGCCAGCCACCCCATGTTCCAAGGTCTCGGGCCTGGGTTTTGGTCAGCGTGTAGCTGTTTAAAAGAGTTACGTCTTGATAGGACAGTGCCCAGACTCCTGACCATCTGGTTTCCTAATTATCTAAGCCTGTGAGAAACTCACTATCTAAACCTAAGCTATACTAGCTGTCCTGCCTCTGTTTAGGTAAAGTACAGAGGCAGGTGTGGACCCCACTGCCCCAGAAACACCTCTGTCAGAGATTCCATCTGCCCCACTCAGCCGGCAGGGAGGATGTCAGACCCTTGCTGGGGAAGGTGCTTCCAGAGACAAGGTCGGTGGCCTGCCACTGTCTCCACAGATCAGGCCTTCAAGGGGCATGCCTGACGAGGAAAGCTGACAGTTCCACTTGTCTCTCCAAGCCAATCCTCTTCCTCACTCCATCCTAATCCATCTTCCTTCCACCCATCTGACAGATACTAGGTACCAGGAGCAAAACATCCACTAGGTACCAGGCGCAAAAACAGTAATAGTGGAAAGGGAGACTGAGCCTTGGGCAGATTGGCCCTTTCGAGTAGAGGTTAGGAAAGGCCGCTAGGAGCTGACACCTGAGCTGAGCCCTCTGTGCTGAGAGGAGGCCAGTCCAGCCACGATTTGGGGAAAGAGCATCCAGGCAAAGGGAACAGCATATACGGAAGTCCTGAGGTGCACTGGCCGTGCCAGAATCTGGAGGTCCAGGGAGCTCTCTGGGAACTCTCCTGAGTTGTTTTCCCTTTCTTCTTTCTTCTAGTCCCTTGCAGGGTTACTCATGGAAGAAGAAAATCTTTAATATCTGCATGAAATTTATGCATGCTTATATGGAGTGCAACTTTGACACAGCAGAGCTCTTGGCTGCGGGTATCCCCTTCTCTCCTAGATGGCAAGCTAGGTTTTCTTTCTTTTTTTTTTTTTTTTTTGAGTTGGAGTGTCACTCTGTCGCCCAGGCTGGAGTGCAGTGGCTGCTCCCAGCCACCGCAGCCTCAACCTGCTGGGCTCCGGCGATTCTTCTGCCTCAGCCTTCCAAGTAGCTGGAACTACAGGTGCGTGCTACCACGCACGGCTAATTTTTTGATTTATTGTAGAGATGAGGTCTCGCCAAGTTGCCCAGGCGGGTCTCGAACCTGCGGGCTCAGGCAATCCACTCACCTCAGCCTCCCAAAGGTGCGGGATTACAGGCTGAGCCACTGAGCCCAGCTGGCAAGCTAGGTTTTCAACAGGAACTCTTAACTTTCCCTTTTTATTGGACTCAAGGTCTCACTCTGTTGCCCAGGCTGGAGTGCAGTGGCACGATCATGGCTCACTGCAGATTTGACCTCGTGGGCTCAGGCTGTCCTTCCACCTCAGCCTCCCAAGTAGCTGGAACTACAGGTGCACACTACCACGCCCGGCTAATTTTCTGACTTAGCATAGGGATAAGGGCTCACTATGTTGCCCAGGCTGGTCTTGAACTCCTGGGCTCAAGCAATCCTCCCGCCTCAGCCTCCCAAAGTGCTGGGATTACAGGCATGAGCCACCGTGCTTCAGGCCTAGCTTTCCTGAAGACAGAAAACAGCGTTGTTTTCTTTTCAGTGCCTCATGGAGAGCCATGTGTTCTGGTCACCCGCTGTAGAGACAGCCGGACTCCCAAGCGCCAATCATGAGGGTGATGAAATACCTTCTCTGGGGCCGGGCTTGGTGGCTCAGCCTGTAATCACACGCTTTGGGAGGCCGAGGTGAGTGAATTGCTTGAGCCCATGGGTTCAAGAACCGCCTGAGCAACTTGGTGAGACCTCGTCTCTACAATAAATAAAAAATCAGCCGACGTAGTAGCGCGCACCTGTAGTTCCAGCTACTGGAAGGCTGAGGCAGAAGGATCGCCGGAGCCCAGCAGGTCGAGGCTGCGGTGGCCGGGAGTGGCCACTGCACTCCAGTCTGGGCGACTGATTGGGCTCCAACTCAAAAAAAAAAAAAAGAAAAGAAATAGCTTCTCTGGGTGAAAACTCTTCACCTTACTACCTTACTTCTCTTTGAACCCATGGATGTATTGATTACTAACAAACCTAGTCTTTTTTGGGCAAGGTAGGTCAAAAACATCTCTCAGAGCAGAGGGAACAAGGGCTTTGCGCTCCACTCTCTCAGTAGATGTGGAGCCAGTCCCAGGTACAGATTAACCTTACCGCGGGCTCCCTGCCAAGCTGTCTCCCAAGGCATCCTCATTCAGTGGCTCCATGCAGCCCCAAAGTCAGGCCTCCTTTCTCCACCAGCCCCTGAGCTGCAGAGTAAGAGGCCCAATCCCATGTATCTGGTCCCTGGTCAGGGTCAGTGTCAGAATACCTTATTTTATTATTACTGTTGTAGCTGTTATTATTTTGAGGAGGAGTCTTCCTCTGTCACCCAGGCTGGAGTGCAGTGTCACCACAGCCTCAGTCCGCTGGGCTCAGGCGATCCTTCTGCCTCAGCATTCCAACTAGAAGGAACTACAGGCTTGTACCACACCTGGCTAATTTTTTGAAAGTGGCCCAGCCTGGTCTCAAACCCCTGAACTCAGGCAATCCTCTCACCTCTGCCTCCCAAAGTACTGGGGGATTACAGGCGTGAGCCACCGACCCTGGCAAAGAACACCTTATTTTACCTAATTGGCCAGAAGGATGCAGACGGGACCCAGTGGTAGGTTGGACGAGCTTAGGAACTTCGAGCCCCCACCCCTTCCACGTCACCTCTCTCATCGATTCCTCCAGCTGACCTTCCTGAGTTAACTCTGCAAACCAGGATTGTGAGAGTTGATCGATCGGTGTGGTTTTCTCTACCAAAAGTGTCACAATCATTACAGGCCAGGCAGGGGAAAGTGAAATCGTTCAAACCCCTCCCAAGTCCCAGGGTAAGCCTACTCAGCTTCGTCATTTTATGGGGTTTCTCGAGCATTTCTTCTTGGGGTACTCCAAAAAGCCACTGGCATTGTACACTTAAAATGATTAAGATGGTATGTTCTATGTTATGTGTACATTACCACATGAAAAAGGATTTGGGCTGGTACAGTGGCTCACATCTGTAATCCCAGCACTTTGGGAAGCTAAGACAGGAGGATTGCTTGAACCCAGGAGCTCAAGACCAACCTGGGCAACATAACAGGACTCATATCTCTAAAAAAAAAAAAAAAAAAAAAAAGCCGAGTGTGGTGGCTCATGCCTGTAATCCTAGAACTTTGGGAGGCTGAGGTGAGAGGACTGCCTGAACCTAGGGGTTCGAGATCAGCCTGGGCGAGTTGGTGAGACCTAGTTCCTACAATAAATCAAAAAATTAGCTGGGCGTGGTGATGTCACATCTGTAGTTTCACACACTGGAAGGCTGAGGCGGAAGGATCGTCTGAGCCCAGCAGGTCGAGGCTGCGGTGGCCGTGAGCGTGCCACTGCACTCCAGCCTGGGAGACAGAGTAAGACTTTGACTCAAAAGAAAGGAAGGAAGGAAGGAAGGAAGGGAAAACAACCTGCTCAGAACCAACCCACCAAAAATCACTTCAACAAATTCACCCTTGAACCCCTAAGCTAAAAATGACTTTCCTCATCTACACTTCAAGTCTATCTCCCAGAAAGCATTTTCTGCGTTTATTTCTTTAAAACTTGGTAGCTCAACATACCATTAAAGATTTGTCTAAGTCATTCTTTTATTTTTGAGTCAGGTCTCACTTTGTCTCCTAGACGGGAGTGCAGTGGCAAACTCATGGCCACCACAGCCTCGACCTACTGAGCTCAGGCGATCCTTCTGCCTCAGCCTCCCAAGTAGCTGTAACTACAGGCACTCACCAGCACACCCATCTAATTTTTGTGATTTTTTTTTTGTAGAGACGAGGTCTTGCTATGTTGCCCAGGTTGGTCTCGAACTCCTGGGTTTAAGCAATTCTCTCACCTAGGCCTCCTGAAGTGCAGGGATGACAGGCATGAGCCAGTGCACCCGCCTCTGTCCCAGTCATTCTGCTCCCCAGCTCCTCTCCTCCTAGAACTTGCATTTCTAGTCAGTGAACTTGAGACATGAAGCCGTTGATTTACTTAGGGCAGGTTTGTTTGACTGTTGCCTCTTTTTAGCATGCTTTAGCTCTCAGAGCCACAGAGTTTCCGTTCTCTTCAGGAGCAGGGAAGTCAGGAGTGCATCGACTCTCTCGCCCATGGCATGGAGCCTTGTGTTTGCTATGGAGGGAATTAAATAGCAGGTAAATATTTCTATGACGAGTGAATGGGTGGGTAGCTGTCTTTCCAACGAAGAAGTGGTCCTTCAAGGGCTATCATTAGTCAGAGTCTGATTCCTCCCAGGCCCCTGCATAGGTAAGCACCGAATGTTTGGTCCCACTCGTCCTTTCTCCAGGGACAGAATAGGGGTCTCCTCCTACCAGAGAGCCCTCCTGCCCCTCTTGCCTGAAGATGATTCTCCAGAAATGTCTCCATCTGCAGAATGTGACTTAGCATGCATTTGGATCCTACACATCTCCTCCTCAAGACTATTTGCCTCTAAAGCTTGATCTCTGAGCCTGAAACAAAAGGCTTTGTTATCCGGTGGAAATCTTCCCCAGCCCTAGATCCAACCCTGCAGCTCCTGCTTCAAACACCTGATGCAGGGCACACTCGTGGCTCAGCCTGTCATCCCAGAAGTTTGGGAGGCCGAGGTGAGTGGATTGCCTGGGCCCGCAGGTTCGAGACCAGCCTGGGGAACTTGGCGAGACTTCGTCTCTACAGTAAATCAAAAAGTAGCTGGGTGTGGTAGCACCTGCCTATAGTTCTGGCGACTTGGAAGGCTAAGGCAGAAGGATCGCCTGAGTCCAGCAGGTCAACACTGGGGTGGCCGTGAGTGAGCCACTGCACTCCAGCCTGGGCAACAGAGTGAGACTCCAACTCAAAAAAAACCCACCTAATGCCATATTATTCTGGTAAGGCTGGGACGACCAAGCGCGTAGGGCCTTGAACAGGGGTGAATGAAAGGAAGAGATTCCCATGGGAACATAGCATAACATCTGGGAATAGCCATCATGGCCTATGGAAAGCCAATACATGGTAAAGGCAGATTCCCAAGTCACAGGGAAAGAATAGCTGACCTCACAGGTGGTATTATGATAATGAGAGAGCCACTGGGTACCAAGATGCATTCTGTGAAGGAATATGAGGCTGGGTTAGACCAGCATCAATTAGGTAAATTACATTGAGGAAGGAAATCTCAGGATGGGATTTTACAAACGTTACAAAGAAAGTGAATGATAACATCAACAGTTGTAAAAATTTACTGACCAGCTATAAAATATTTGCAGTAATCAAAAAGTAGTTAATCATTAGTTGCTAGTTAATGATTGCTGCTAATTAGCCCTATCTTTTTTTTTTTTTTTTTTTGAGTTGGAGTCTCACTCTGTCGCCCAGACTGGAGTGCAGTGGCCGCTCCCGGCCACCGCAGCCTCGACCTGCTGGGCTCTGGCGATCCTTCCGCCTCAGCCTTCCGAGTAGCCGGAATTACAGGCACGCGCTACCACGCCCGGCTTTTTTTTTTTTTTTTTTTATTGTAGAAATGAGGTCTCACTGCCCAGGCGGGTCTCGAACCCGCGGGCTCAGGCAATCCACTCACCTCAGTCTCCCAAAGGGGCAGGATTACAGGCTGAGCCACCGAGCCCGGCAGCCCTATCTTAAAGAAACAAAGCACCACAATCAACCAGCCACTTCACAAGCCTCTGCAAATTTCCTTTTGCAAACTTCCCCCAAAGGCAACACCCCACTCCCCACACTGGAGCCTGATAAACTCTTATAAATACTTCTATTTAGCCCCTGCCTCTTTGCAGACAGCAAACAGTAAACACTCCTTGCTGCCTCTGCCCACTGTCATCTGCCTTTCTTAAGTTATGACTGGCTTGGTAAATTCTTACCAACCCACGACTCTGGCCATACCTAGCCCACTGCCACTCACGACACATTCCAAAGGGATTGGAGACTGATTGATTGATTGATTGTTTTTTTTTTTTGAGCTGGAGTGTCAGTCACCCAGGCTGGAGTACAGTGGCACGCTCATGGCCACTGCAGCCTCAATATGCTGGGCTCAGGCAATCCTTCCACTTCAGCCTTCCAAGTAGCTGGAACTACAGGCGTGCGTCACCACACCCAGCTAATTTTTTTGATTTATTGTAGAGACGAGGTTTCACCATGTTGCCCAGGCTGGTCTCGAACCTGTGGACTCAGGTAATCCTCTCACCTCTGCCTCCCAAAGTGCTGGGATTACAGGCGTGAGCCGCCGCCCCTGGTGGGATTGGAGATTTTTATTTATTTATTTATTTATTTATTTATTTGAGTTGGAGTCTCATCCGTTGCCCAGAATGGGGTGTAGTGGCATGCTCCTGGCCACCGCAGCCTCAACCTGCTGGGCTCCAGCAATCCTTCGGTCTCAGCCTTCCAAGTAGCCGGAACTACAGCTGCGTGCTACCACGCCCAGCTAATTTTTGATTTATTGTAGAGGCGAGGTTTCACCAAGTTGCCTGGGCTGGTCTCATACCCATGGGCTCAGGCAATCCACTTACCTCGGCCTCCCAAAGTGTTGGGATTACAGGCTGAGCCACCAAGCCCGGCCTGGAGATTTAAATGTAAAAATGAAACCATACAAGTAGTAAAAGAAAACATGGATAAATTCTCCAGTAATTTGGGAGTGGGGAAAATTTTCTTAATTCTAACTCAACATGCAGAAGCAATAAGGGGAAAGATGAGCAAGTTCCAAGGCATTGTTGTTTTGCATGGCAAAAAAAAAAAAAGAAATTTAAAAAATAAACATGCAAAATTAAAAAGACAACAGAATGGCTAAAAAAAAAAAACTACCATCTACATCACAGAAAAAGTGTCATTGGTATATAAAAAACTTCAGATTTTTAGTATATAAAGAGCTTCTGACTGGGTGTAGTGGCTCATGCCTGTACTCTTAGCACTTTGGGAGGCTGAGGCAGGAGGATAGCTTAAAGCCAGAAGGCTGAAGCTGCAGTGACCTATGATCATGCCACTGTACTGCAGCCTGTGAGACAGAGCAAGACTGTGTCTCTAAAGAAAAAAGCTTCTAATATAACTTAGAAGGCCAATAGCCTGACAGAAAAGTGCACTAAAAATACAGCAGTTTACAGAAAAGAAAGGCAAATATTTCAAAACTATTTGGAAAGCTACTCAACCTCACTTATAGTAACATGAATGTAAATTGCCCCAAGGAACTATTTCTCAATGATCAGATTGGTCGAAATCCAAAAGTTTCACAAAATACTGTACTCTTTTGTCCAGGCTGTGAGAAAACCACCATTCTCATACATTGCTGTTAGGAATGTGAAATGGTGCCATTTCTATAGAAGGGAATTTGGCATTATTGACCAAAACTACATGTGCATTTGCCCTTTGATCCTGCAATCCCAATTCTAGGAATCTACCCTAAAGACGCACTACAAACAATACAAAAAGACACAGGGATGTGACTGTTTTTTGCAGCTCTATTTGTAACAGCCAAAGTCTGGGAGAAGGCCAAAAGTCCATCAATAAGGACCTTGAGAACTACACAATAGCACATCAACACAATGGGATACTCTGCTCTCATAAAAAGGACAAGGAAGATATCTACAAACTAATCCAATGTGATCCTCAGGACACCATGCTAGAAGAAAAAAATGCAGCCTGTCATCCCAGCACTTTGGGAAGCCAAGGTGAGTGGATTACCTGAGCCTGCGGGTTGAAGACCAGCCCTGGCAACTTGGCGAGACCTCGTCTCTACAATAAAAAATAAAAAATAGCTGGATGTGGTAGCGTGTGTCTGTAGTTCCGGCTACTCGGAAGGCTGAGGTGGAAAGATGGCTGGAATCCAGAAGTTCAATGCTGGGGTGGCCGTGAGCGTGTCACTGCACTCCAGCCTGAGTGGAGTGAGACTCCAAGTCAAAAAAAAAAAAAAAGTGTAGAAAAGTGCATATGATATACTGTTCATCTAAGAAGGAAAGATGTACACATAAATCAAAATTATATAGATACATATTTCATTTTATAATTTTGAGTAAGAGTCTCACTTTGTCACCCAGGCTGGAGTGCGGTGGCACGATCAGGGCTCACTACAGCCTTGACCTTCTGGGCTCAGGTGATCCTTCCACCTCAGCCTGGGACTACAGGCATGCACCAGCACACCTGGTTAATTGTTTTTTAAATTTTTGTAGCAACAAGTTCTCACTATGTTGCCCAGGCTGGTCTCGAACTCCTGGCCTCAAGTGATCCTCTCAGCTCGGCCTACCAAAGTGTTGGGATTACAGGAGTGAGCCAGCACACCCAGCTGATATTCTTATAATTAAAAAATAAACATTGGTAGTTTAAATAAAAAGAAGGAATAGGTGAGGGGAAAGAATAAACACTAGGTCCTTTTAAATATATCTTATTTTATAGATTTGACTGTGGCCTTACAAATATTTTGCATAATTATAAAACGAAACCAAATTTTTAAAAGCAATCCCTAAAAATTGAAAGCAAAACAAAGCAAATACTCCTGTGTAATGAGATGGTAGCAAAACACACATAGAGGAACAATTCCAAGGGGCTTAAAAACACATTAATTTGACTATACACTCTTGGTAGGATGTACTCTAAGAAGAAAACTACAAAAACAAAATATTAATTGCTTGAGCCCAGGAGTTCAAGACCAGCCTGGCAAACATAGTGAGACCTCGTCTCTCCAAAAAAAAAAAAATTTGCTGGACATGGTGGCATGGGCCTGGAGTCTCAGCTACTTGAGAATCTGAAGGATCGCTTGAGCCCAGGAGGTCGAGTCTGTGGTGAGCTGTAATCATGTCACTGCACTTCGGCCTGGTTGACAGAGTGAGACCCTGACTAAAAAACAAAAAAGTTAATAAATAATTCTGTCAGTGTACTTGACCACTGAGATTTAGGGCACAGAAGAAAGGCAATTCTGATGTAAGATCTATAAGATTAAGCAAAAACCTTAGAATTCGGAATTTGAATTGAAAGTCTCAGAATGAACTCAGATGTCCTCTTACAATTAAACAAAAAAACAAAACAAAAAAACCCTAGCTGAGCGCAGTGGCTCAAGCCTATAATCCCAGCACTTTGGGAGGCTGAGGTAAAAGGATTACCTGAGCCCACGGGTTCGAGACCAGCCTGGGCAACTTGGCAAGATCTCACTTCTACAATAAATAAAAAAAACAAATTAGCTGGGCATGGTGGCTCATGCCTGTAATTCCAGCTACTTGGAAGGCTGAGGCAGAAGGATCGTTGGAGCCCAGCAAGTCGAGGCTGCGGTGGTCGTGAGCGTGCCACTGCCCTCCAGCCTAGGTGATAGAGTGAGACTCCAACTCAAAAAAAGTAAATAATTCTATATCTGTCCTCTGAAAGGGCCTAGTATTATTGAACAACACAAAAACAATGAGCACTTTTAGTGCCAGATGATGGTCATTAAACATCATTTTCACCAAAGGGAACTAGGGCTCTTTGGAAAAATAGTTCATTGTGAGGCAGGTGTTCAGTATAGATTCGACATAGATAAGTTTTTTGTATGCAGATTGTTTTTGTTTTCTTTTTTTGAGTCGGAGTCTCACTCCATCGCCCAGGCTGGAGTGCAGTGGCAGGCACGCTAACGGCCACCCCAGTGTCGACCTTCGGGGCTCCGTTGATCCTTCCACCTCAGCCTTCCAGGTAGCCAGAACTACAGACGTGAGCTACCACACCCGGCTAATTTTTGATTTATTATAGAAATGAGGTCTCGCCAAGTTGCCCAGGTTGGTCTTGAACCTCTGGACTCAGGCAATCCATGGGCCTCGGCCTCCCAAAGTGCTAGGATTACAGGCTGAGCCACCAAGCCTGGCCTGTGTGCAGTTTTAAAATACAGGAGCATTCAGGCATGAGGCCTGACCATCTTGCAGGCTAGAATGTGGAAGCCTGACCGCCTTGCAGGCTAGAATGTGGACTTGTCAGTCCACCCCACCCCCTCAGCTCATCAAAGAAAAGCCCTTCTAAGATGGAGAAATAATAATCAAACCACCTTTTAGTTCATTAACTAGCATAATAATTAATCATTATGTCTCCTGTCAAAGGCAAAATGCGTGTTCTGGGAAAAAGCCACTCCCTAGCTCATCAAAGGTGGCGAAATGGTATTCTCTCAGGAGCAGATACCTGTAGCCCACCCTCTTTAGCATGATGATTATTGTGTAGTTATATCAAGACATATGCCCATACCTCTCTGGGATGCCCCCCCCAATAAATTCTGTTTTAAAACTATCCTGACCTGGGCGCAGTGGCTCATGCCTTTAATCCCAGCACTTTGGGAGGTTGAGGCGAGAGGATTGCCTGAGTCCAGGGGTTTGAGACCAGCCTGGGCAACATGGCGAGTCCTCGTCTCTACATAAATCAAAAAATTAGCCAGGCATGGTAGCACACACCTGTAGTTCCAAGTACTTGGAAGGTTGAAGCACATGAATCATCTTTACCCAGCAGGCTGAGGCTGCGGTGGCTGTGAACGTTCCACTGCACTCCAGCCTGGGTGGACAGAGTGAGACTCTGACTCAAAAAACAAACAAACAAAAACTATCCTGGCCACTCTGAAATTCCTTTCAGTAGTGAGACAAAGAACCCATGAGCATTGCACTGCACCCACCCAGCAACAGTTGCAACACTGGGGAGTGAGAATAAAAGGATAAAGTGGGCTTATGCTTGGAATAGCTTGTCATAACCAGAAAGCCAAGAGCTCAAGAAAGACCTCGAACACGGCAGCCATGTTAAAAGGATGCATATCTACCTGCAAAAGAATGAAGATTGACCCTTATCTTATACCACATACAAAAATTAACCCATTTCAGGCACTGTGGCTCATGCCTGTAATCCCAGCACTTTGGGAAGTGGAGATGAGAAGATTTCCTGAGCTCAGAGGTTCAAGACCAGCCTGATCTACGTGGCTAGACCTTGTCTCTACAATAAATCAAAAATTAGCCAGGTATGGTGGCATGCACCTGTGGTCCCCGCTACTTGTGAGGCTGAGATAGAAGGATCACCTGAGCCCAGGAGGTTGAGGTTGTGGTGAGCCATAATCATGCTATTGTACTCCAGCCTGGGCGACAGTGTGAGACCCAACTCCAAAAAAAACGTCTAAAGAGGTGGGGAGGGAGGTGGGATTAACGTAGTAAATATCTGTCTGGGGACAGGGAAACACCTCTTATCAACAAGGGTGCCTGAACGAAACATATTTGTATACCTAACCCTTAACTGTACCCCACAATATCATAACAAAAAATATTGATTATAAAATGTAAAAAATTTTAAAAAGCCTAAAGAGACATATTAACCAGTCTTGGAACCTGTTTGGATCCTGATTCACAAACAAAGCTAATTTTTTAAAAAGACATTTGTAGGACAATAGAGAAATGTGAGTGTTGACAGAGAGTTGATGATACTAAGGCATTGTAGTTTCTGTGGTTGGGTTTCAAAAGTGAAATCATTTCACTTGAGGGATACATCCTGAAATATTAGCAGATGGAATGATATGTCTGGGATTTGCTTCAAAGCAATCCAGACTGGAAAGTGGGAAGAGGGTGAAGATACAGATGAAATAAGAACTGTCATGGGTTGATCTCTGTGAAGTGGGACAGTGGGTACATGGCAATTCACTGGGCTTTTCTCCCTGTGTTGGCAACTATCGAAAATTCTCAATAATAAAATTGTTTTTAGAAATTAAGTGATTCCGGCCGGACTCGGTGGCTCAGCCTGTAATCCTAGCACTTTGAGAGGCCGAAGCAAGTGGATTGCCTGAGCCTGCGGGTTTGAGACCAGCCCGGGCAACTTGGCGAGACCTCGTCTCTACAATAAAATCAAAAATTATCCAGGCGTGGTAGCGTGCGCCTGTAGTTCTGGCTACTTGAAAGGCTGACGTGGAAGGATCGCCGGAGCCCAGCAGGTCGACACTGGGGTAACCGTGAGCATGCCACTGCACTCCAGCTTGAATGACAGAGTGAAATTCCAACTCAAAAAAAAAAGAAAAAAAAGCCAGGCTCGGTGGCTCAGCCTGTAATCTCGTGCCTTTGGGAGGCTGAGGTGAGTGGATTGCCTGAGCCCGCGGGTTTGAGACCCGCCTGGGCAGCGAGACCTCATCTCTACAATAAGTCAAAAAATCAGCCGGGCATGGTAGCGCATGCCTGTAGTTCCAGCTACTTGGAAGACTGAGGCGGAAGGATCGTCGGAGCCCAACAAGGCGAGGCTGAGGTGGCCGGGAGCGGCCACTGCACTACAGTCTGGGCGACAGAGCGACACTCCAACTCAAAAAAAAAAAAGAAAGAAAAAGTAAAAGAAATTAAGTGATTCCATAACCAAGGAAGCAGAAGGCTTGTACACTAAGCGTATTGCTGAAAAAAATTAAAAGCACAAATAAGCCGGGCTCAGTGGCTCAGCCTGTAATCCCACGCCTTTGGGAGGCTCAGGTGAGTGGATTGCCTGAGCCCGCGGGTTGGAGACCTGCCTGGGCAGGCGAGACCTAATCTCTACAATAAATCAAAAATTAGCCGGGCGTGGTAGCGCGCGCCTGTAATTCCAGCTACTCGGAAGGCTGAGGTGGAAGGATCGCCGGAGCCCAGCAGGTCGAGGCTGCGGTGGCCAGGAGCTGCCACTGCACTCCAGTCTGGGCGACAGAGTGAGACTTCAACTCAAAAAAAAAAAAAAAGCACAAATAAATGGAATGGCATTCTGCGTTCATGAATGAAAAGACTTAACATTTTTCCACCTAGGCAACAAAACAAGACCTTGTCTCTACAAAAAATAAAAATAAAAATAACCAGGCATGGTAGTACACACCTGTAGTCCCAGCTACTTGGGAGACTGAGGCAGAAGTCTTGCTTGAGTCCAGGAGGTCGAGGTTGCAGTGAGCCATAATTGTGCCACTGCACTGTAGCCTAGGTGATAAAATGAGAACTTCACTTCAAAAAAAAAAATTGCTACACTATCTATAACATTCAAAGTCGTCTATAAATTCAATGAAATCCCTGTTAAAATCCCAATTATATTTTTTTCAGAAAAAAAAAAATCCTAATATTCACATGCAATCTCAAGTGACCCCAAATAGCCAAAACAATCGTGAGAAAGAATAAAGCTGGAGGCCTATGCTTCCTGACTTTTTTTTTTTTTTTTTGAGTCGGAGTCTTACTCTGTCACCCAGGCTGGAATGCAGTGGCATGCTCCTGGCCACCGCCAGCCTCAACCTGCTGCTGGGCTGAGGCGATCCTTCCGCCTCAGCCTTCCAAGGAGCCGGAACTATAGGTGCGTGCTACCACACCCGGCTGATTTTTTATTTTATTGTAGAGATGAGGTCTTGCCAAGTTGCCCAGGCTGGTCTCAAACCCACAGACTCAGGCAATCCACTAGACTCGGTCTCCCAAAGTGCTGGAATTACAAGCTGAGCCACCAAGCCCAGCCTAATTTTTTGATTTATTGTAGAGATGGGGTCTCACCAAGTTGCACGGTCTGGTCTTGAACCCATGGGCTCAGGCAATCCTCTCGCCTGGTCTCCTAAAGTGCTGGTATTATAGGATTGAGACACCATGCCCAGTCTCACATTTCCTGATTTTAAAACATATTACAAATTTGTTGTGATCAAAACAGTACCATATTGTCATAAAGACAGCCTAGAAATAAACCCTCATGTATATGGTCAGATCTTCCTTTCCCCGCTATGTGCCAAAACTACACAGTAAGGAAAGGATAGTCTCTTTATCAGATGGTATTTCTCCCTGGATATCCACGTGCAAAAAAATGGAGATGAGCCCTTAGACCACATACAAAAATGAACTAAAAATAGATTAAAGACCTAAACATAAGAACCAAAACTGTAACACTCTCAGAAGAAAATATAGGGAAAAAGTTTCACTGGAATGGACAATGATTAATTGGATACAACACCAAAGACATAGATAATAAAAACAAAAATAGCCAGGCACAGTGACTCACACTTGTATCCTAGCACTTTGGGAGATGGAGGCGAGAGGATTGCCTGAGCTCACTGGTTCGAGACCAGCCTGAACAACATGGCGAGACCTCATCTCTGCAAGAAATAAAAAAATTAGGCTGGGCTCAGTGGCTCAGTCTGTAATACCAGCACTTTGGGAGGCCGAAGCAAGTGGATTGCCTGAGTCCGTGGGTTCGAGACCAGCCTGGGCAAGTTGGCAAGACCTCGTCTCCACAATAAATAAAAAATTAGCCGGCTGTGGTAGCACATGCTTGTAGTTCCAGCTACTTAGAAGGCTGGGGCAGAAGGATTGCCTGAGCCCAGTAGATTGATGCTGGGGTGCCCGTGAGTGTATCACTGCACCCCAGACTGGACAACAGAGTGAGACTCCAACTCAAAAAAAAAAAAAATTAGCCAGGCATGGTGGTGCATGCCTGTGGTTCTAGCTACCCGGCAGGCTAAGGCAGAAGGATTGCCTGAGCCCAACGGGTCGAGGCTGTGGTGGTCATGAGCGTGCTACTGTACTCCAGCCTGGGTAACAGAGTGAGACTCCAACTCAAAAAACAAAAACAAAAATAGACAAATGGGACTACATCAAACTTAAAAACTTCTGCCCAGCAAAAGAAACAATCGGAACGGAAAGGCAACCTACAGAATGGGAGAAAATATTTGCAAACCGTATATCAGATAAGGAGTCAATGTCCAGCATATATAAAGAACACCTACAACAAATAACCTGATATTTTTTAATGGGTTAAGGACTTGAATAGACATTTCGCTAGAGGAGGCATAAAAATGGCCAATAAGTATATGAAAAGATGTTCAACATTTTTTATCAGGGAACTGCAAATCAAAAACACAATAAGACATCACTTGGAACAGCTACTATCAAAAAAACAGAGGACGGGCATGGTTGTTTGTGGTGGTTCATGTTTATAATCCCAGCACTTTGGGAGGCCAAGGTGAGAGGATTGCCTGAGTCTACAGGTTCGAGACCAGTCTGGGCAACTTGGTAAGACCTCGTCTCTACAATAAATCAAAAAAATTAGCTGGGCGTGCTCGCACGTGCCCGTAGATCCAGTTACTTGGAAGGCTAAGGCGGAAGGATCGCCTGAGACCAGCAGGTCGAGGTTGCGATGGCCGTGGCCAGTGTGCCACTGCACTGCAGCCTAGGCAACAGAGTGAGACTCCTACTAAAAAAAAAAAAAAAAAAAAAAGAAAGAAAGAAAAGAAAACCCTGTCATATGCTACAGCATGAATGGGCTTCCAAGACATCATTGTTAAGTGAAGTAAACCAATCAGAAAAAGATAAATATGGCATAATTCCACTTATATGAAGTATCTAAAGTAATCCGTTTCATAGAGACAGAAAGTGGAATGGTGCTTGCCAGGGACTGAGTGGGGGAAATGCAGAGTTGCTGAATGAGTAGAGTTTCCATCATGCAAGATGAAAAAGTTCTGAGGAACTGTGTAGCGTTAACAATCTCATCATGTTCACTTAAAAATTATTAAGAGAGGCTGGGTGTGGTGGCCCACACTATCCCAGCTACTCAGGAGGCTGACACAGGAGGATCACTTGGGCCCAGGAGTAAGAGGCTGCCATGAGCTGTGATCGTGCCTTTTGATTTATTGTAGAGACGAGGTCTTACCATGTTGCCGAGGCTGCTCTCGAATCCCTAGACCAGGCAGTCCACTCGCCTCGGCCCCCTAAATTGCTGGGATTACAGGCGTGAGCCACTACACCTGGCTGGTCATTCTATTTTTAATTTTTATTGTTTTTCACAGAAGTGTACCATTTTACAATCCTACCAACAGTGTGCAAGAGTTACAGTTTCTCGACATCCTCACCAACACTTATTAGTTTCTGTTTTGTTTTGTTTTGGAGTCTCACTCTTGCCCGGACTGGAGTGCATTGGCACGCTCAGAGCCACTGTAGCCGTGACCTGTTGGGCTCAGGTGATCCTTCCACCTCAGCCTTCCAAGTAGCCGGAACTACAGGCACCTGCCACGATGTCCAGCTAATATATTTATTTATTTATTTATTGTAGAGACGAGGTCTCTGCAAGTTGCCCAGGTTGGTCTCAAATCCCTGGGCTCAGGCAGTCCCCTCACTTCAGCCTCCCAAAGTGCTGGGATGACAGGCGTGAGCCACTGCGCCCAGTCTGTTTTCATTTTAAATGTAGGGATCAGTACATTTTCTTAGGCCCTTGCTGAGCTTACATACACTAGACCTGGGCCTATCATGCCTGGTAAGAACAGTGGTGGTGACTTGTGTGTGTGCGCCTGAAAAAACACCAGGCCTGGAGCCAGGACTGGGGAAGCTGGTTCCAGCTCTGCCGTTAACTGCTTGGGTGACCTTGGGCAAGTTGCCATCCTCTCTGGGCCTCTGTGTAGTCACTTGTTGATTGCAGATAATGATACCTCTATTTCTTCCCTGTATACCTCCCTGAAGAAGGCTTCCTTCCAGCTGCTGAGGCCAGAGGGGCTTAACTGATTCTTGCTCTACAGCCAAGTGAACCAATTTCTTCGGGATCCGTCTAACACTGGATGGCTGCCCGTTCTCGGCCACACTGGCAGCCATGTTCTGAAGAGGTGGGACGGCCAAGCCAGAGCGTCTGCGTTCACAGTGGCCCACAGTGGCCCCACATATGGAAGGAGCCCGTGGGATTCAGGTGAGCAGGCTGAGAGCCTGAGAGGACCATGGAGGAATGGACAAGGGAAGTGTTCATTCCTTGCAAAGGAGGGTAAAATACCCAGATCAAGTCAACTCGGCAGTGGTCCAGGGAGAGGCCTGGGGTGCAGGGAAAAGGCCGGGGATGCAGGCGCGTCTCTTAGCCCCAATATGGTGACTCCCTTCTTTCTTGGATTTGACCATGGCTCCCTCCAAGGCCTCCACACAGCCCTTCAACTGCAGCCAGGGCCTATATCCCCTCTGAAGCTCAGTCAGCCAGGCCTCCTCTCCTCAGACGGATTGGCAAAGGGAAGGTTGAGTAACCAGCCCAAGGCTAAGGATCAACCCCTCCAGCACAGGAGTCACTTAATTAAAGAGAAAAATTGAGAAAAAAAGTCACATAACATAAAGTAACTCTCTTAACCTTTTTTTTTGGCCAGGTGTGGTGGCGTGTGCCTATCTATAATCCTAGCACTTTTGGGGGTTGAGGAAGGAGGATCACTTGTGGCCAGGAGTTTGAGGCCAACCTGGGCAACATAGTAAGACCTCATCTCTGTTTAAAATTTTAAAAAATTTAAATTTTAATTTTAAAAAATGTATTTATTGAATTGGAGTCTGGTTGAAAACCATATATCAGATAAGGGGTCAATGTCCAGCATATATAAAGAACATCTACAACAAATAACCTGATTTTTAAAAATGGCATAAGGACTTGAATGGACATTTCGCTAGAGAAGACATAAAAATGGCCGATAAGCATATGAAAAAATGCTAAACAGCACTAATCATCAGGGAATAGCAAATCAAAACCACAATGAGACATCACTTGGAATACCCACTATCAAAAAACCAGAAACTGGCTGGGCGTGGTGGCTCATGCTTATAATCCCAGCACTTTGGGAGGCTGAGGTGAGAGGACTGCCTGAGCCACAGGTTCGAGACCAGCCTGGGCAACTTGATGAGACCTCATCTCTACAATAAACTTAAAAATTAGCCGGAGCCGGGCTTGGTGGCTCAGCCTGTAATCCCGTGCTTTGGGAGGCCAAGGTAAGTGGATTGCCTGAGCGACCCACCTGGGCAACTTGGTGAGACCTCATCTCTACAATAAATCAAAGAAAAAAAAAAATCAGCCGGGTGTGGTAACGTGTGCCTGTAATTCCGGCTACTCGGAAGGCTGAGGCGGAAGGATCACCGGAGCCCAGCAGGTCGAGGCTGCCAGTGGCCAGGAGCAGCCACTGCACTCCAGTCTGGGCGACAGAGTGAGACTCCAACTCAAAAAAATAAAATAAAATTAGCTGGGCATAGTGGCGCATGTCTGTAGCTCTGGCTACTTGGAAGACTGAGGCGGAAGGAATGCCTGAGCCCAGTGGGTCAACGCTGGGATGGCCATGAGCGTGCCAGTGCACTCCAGCCTGGGCGACGGAGGGAGACTCCAACTCAAAAAAAATAATAATAATACCAAGTCTGCCGTCAGGCCTGCCATGGGATCCCCAGTGGTGCCTTCTAAAGAACCACAAAACTTCTACCAAGCAGACTCCAGTTCCTAATCAAGCCAGCCTATTCATTTTGAAGATCGCCAGTGACATTTTGCTGCTGGTGGAATCCCAGCAACTAGTGCCCACTGCCAACTCTGGTGACTTGAAGCTGGCTGAAGGTTGGGGCTGACTTTGCTGGAGGTTCAGGGCTGCAGGAATCACTCTCTACCCACAGGGATATTTCAGATGTCTCCAGGCAGCACCTGGAACCAGGAGGGTCATATTCCTCCATGTCTCATGGCCAACAGCCACATATCATGCTGAGTTTCAGAATTGTTGTCACAGCTGTGTCAGGTCACCAGATTCAGAAAATTGCCTCATAATTTGAACCCAGGTTCCAGTTAGAGCCCTGTGTCTTACCAGCTGCGCAACCCTAGACAAGGCCATTCGTTAACCTCTCTGACCTCTAGTTTCCTCATTTGAAACATGGAGGCCCTGCTTATACCACCCTGCTACCAGCCCTACCGACTCCTTAGGGGTGTTGTCTAGAGTCAGTCCCAAAGGTGTCAGCTTGCGTTAGGTAGAATCTCTGTTATGTCTATGGCATGATAACTCCAGGAATGCTCTAGTCCAGGAAGCACATGTCACGGTTTTGCAGGGGTGAGATAGTTTTTCACCCGTCCTTCTTCCTTTCCTCCCCTGGCCTCTTATGACAGACGGCCCACAGACTCCTCCAGTTGAGAAACACTTTGGCCACAAAAGCAAGCAAAAGGAACTGGTCCTCAGAGCAGTGAAGCCCATGACCATGGTGTCACGACCCCCAGCCCAGCTGGTCCCAGACCCCACTGCCTTGCGGTGTCCTCGGGTCTCTGCTGGGGAATAATCCACAAACCCTAGACAGGCTCGCTCAGTCTCGGCACCTTCCACGTGGGAGGTGGAAAGAGCCGGTAGTCTTACTTAGGTAAAGATGGAAAAAGCAAACCCATCAGGCTAGGGGCGCGGTGGGGGGGCTATCCCTTAATAACAGGAAAGGTGAGTAAGAGTTGGACTAGAAGCTGAGTCCAAGTTCAATCCAATCCTTATTTCTCAGTAGACTGAGAGTCTGGCAATTTGCTGAGTGCTAAGGTGGGAAAGGAAAGGGCATGGCCAAGAT
The DNA here is from genome assembly GCA_027257055.1 of Cephalopachus bancanus. Lineage (NCBI taxonomy): Eukaryota > Metazoa > Chordata > Mammalia > Primates > Tarsiidae > Cephalopachus > Cephalopachus bancanus. Next base: position 91,904 of record JAPVLO010000761.1, read on the forward strand.
AAACAGGACCAGAGTTCTGTTCCAGTGGGGGAGACAGGCACATTACAGGCCACTGCAGTGTACAGTGGACAGAAATGATGTGCTTGAGATGGAGATGATGTGCTCAGAGTGACGGAGGGTACAAAGAGTAGAAATTCTCAGTTGGGCATGGTGGCTCATGCTTTGGGAGGCCAAGGCAAGAGGATAACTTTAGCTCAGGAGTTTGAGACCAGCGCAGGCAACATAGCGAGAACTTATCTTTACAGAGAATCAAAAAATTAGCAAGGCACGGTGGTGTATACCTGTAGTCAGTCCCAGTTACTTGAGAGGTTAAAGTGGAAGGATCACCTGAGCCCAGGAGGTCAAGGCTGAGGTGAGCCATGATCATGTCTCTCCAGCCTGGGCAATAGAGTGAGACCCCAAGATAAAAAAAAAAAAAAAAAAAAGGAAATTCTCAACTCTGTGAGGAAGTGAGGGAAGCCTCTGGAGGATATTTGAAGGGTGGTGGGTAGTTTTTCAGAGAGAACAGTCAGGGGCAGGCAGTCTGGGCAGAGTGACGAGCTGTGAGGGGAATACTGGTGAACTGGAGAGAAGGCGAGGAGGTGAGTGGCCGGGCTACACAGAGGAATTACGGTGGTATCTGTAGGAAAACACTCACTCAGTGACAACATGCACACACCCTGGACATGGCCCCAAGCAGGGGGTTGGAGCCTGGAGAAGGGGCCTGAGGGTGGCCAACCAGGGATGTTCTCTTCCCCTCAGGCTCCATGCCTGGGCACACAAGTCATGCTGAGGCCATGGGTGAAGTGTCCTCCATCCCTGCTGACCACACCTTGCAGACATCCACAGTGAATGTTCTCTGCAACCTTCATGGAGGCAATCACCCCCTGCGCGGCCCAGGGCTGGTTCAGACCAGATTGGACATGACTGGATCAATGCCCATAAGTTTTGATGTCTTACTCACTTTAGGGCACTCATTACTAAAATCACCCCCTGGGGAATCACAGTCATTGTGTACATGGAGTGAAGTGTCCTCCATCCCTGTGCATTGAACATCCACAGTGATGTTTCGACCTCATGGAGGCAATCACCCTGTCCAGGCCCAGGCTGGTTAGATTGATGATGGATCAATCCCTAAGTTTGGTCTTACTCCCTTTAGGCATCATACTAACATCAACCCCTGGAGAGAATTCACAGTCATTTTGTGTACTGTGACGTATGTTTAAGTGTGTACTCACATCGTGCCTGTGCCATTAGAAATCCAATCCTTGACTGGGCACAGTGGCTCAAGTCTGTAATTCTAGCACTTTGGGAGGCCGAGGCAAGAGGATTGCCAAAGCTCAGGGGTTTGAGACCAACCTGAGCAACTGGGTGAAACCACGTCTCTACAATAAATCAAAAAATAAACTGGGTGTGGTAGCGTGCGCCTATAGTTCAGGCTACTTGGAAGGCTGAGGCGGAAGGATTGCCTGAGCCCAGCAGGTCAAGGCTGCGGTGGCCGTGAGCGTACCACTGCGCTCTAGCCTGGGTGATAGAGTGAGACTCTGACGAGAGAGAGAGAGAGAGAGAGAGAGAGAGAGAGAGAGAGAGAGAGAGAGAGAGAGAGAAAGAAAAGAAAAGAAAAGAAAGATCAAATTATTTTAGCCGGGCATAGTAGTCTACGCCTGTAATCCCAGCACTTTGGGATCAGAGGCAAGAGAATTGCTTGAGCCCACGAGTTCGAGACCAGTGTGGGCAACATGGAGAGACCTCATCTCTACAATAAGTCAACAAATTAGCTGGACATGGTGGCACAAGCCTGTAGTTCCAGCTACTTGGAAGGCTGAGGCAGAAGGAAGGATCGCCAGAGACCAGCAGGTGAACCTGCCACTGCACTCCAGCCTGAGCCAAATAGTGAGACTCCAACTCAAAAAGAAAAAAAAAAACTCCAAACTCCAACCCTTTTCACTTTTCACACTGACCCCCTCACTTGCCCTGTGCAAAATGCCATATAACCTGTGTGCCTTTTAGGGAGCGGTTTTCTCCTGTCCAGCTGGCCGCTCCTGACCCAACGTCCCCCCGTGTGTAAGTTCCTGAATAAGGCCCATGTCTCGTTCACTGTTTCTGGGTCATTTCTTCAGTTTCTCAGATACAGTGCTTTCCCTTTTGGGGTCTTTGGGAATCTGGCACGACAATATCCCTGTGGTAGTGGGGAACCCTAAAGGAGTTTTAATCGGAGAAGTGAAAACTTTAGCTTTGCGTTTCAACATGCTGGGACAGGCAGAAAACAGACAAGTTAGAGAGGGAAAGGCTGCAGAACGTTGCACAGGCAGGAAGTAAGGAGCCTGGGACTTGGTTAACTGAGGCCTCCTCCCTGCTGATGGTGAGATCTTTTTTTTTTTTTAGTCAGAGTCTCACTCCGTCGCCTGGGCTGGAGTGCAGTGGCATGCTCAGGGCCACCACAGCCTCAACCTGCTGGGCTCAGGCGATCCTTCCGCCTCAGCCTTCCAAGTAGCTGGAACTACAGGCATGCGCCACCACACTTGGCTAATTTTTTGATTTATTGTAGAGACAAGGTCTCACCACATTGCCCAGGCTGGTCTCGAACCCCTGAGCTCAGACAATCCGCTCGCCTCTGCCTCCCAAAGGGCTGGGATTACAGGCTTGTGCCACCGTGTCCGGCGATGGTGAAATCTTTAGTACCTGACCCTCCCATAGGACATTCAGGACTCCCCTCTGGTGGCCATTAGGGCCCATCTGCCGGCCCAGCCAGACACACCAGCTTGTCCGGCTCCATCCAAGAGATCTTTGTAACTGACAGGGAAGTTGCCTGGCTGCTCACTGCAGCTGTCCCATCCTGCTGTCTCCTAGCTTGGTCAGTCCCAGGCTGCTGACATCTTAGTTTTCTTGTCCCCTGCTCCCTACGCCGTCACAAGGGGGTCTGAAGTTCCGCTCCCCCAGACTGTGCAGCCTGACCCGCCCAAGTTGTCTCCCTCCATTCCTCAACCCTCACCAGCATTCAGGGGCTGAGCTCATGCAGCCTCCGTCACCCCCCCAACCCCCTCCATGAGTGTCCTCATTGTGAAAAGTCTGAGGCAGACCACGTCTCCATTTCCACAGGATGCACCCCCAGCCCCTGGCTGCTGAGGTCCCTGCCGAGGCACATAAGCCATTTTCCATTCCCCCCTGCCCCCCACCCCACCCAAGGCTGCTGGGTATTGTGGCCACATGCCACCTGCACTCAGCTGGGCCTCCCCTGATTTGGCCAGGTGATGTGGGCGTGCTGTGTAGCTGGGCCCCAGCTGGTGGGGTGCCATGTGAACTGTGGCAAACAGGACACCCATAGGAGGGGGGCACTCGAGGTGCATGGGGGAGGGTTGACTTCAGATACTGTAAATAAATACAGGGATCAAAGTTCAGAGAGGCTAGGTGTCCTCTTAGGCAGATTCCGGGGGTCACTGGGAAAGATACAGCAAGGCACTATCAAAGGCAAGATCCTTGACCTCCAGCAGCCTGGAGTTCAAAGGTAGACACCAGATGTCCCACGGGGCAGGCCAGTTCCAGAGAAGAGGCACAAAGCTGACACTTGTCCTGGAAGGACCCCCAGGCTGGGCTGGGGTCTAGGGACACAGCTGAAAATGGAGTTCAAAGTCCAGTGGGGAGGTAAACAAGCAGCCAGGGCCCTGTGTGATAAGGCTCTCCCAGAGAGAATCTGGGAAGGTTTCCCAGAAGAAGTAAGGCACGAATTACTGCTTTAAATAAAAAAGGGAGGGGGCCAGGTGCGGTGGCTCACACTATAATCCCGGCATTTTGGGAGACCAAGGTGAGAGGATTGCCTGAGCCTATGGGTTCAAGACCAGCCAGGCAACTTGGCAAGACCTCATCTCTACAATCAATCAAAGAAAATTAGCTGGGCATGGTGGCGCATGCCTGAAATTCCAGCTACTTGGAAGGCTGAGGGGGAAGGATCACCTGAGCCCAGCAGGTCAAGGCTGCAGTGGCCCTGAGCGTGCCACTGTCCTCTAGCCTGGGCAACAGAGTGAGGCTCCAACTCAAAAAAAAAAAAAGGAAGGGAGACTTCTTTTCCAAGTTGTCCTGGGACATTGCAGGCTGTGGCTCTCGACCTCACCCTTCTGGAAGAGGGGGTTCCAAGACCCTAGACTTCGAGTCTCTGTGGCCTAATGGGCTTTCAAGAAATGATTTAAGGACAAGCTCCTTGAATTGGATTGCATCATCCAAAAATGTACCAGAATCTGATCTAGTGTTGTTTTTCCATGTCCTGAATTTCAGAACTCGAATTTCCTGCCTTACTTCACTTCAGGGGGAATCCCAGACATGAAAACATCAGCTCTTCGGTTAAAAGATCACTTAACCCAGTTTCTCCCAATCCCTGCCGAGGTTTTCCAGACCAGTGCTTTTTCTTCATTGTCATCAGCTTTCGGGGACTATTCTGGGCTTTCCCTTCTGGAAGAAGGGAATTCAGATGACCTAGACTTTGAGTCTACGTGGCCTCATGGACTTTCTTTTTTTGGTTTGTTTTGTTTTTTTGAGTTGGAGTCTCACTCTGTTGCCCAGGCTGGAGTGCAGTGGTATGCTCACTGCCACCGCAGCCTCGACCTGCTGGGCTCAGGCGATCCTTCTACCTCAGCCTTCCTAGTAGCTGGAACTACAGGCCCTCCATCATGACTGGCTCATTTTTTGATTTACTGTAGTGACGAGGTCTCACCAAGTTGTCCAGGCTGGTCTTGAACCCCTGAGCTCAGACAATCCTCCCACTTTGGCCTCCCAAAGTGCTGGGATTACAGGCTTGAGCCACCATGCCCAACCACGGGCTTTCAATGAATGTGCACATGACATTATTTCATGTGCACATTCCAGCCATACATTGATCATTTTTGATGGCCATGCCGAATTCTGCCATGTCATGTCCTACATGCTCAGCTTGTGTTTCTGTCAGTGGCTCTGCGGCCTTGGGCAAGCCTCACTCACCTCCTTATCGATGATTTGGAAACTCTGAAATCTCTTCTAAGCCTTAACGTTCCGAAAGTCTATATTTCCTTGCAATGGAATCCTCAACTGACACCACAGAGCAACAATCCCTAGAGGGGAAAGACAGGCTCAACATCTCTTGAGAATGCACCATGAGGCGGGAAGGCACAGAGGGAGGGGTAGATAGGAAAAGTGACACACCCCCCCTTTTCAGCAAAAATGCCATCAGAGGCCTGGCTGGGTGATCTGGACCCCTGTGTCCCAAGTCCAACCCCTAGTCTTTGTTCCGCTGGGGGGGGGAAGGTGCTCTCCCTCCCTCTCTCTGCAGTGAAGCCACCACAGTCCTCCAGGCCTCTGACTTCCCTTCCCCTCCCCCTCCGTGACAAAGCACTTTTGGAGCCCAAGCCCAGCCTTTCCAGGCCTGCAGAGTGCTGAGTCACGGTGGGACAGCAACTCTCCACCGCAACCCCCACTAGGCACCCCCCTCCTCAAGAGATGAGCTGATCTTCCAGAAACAACCAGCCTGGGCTCTTCTCTCCTCTGAGGTCCCTCCCGCCACTCCTGGCCCTGGGAGGTGGCTGTCCCTGGAGGCCAGCCAAACTCCCCGCCTCTTCCAAGTCACGAGGAGCTGGGCCGGGAGGGTTGGGGGGGTGGCAGAACCCCGGTCAACAAAGGTCCAAAGACCAGGCCGCAGCTTCGGAAGAATCTAGAGGCTTGAGGGTGGCAGTTCTGACACCTCGGTTCCCAGAAGGTGGGGAATGGGCCCGTACAATTAGAAACACACACACACACACACACACACACACACACACGCGCCCCAACAGAAGATTTTCCTTCCATTCTTCCCAGCTGGCCTCCCCCAGGGACTTTCCACAGTACAAGCTGCCCCTCAGTTTTGCTGTGATGCTCACGGCAGCTACATATGTGCCTAGCCAAGCACGGAGCCAATGTTGATTCTGGAAACCTACTTTCTGCAGCAGATCGACCTCCTTCCAGAGGGTCCGACAACCTTAAGCTGACTCTGTCCACCTGGATGTCCTGGAGGCCCCGGGACTCAGCACATCCAGGCCAGAACCAAGCTGGTCTTCCCCCAAACTGCATTTCTTCCTGTGCTCCCCAGCTCAGGGAACAACAGTAGCAGCCCAGCTGCCCAGGCCAGAAAGCTCGGGGATCTCTTGCCTACTGCCCACCTCCCACCCACACCGGCCAGTCAGCCAGCTCATCCTGTCCCGTCTTCTCTAGGTATCTCAGATCTGTTTTCTGTCTCCTCTGCTTGATGAGAACTAAGGCTGGTACCCAGCCCTCTGCCTCACTTTAATCCATCCTCCACACTCAGTCATGCTTCCATCTGTTCCTGTGACAAATACTGAGCACCAAGTAACAAGCACCTTGCAAAATACTGGGAGTGCAGAGACTAAGGCAGAAACAATGCCTGCCTTCCAGGAGCTTACCATCTACAGCAGGAGGAAAGGCAATCAAAAGGGCCTCATCAAAAAATGTGACTTTTGACCCCTCACAGTGGCTCATGCCTGTAATCCTAGTGTTTTGGGAGACTGAGGCAGGAGAATCTCTTGAGGCCAGCAGTTTGAGACCAGCCTAGACAGCACAGTGAGACCTTTACTCTACAAAAAATAGAAAAAAATGCCAGATGTGGTGGCTCACACCTGTAATCCCACCACTTTGGAAGGTGGAGGCTAGAGGATTGCTTGAGCCCAGGGGTTCAAGACTAGCCTGGGCAACTTGGCGAGAACTCGTCTCTACAATAAAACAAAATAAAAAAATTAGCCGGGCTTGGTGGCATTCACCTGTGGTTCCAGCGACTTGGAAGGCTGAGTAGAAGAATCGCCTGAGCCCAGGAGGTTGAGGCTAAGGTGGCCGGGAGCATGTACTGCACTCCAGGCTGGGTGACAGTGAGACAGCGACTCAAAAACAAAAAGAAAAAGAAAAAGGAAAAAATTAGCCGGGTGTGGAGGTGTGTGCCTGTAGTCCCAGCTACTTAGTAGGCTGAGGCAGGAGGATTGCTTGAGCCTAGGAGGTCGAGACCACAGTGAGCTGTGATTGTGCCACTGCACTCCAGCCTGGGTGACAGAGTGAGACCCGGACTAAAAAAAAAAGTGTGACTTATATATATAGCATTTAATTAGACATAAATATATATTATATATTATGGTTATTAATCTTCACCACTTATATGAGCTACAAATATCAACCCAATTTGTCATTGCCAATTTGTTTCTGACATCTTGTCTTTTTTTTTTGAGTTGGCGTCTCACTCTGTCACCCAGACTGGAGTACAGTGGCTAGCCGGCCACTGCAGCCTTGACCTGCTGGGCTCTGATAATCCTTCCGCCTCAGCCTTCCAAGTAACTGGAACTACAGGCGCACGCTACCACACCTGGCTAATTTTTGATTTATTGTAGAGATGAGGTCTCGCCAAGTGGCTCAGGCGGGTCTCGAACCCTCGGGCTCAGGCAATCCACTCACTTCAGCCTCCCAAAGCACTGGGATTACAGGCTGAGCCAATGAGCCCGGCTGACATCTTATCTTATAGCTTTTCCTTTGTAAGTAGTCAGATCTGCGAACTGTCCATTTACTGCTTCTGACAACCTCAGAATGTTCCCTACCCCAAAGTTTAAAAAAAAAAATTCTATACATCCTTCTCAAAACTTTATAGAGTTTTTTTGTTGTTTTTTTGTTTTGTTTTGTTTTGTTTTGTTGAGTCAGAGTCTCACTCTGTCACCCAGGCTGGAGTGCAGTGGCATGCTCACAGCCACCGCAGCCTCGACCTGCTGGGCTTAGGCGATCCTTCTGCCTCAGTCTTCTAAGTAGCTGGAACTACAGCCACATACCACTATGCCCAGCTCATTTATTTATTTATTTTTTATTTTTTGAGTTGGAGTCTCTGTCACCCAGACTGGAGTGCAGTGGCCGCTCCCGGCCACCGCAGCCTCAACCTGCTGGGCTCCGGCGATCCTTCTGCCTCAGCCTTCCAAGTAGCTGGAACTACAGGCACGCACTACCATACCCGGCTAATTTTTTGATTTATTGTAGAGATGAGGTCTCGCCAAGTTGCCCAGGTGGGTCTCGAACCTGCGGGCTCAGGCAGTCCACTCACCTCAGCCTCCCGAAGTGCAGGATTACAGGCTGAGCCACCAAGCCTGGCTTCATTTTTTTATTTATTGTAGGGACAAGGTCTTGCCATGTTGCCCAGGGTGGTCTCAAACCACTGGACTCAGGTAGTCCTCTCACCTTGGCCTCCCAAAGTGCTGGGATTATAGGCGTGAGCCACTGCACCCGGCTAATTTTTTTTTTTAAGGTTTGGATTTTTAATCCATCTGGAATGTATTCTTTTTTTTTTTTTTCTTTGAGTTGGAGTCTCACTCTGTCGCCCAGACTGGAGTGCAGTGGCCGCTCCCGGCCACCGCAGCCTCGACCTGCTGGGCTCCGGCGATCCTTCTGCCTCAGCCTTCCAAGTAGCCGGAATTACATGCATGCGCTACCACGCCGGGCTGATTTTTTGATTTATTGTAGAGATGAGGTCTCGCTGCCCAGGCGGGTCTTGAACCCGCGGGCTCAGGCAATTCACTCACCTCAGCCTCCCAAAGGTGCGGGATTACAGGCTGAGCCACCGAGCCCGGCTGGAATGTATTCTTAAATACTGAGTCATTTTTCCCCCATATGACTACCAATGTTTCGACATCATTTGTTGAACCTACTCTTTCTCCCCTAATTTAAAAGGACACTTGAGCGTAGTTCAAGTTCACATACGTATGTGGGTAGGACAGGGCTTTGCTGCATTGATCTAGTCATCTCTTCTTATGCTGGTACTGTTCAGCTTATAGTACCTTATTGTACTTTTTTTTTTCATAGCAGGGAAGGCAATTCTACTTCATAAACTTTTTCCCCAAAATGTTTATCAACACACCGACTCTTCCAAATGAACTATGGAATCATTTTGTGAAGTTTCAAAAAAAAAATCCTGCATTTTATGGAAACCTCAATTAATTTATAGGTTTATTTGGAGAGAACTGGCATCTTCTCAAAATGCAGGCTGCCTGTGTAAGAACATGGTACTACTTCATTTATGCAAAAGAAAAAAATTTTTGGGAGTCCAGCAGTTAACATTTATAGTTTTCTCCAGGTATTTTTAAAATTTTATTTTATTTATTTTAAAGACATGGGGTACAATTCAGGGTTAGGCATACAAATGTTGATTATGCAGGTACCCTTGTTGATGATGTGTGCCACCCCCAACCCCGCAGTTTCCCTCAACTGCCAGTCTCACCCCCACTCCCCTGGCAGTTTCCCACTGCTGCCAATCCCTTTTTTATAGTATTATGATAGCTGTTCAAGGTCTGCTTATTCCTCCAGGTATTTATTGTTAACTTTATTCCTAGGTACTTTAAGCTTTTGTGGCCAATGTAAGTGAAAAACATTTTTTCTTGCATTCATTTTTTTCATCACATTTTCTAAGTGGTGGTTACTGTTATATAGAAAAGTTCTACATCCTACATATGGTGACCTTCCTGCACTCTTGTCCTAACAGTTTTCCTGTTGATTCAATGGAAGGCTTCTAAAAACAAAATCTAATGTGATCTCTCCATGTGGTCGCCAGGATCAAGTTTAACCCCATTTTATGGGTCAGCCCTGTCCGACCTTGCCCATAGACGCCACTTTCTCCACATTCCTCACCATACCCCAGCAACTTTCAAGCCACCACACTGTCTTCAGGTACCTTGACAGGTCATGCATTTCCATACCTTTACACCTTTGCATATGCTGTTCCCTCTGCTTGGAATTCCCTTCCCCGTCTCCCTTTTGCACTTCACCTTCCTTTTAACTTTTTCTTCAAACTTCACTCAAGTATCACTTTCTTAGGGATGCCTTCCCTGACTTCCTATCCCAGACTGGGTAAGGCACCCCTTGTCTGGGAGCATCCTTCTGCCTGCCCTACAATCGCTCTAGCACCCCTAAAATGCTTTTCCTGAAAGTAACATAGGCTCGATTTTTTTTTTTTTTTGAGTTGGAGTCTCACTCTGTCACCCAGACTGGAGTGCAGTGGTCGCTCCCAGTCACGGCAGCACCTGCTGGACTCCAGTGATCCTTCCGCCTCAGCCTTCCAAGTAGCTGGAACTACAGGCGTGTGCTGCCATACCCGGCTAATTTTTTGATTGTAGAAATGAGGTCCCACCAAGTTGCTCAGGCGGGTCTCGAACCCACGGGCTCAGACAATCCACTCACCTCAGCCTCCCAAAGCAGGGGATTACAGGCTGAGCCACCGAGCCTGGCTCATAGGTTCATTTTAAAATGAATACAGGAAAGACCCATGAAAGAGAAATGGTCATTATTCCATTGGCGATTTGTTTTAATATTTCATTAGAGTTGCTTTTTTTGAGTTGGGGTCTCACTCTGTCACCCAGACTGGAATGCAGTGGCACAATGACAGCTCAACACAGACTCAGCCTCCTGGGCTCAGGCGATCCTTCCACCTCAGCCTCCGGAGTAGGTGGGAATACAGGTGTGCACCACCATGCCTGACTAATTTTTAAAGAGTTTTTTTTTTTTGTAGAGAAGAGGTCTTGCTATGTTGCCTAGGTTGGTCTTGAACTCCTCAAGCAATCCTCCCGCCTCAGCCTTCCAAAGTGTTGGGATTACAGGTGTCAGCCACGTGCCGGACCAAGTTGCCTTTTGTGGCAAAAAAAAAAAAAAGGTTTGGAAGGTTTGGAAGTTTCCAGCTGCAGGTTTGTGAGCATCCTGAAAATAGTCTAAACAGTTCTCCCATCTATGTGTTAAAGACTTGAAAGACCTGAAGAAACAGAGGATAGGAAGCCAGGGTCTGGGGCGGGGGGGGCAGGGGGTGTGCAGGGCCTAGCTAGGAGTAGGGGGAAGCCAGGGCCTAGCTAGGAGTGGGGGCCTAGCTCCAGTTCTGCCACCCGCCAATTCACACCCACTCTGTGCCTGGGACTCAGCTGCAAGCCACACCCAGTGACCCAGCCTCTCCAGGGTCCCCTGCACCTGTCACCCACCTTCAGCCCCACCAGCTTCTCTCCAAGGACAACCCCTATGGGGCCATCTAAGCCTGAGGCCAACGAAAAAGGCCCTTTTAAAATGACCTCAGCATGGGCTTCGTCTTCAGATCCAGTTCGCTTCTTCAGTTTTTCTAACCCTGAGACCCAGCTTCGCGTTTTAAGCGACACCAGCGATTTTCTCGTTGGCCCGGGGGCTCACCCCACGACCCCCTGGGGGAGGAGGTCCCCACCGCTTGGGAAGCACGGCCCGCCCAGCCTTTGTTGGAGAAACTGCACAAGGAGCCATATTTGCTTTCGGCAAAAGGCAGACATGATCGCCGGAGTCAGAGAGGCCGGGGTGGGCCGGACACGCAACGCGCACCCCGCTTCTCCCCCACCCTGGGCTTGGCGCGAGAGAAAGGGCGCGAGAGAAAGGGCGCTCGGCCCCCACCCGAATTCTGACTCCCTGGCCACCCGAGGCCACGTTTGCACCTTCCACTTTCCCAGTTCGCAGCAGGGTGTGGTCATCGCTTCCCTACGGCCCTGATTTTTAACAACGCGTCCTTGGCCCAGAGCCTCCGTGTGCGCGTTTGGGATTCGAGAATCCACCCCACGCACACCGCCGTCACCGTCGGGCGGAGATCCGGGGCGCCCGAGGAGTTGGGGTTCCGAGGTGGGCTCCCCGGGCCCCTCAGGGCTCCCCTCCAGCCCCACTAAACGGGCCCCGCAGGCACGGATACGCCTCCTCCCCCCCCCCCCCCCGCCCCCCCGCTTCCCGGGTTCCCAGCGCCGCCCGGTCGCGCTGCGCTCTCCCATGCCGCCCCTCCCCCAGGGGGCGGGGCCAGCGCCCAAGGGAAGGAGAGGGCGCGGCGGGGGGCGGTGCTGATTGGCCGAGGCGGGGGCTTACGCCACCGCTGCTATAAGAGACGGGCGAGCGGCCCGCTGCCCCAGACGTCCTGCGCCGAGAGTCGCCGCGGCTTCCTGCTTCAACAGTGCTTGGACGGAACCCGGCGCTCGTCTCTCGCCCCGGCTGACCGCTCCGAGCCAGCCCTCCACCTCCGCCCCCGCCTCGCCGCGCCCTCCGACCTCCTCGAGGCCGCCGCCGCCGCCGCGCCGCCGTCCCTGCCCCTGCTCAGCCGCCGCCATGACGACCGCGTCCACCTCGCAGGTGCGCCAGAACTACCACCAGGGCTCGGAGGCCGCCATCAACCGCCAGATCAACCTGGAACTCTACGCCTCCTACGTCTACCTGTCCATGGTGAGCGCGGGCCGGCGGGCCGGCGGGGGCCCGGGCCTGGCGCGGCCTCCCGGGGCGCGGCGGGCGGGCGGGCGGGCCGGGGTGTGGCCTCGGCGGGCTCCCCGCCTCCGCGCGCCCTTCTGGAAGATGGAGGCTGCGCGAGGTCTCCAAGGACTTCTCTGGCGCAGAAAGTCTGGGCGGTCAGCCTGGACGGTTGTCACCTGGGAAGGCTTCCTCGTGGGCCAGGGCGTTCTCTGCGCACCCCACTTTATGTAAGGAGAAGCCTGGTTTCCAGGAATCCCGGGGTTGCAAGGCTGATGGCCCGTGCAGTCCCATCCTGCTTAGTTAGGAAAGTGGATTTCTGCACTCCCGTCCCTTCCTCTGCCTCCGATCTCTCTGCCCCGAGGCCCTCCGTGTGCTCGGGTGTCCTGCTCCTCCCCATAGGGATGGCGGGCCCGCTGGGTGATGGCGTCGAAGTGCAACCTTGGAGGGGCTGGCGCGAAGTGGCTTATCTCGTGGGCCGACCCCTGGAGCAGCCGTCTCCACCTCTGGGCTCTGCTTATCTCAAAGCCCCACTTGTATTGAAGCGTATCTCTAGAAATCGTCCCTTCTGCGGTCACCGAAGTGGCGCCAGCCTTGCACCTCGGGAACTTGCCCTTTTTGGATCTAAGAGTTGTGGCCCACTGATTAAGCCCTTAGTACTTGGATAAAGTCCGCGACAGTTTTTCGGTGCAGTAATCATTGGAATCGGTTTTGGTGGTAGGAGTTGCCAGTGATCGTGCAAATTAGCCAAGAATAGACATCTTTAAGATAGATTTGGAGACGGGACTGGATATCTCTATGGGCGTCATTGCCTTTCAGAAACCCTTGAATGCAGCAAGTGTCTGAAATTGAAAATCAGATTTTTGCTTTCTACTTGGAGTGTATTTGCATCAACCAGTGCCCACAATTGTCACCTCCATGGGGTGTTAGTTTTCCAGATAAATTCAGCAGTCTGCTGTACACGGGAAGCTAGTGAGCGCCTTGTTTTAACTATGCTCCGGGCAGAGGAGGAGAAGAGGACTAACAGTAAATGCTCCAGCTCTCTCTTCACACAGTCAGGTTGGCACTGGCTGTAAGAAACGTTTTCTGCCCTAATACACATCCTTAAGACACTGCTGGAGGCAGTGCCCGTGATAGCATAAGGGTTCCTTGAAGTAAAGGTTCAAGGATCGAGTTTCAGGTTTCTATTTTAGAACACAAACACTACTGTTGGGTTCTGTCTCAGCTGCCTTCCTGTGGGAAGTCCTGACGTGTTATGCTCACGTTCCACTTTCAGTCATACTACTTTGACCGCGATGATGTGGCTTTGAAGAACTTTGCCAAATACTTTCTTCACCAATCTCATGAGGAGAGGGAGCATGCTGAGAAACTGATGAAGCTGCAGAACCAACGCGGTGGCCGCATCTTCCTTCAGGACATCAAGGTGAATGGAAGGTCCTAGGGCTGTCCCACTTCCTAATCAAGCAGTGCTCGGGTATCAGAAATCCCTTAGACCCGCAGCTGCCCTTCCTTACAAAATGATGACACACCGGGCTTTTGCCTTCCGTGCCTTCGTAGACCTTCCATCTGAACTAATGTAGGCAGACAGTCATGGGCAAGGATGTTGGATTGGAAACTTGCATGTTCCTTTTGCCAAAACATGGTGGTTAGACGTTTGGGGCTGGCTGATTTGTGGGTTAACTGATAAGAAATGCATTGACATACCCTCCTCATTTAGAAACCAGACCGTGATGACTGGGAGAACGGGCTGAATGCCATGGAGTGTGCATTACACTTGGAAAAAAACGTGAACCAGTCACTACTGGAACTGCACAAACTGGCTACTGACAAAAATGACCCCCACGTGAGTATTGGAAACCTAGGGACTAAATAGGGGCAGTCATCTGCCTTAGGGGTGGGAGACCTACCCACTGACTTTTGTACCCCGTTCTATTTTCTAGTTGTGTGACTTCATTGAGACACATTACCTGAATGAGCAGGTGAAATCCATCAAAGAATTGGGTGACTACGTAACCAACTTGCGCAAGATGGGAGCTCCCGAATCTGGCATGGCAGAATATCTCTTTGACAAGCACACCCTGGGAGAGAGTGATGACAGCTAAACCTTGGGCTAATTTCCCCATAGCTACTGGGTGACTTTCCTGGTCACCAAGGCAGTGCATGCATGTTGGGGTTTCCTTTGCCTTTTCTATAGGTTGCACCAAAATGTCCACTTCAGTTCTTTGATTTGTACCATTCCTTCAAATAAAGAAATTTGGTACCCAGCTGTTGTCTTGGAGCTCTTGGGAGGGCCCTTAAGTGCCACAGTTGAGTCATAATCATGCTAATCACAATGAAATGCCTGGGAGAATATCTGTATTTATCACCTCCTTAGTTTGAGCAAGATAACAAGGTGTAGCTGTATTGAGTTCAGACAGGATTAAGGGCTCCTGGTTCTGAAGTAGGTGTTCTGAATTATATATTTCTAGTGGTTCATTCTATCACTCACAATCTTTATGTAGAAAAGGCATTTAAAGGCTGGAGTAGTCCTGGACTACTGATTGTCGTTATCTGTTAAGCTAACTGGTAAATTCAGGCTGTCGTCGGAACATATTCTTCAGCGTGGACAGCTGTATGGCTATGACTGGATCAGTGTCCTGCTGGTGTACATGCAGGTGACGACCAGGCCGGTGAAGCATCCCCCTTGGGTCACAGGTTAGGAATGGGCTTCATCCCTGTGGAGAACGTGAGAAGGTTCAGGGCATGAATACAGAGTACTTGTTTGGAAGCAGGAGGGCAAAGGTGGAGATCTAGCCTTGATGTCAGCATCTTTTCCTAAACATGCCACCGGTGATTAAAGTTCCTCTCCAGCCCTAGAAGCAAGATAGACATGGTTTCGAGACCATCCTGGGGAAATTGGTGAGGCCTCATCTCTACAATAAATTAAAAAATTAGCTGGGCATGGTGGCACAGGCCTGTAGCCCCAGCTACTTGGAAGGCTGAGGTGGAAGGATTGCTTGAGCCCAGCAGGTCGAGGCTGTGGTGGCCGTGAGCATGCCATTGCACTCCAGCCTGGGTAACAGAGTGAGACCCCAACTCAAGGAAAAAAAAAAGATTGAAATTGCCTTTAAATTTTCAGGCACAGTAGCTGTGTGTTCTGACCAAAGAGAAACTGCTTGAGAAGCTAGAAAGGGAAGTTACACTTCCTTGCCCCATCATGATTGGGGGTGTGGTGGGGTGTTTCTCACTGGGTGAAAAAGTGTCCAAGAAATCTGGAATGAAGGGAAACATCTGTTGGTTTCGTGACAGCTTTGCACTGACCCCAAGGAAGCATGAGGTATTGTGGTGAGATCCCAAGGGCAGTGAGGAGAGCGTAAGGCCCCACCGTCAGCCAGTTCTGGGGGAGAGTCATGGGTAGCACCATGACTGGTTCTGAGGAAGTGCTCATTTGTCGCCTCCCAGCTGACCCTGGGCAGTGAGTTGCATTCTTGGGCTACAGCCTAGAGCCCCTAGTTCTGCCCCACGGTTTGGGCAGTCCCCCCTGCTCAGAGTAAGCTGGGCCCAGTGATGACATCTAAGCCTGGCCTGCCAGCCCTGGGGTAGCCCTGCCCCCAGCACCACTTCCTTCACCTGTGTCCCAGGGAGGCCTTTCCAGGGATGTCAGGCTCTTGGTGAAGTGAGAAAAAGTCTCCAACACTTCTCTAGGGTCCCTGCGGAGGTGGCCAGGCGTATACCCCAAGCCGGTGCTGGGCATAGGTCCAGCGTGCTCTGGCTTTAACTGGACCATAGAAGATGCTGGAAGTGCAGGCTCAGAGCAAGGGCAGAGGGGTCACACCCAGGGCAGTGCAGAGACCCAGGCTCTGGCGGAGGACAAACCTGTCTTCCAAGGACCAATAAGGGTCTGCATGAGCTTGGAGTATAGTGTGCTTGCTGCCGGTGGCTTGTTCCAAAGGTGGTTCGCTGAGGGGACCTTCGGGAATCTCAGGCATATCCGTCAGGTTGAACTCCACAGTCTTCCTCCTCATGTGAGATACTTCTGGGTGCTCGGTCAAGTCCCCATCACTCTTTGGGAGTAATTCAAAACTGTTCCTGGCCCCAGAAGTCACAGGCTTTAGACTTTTGTCTTTGGCGTCGATGCCTGTGACACTGGGAAGCCTTGAGGATGCCGGTGGTTCAGGGGGGAAGACCATGGGAATGGGGCTGAGGGGTGTCTGGGGGGCGCTGTAATAGCCTGGCCTCTGGTACAGCGGGGCAGACTTGAAGGCGTCCACCACCTTCAGCTTCCAGGCCTTGCTATCTTCCTGGCTCCTCAGGCTCTGTTTGGCCCCCCTGGGGTTCTTGGGCAGGCCCTCTTGGAGAAAGGATTCCCTCTTGGGCCACAGGAGTTTGGTCCTTGAGTTTATCCTGGGAGGATAGTGGTCGTGGGACTGCAGGCCTGGGAAGCGGCCAGTGATGCCAGTGTGAGCATCCTCATCCTCTTCTGGGTTGGGCTGGAACTCCATCTCTTCTTTGTGCAGACTGGAAAGAAAAGGGCACGCAGGGCTGAGCAGGTGGGCGGAGGACCAGAGCCGGACCTTACTTCTCCCTTCCTCACTCGTTTCTCTCTGCCGGCCCAAGGCCCAGGCAAGTCTTCCTCACAATGCCCCAACTCTGGCCTCTCTCCTGATCCATCCTGTGCCTCCCTCCCGACAGAGCCCTCAAGGCCCAGCTCCCCTCATGACCTTTGACTCCCTTTTGCCCCTGGTGAACGTCCAACCCCCCTGCCTGGCATGTGAGGGCCTCCTTTCCATCGCTCCCTCCAGGCGACCAGAGCAACGGATCCCCAGACATGGGTGGTTCTGATCAGGCCAATGAGTGGCTCTGGGCAGGGCCAGGGATTTGTGGGTCCAACCGGGGAGCAATGTCCACAAAGAGAGAAGCCTAGGGCTGGGTGCAGTGGCTCATGCCTATAATCCCCGCACTTTGGGAGGCCAAGGTGAGAGGATTGCCTGAGCCCATGAATTCAAGACCAGCCCAGGCAACTGGATGAGACCTCATCTCTACAACAGATCAAAAAATTAGCCAGGCATGGTGGTGCGAGCCTGTAGTTCCAGCTACTTGGAAGGCTGAGGTGGAAGGATCGCCTGAGCCCAGCAGGTCGAGGTTACGGTGGCCGTGAGTGTGCCACTGCACTCCAGCCTGGGTGACAGAGTGAGACTCCAATTCAAAAAAAAAAGAAAAGAAAACCTTGAGTATGGATCCTGATGTGCACCCAACACTCTCAAAGGTCTCTCAACTCCACCATCCTCAGAAGAGAGGACTGGCTCTTTAGCCCACTGAAACCCAAGAGGGATTCAAGGCCAGGCATGGTGGCTCACACCTATAATCCAAGCACTTTGGGAGGCCGAGGCAGGAGGATTGCTTGAGCCCAAGGGTTTGAGACCAGCCTGGGCAGCATGGTGAGATCTCATCTCTACAAAAAATTTAAAAATTAGCCAGGCAGGGAGGCACACGCCCATAGTCCCAGCAACTCAGGAGGCTGAGGAGAAATGATCTCCTGAGGCCGGGAGGTGGAGGCCACAGTGAGCTGTGACTATATCTCTCCACTCCAGTCTGGGTGACAAAATGAGACCATGCAAAAAAAAACCAAAAAAAACCCTAAGAATTCAGATTGAATCAGGAAAATGGTGTCAAGTGGAGGAAGGGTCTACCTGCTGTGGGTAGTCTGAGGCCTTTGTTCTGTAGGACAAAGTCAACTCAGGAGGTATCTGTGATGTCCTGGTCTCCTGCTGGGTCTTGCTTGCTGTCCCTTCCTCATTCCAGGGAACCCCACTTTCACCCCTCATCTAAACACCCCAGCTTACCAGAAAACAGTTCTGAATGACAGGAAGCAGGCCCTGACATCCACAGCATCACTGATCTCCGGCCATCCTTGAGTAACAGATAGGCCGTTTGCTAGCTATGTGACCTTGACTGGGCAGCCTAACTCTGAACCTGCACTTAATCGTCTGAAAACTGGCTGAGTGCAGGGGCTCTATAATTTTGGCACTTTGGAAGGTTGATGTGGGAAGACTGCTTGAAGCCAGGAGTTCAAGACCAGCCTGGGCAAAAATAAATTAGCTAGGTGTGGTGTGTGGCTGTAGTCTCAGCTACTCAGGAGGCTGGGGCAGGAGGACTGCTGGAGCCCGGGAGTTTGAAGCTGCAGTGAGCTTTGATCATGCCACTGCACGCCAGCTTGGGTGACACAATGAAACTCTATCTCCAAAAAACCAAAACAGTCAGTTGCAGAAGCTTACGCCTATAATCCCAGCACTTTAAGAGGCCGAGGTGAGAGGACTCCCTGAGCCCATGGGTACGAGAACCAGACTGGGCAACTTGGCGAGATCTCATCTCTACAATAAAAATCAAAAAATTAGCCAGGCGTGGTGGCACATGCCTGTAGTTCCAGCTACTTGGAAGGCTGAGGTGGAAGGATCACCTGAGCCCAGCAGGTCAAGGCTGCAGTGGCAGTGAGCGTGCCACTACACTCAGCCTGGACGACAGAAAGAGACTCCAACTCAAAAAAAAAAAAAGCCGGGCTCAGTGGGTCAGCCTGTAATCCCAGCACTTTGGGAGGCTGAGGTGAGAGGATTGCCTGAGCCCGAGGGTTCGAGACCCACCTGGGCAACTTGGCGAGACCTCATCTCTACAATAAATCAAAAAATTAGCCGGGCGTGGTAGCGAGCCTGTAGTTCCAGCTACTTGGAAGGCTGAGGCGGAAGGATCGCCGGAGCCCAGCAGGTTGAGGCTGCGGTGGCTGGGAGCAGCCACTGCACTCCAGTCTGGGTGACAGAGTGAGACTCCGACTAAAAAAAAAAAAAAAGAAAACAAAACAAAACAAAACCAACAAACAAATATTGACTGAAAACTGGGACTAATAAACCAAAGTTTGGGAGAAAAAACAGTTACTATCTATAAAGAACATAGTGCAGTGCCTGGTACTTATGATACACCCGGTGTATACCAACTAGTGCTCTGCTAAATTCTCAGGTGGGCCTTGCACTTGAGGGGTCTCTCGTCCAGTCCCCTGGTACTGCCCACCTGATGTTGAAGGTGGAACCCATAAAGGAGGCCCGACGGAACTGGGCAGCGGCAGCCGTGTAGGGGGGCTGGGGCTCTGGCTCGTTCCAGTACATGTCAGGCTCCATCCGAGGCAGGTCCTGGTGCATCTCATCCACAGCCATAAGGGACACCTGGTCAGCAGGGGCACAAGGAGAAGTCTCACAGAAAGGTCATACCAGGCAGGACCCTGCACTTGCCTCTCTCGGGACCTCAGTTTCCCTACCTGTGAAATGGAGAGAAAGATGGAAACCTACCTGCAGTCCCAAAAATCGAGGTGAAGGCCGAGTACAGTGGCTCAAGCCTGTAATCCCAGCACTTTGGGAGGCCGAGGTGAGAGGATTGCCTGAGTCCAGGGGTTCAAGATCAGCCTGGGCAACTTGGTGAGACCTTGTCTCAACAATAAATCAAAAAATAAGCTGGGTGTGGTAGCGCGCAACTGTAGTTCCAGCTACTTGGAAGGCTGGGGCGGAAGGATCACCTAAGCCCAACAGGTCAAGGCTGCGGTGGGCATGAGCGTGCCACTGCACTCCAGCCTGGGCGATGGAGTGAGACAACTCAAAAAAAAAAAAAAATTGAGGTAAAATCCTGTGAGTGAACGGTTGGCTGCAGGGGTCGGGGGGAAGGGGATGAACATCCACTGTGAGGCCTCCTACAGAACTGGGGAGGCCCCTCCTTGGGTCCAGGTTGGGGAGGGCCCATGGTATGGCCTTCCTCCCTCTCCTCATACCTGCAAGTTCCTGTCAATAATCCAGTTGGTCTCAAAATCATCATCATCTTCTCCAAAGGGGTTGATGAGCTGCTCTGCCACCTTGGGGACAGGTGAGCTCTGGAGACCCTTAGGTGGAACTCCTCGAAGCCCTGCTTCCCACCCTTAAGCCTTAGCTCCCACCGTTTCCACACCCCCACGACGCCCTTCCTGCCTGACCGCTGTCAGCTCAGCCACAGTGGAGGGTACCAGCCCCCACCCTTGCGGGCGCCCACGCACTTCCAGACATTCAAGCCCTCTGACTCTCCTGAGCCAGTCCCTTCCTGAACACCCATCGATGTCCCTGAGCGTGTCACTCAGCTGACCTTCATCCCACCTCACAGATCTCATCTGGAGGTGCATCGTTTCTTTCATTCATTAATTCACTCATTCATGTCTTCAAACATTTATTTACTCATTATTTTCTAATGCTACCTGGAGTTGCATAACTTTGTTCATTCTTTCATTCATTTACTCACTCATGTCTTCAGACATTTATTGAACCATTATTTTCTAATGCAACAGAGATATATGCCGAGGCTGTGCTGGATTAAAGGCTGGTCCAGGTGGGCAGAATCACGGCTATTAATTGACACTAAACTTTAAGATACCCTGACAAAGGAAGGGTGCAGTGGCTCATACTTATAATCCCAGCACTTTGGGAGGCCGAAGTGAGAAGATTGCCTAAGCCCACAGGTTCAAGACCAGCTTGGGCAACTTGGCAAGACCTCATCTCTACAGTAAATAAATAAATAAATAAATAGCTGGGTGTGGTGGCACGTGCCTGTGGTTCCAGCTACTTGGAAGGCTGAGGCAGGAGGATCACCTGAGCCAAGCAGGTCGAGGCTGCGGTGGCCATGAGCATGCCACTACACTCTAGCCTGGGCACAGAGTGAGACTCTAACTCAAAACAAACAAACAAAAAAACAACTTGACAGATCAGGTGTAGTGACTCATGCCTGTAATCCCAGCACTCTGGGAGGCCAAGGTAGGAGGATTGCTTGAGACCAGGAGTTTGAGACCAGATGGACAACATTTACATAAAGATGTCATCTTTACAAAAAAAGCAAAAATTAGCTGGGTGTGCTGGCACACATCTGTAGTCCCAGCTACTCTTTTTCTTTTTTTTTTTTTTGAGTTGGGGTCTTACTGTGTTGCCCAGGCTGGAGTGCAGCGGCACATTCACAGGCACCTCAGCCTCGACCTGCTGGGTTCCGGCAAGCCTTTCGCCTCAGCCTTCCAAGTAGCTGAAACTACAGGTGCGCACTACCATGCCCGGTAATTTTTTGATTTATTGTAGAGATGAGGGCTTGCCAAGTTGCCTGGGTTGGTCTCGAACCCGTGGGCTCGGGCAATCCACTTGTGTTGGCCTCCCAAAGTGTTGGGACTACAGGCTGAGCGACCGAACCGGCACCAGCTACTCTTGAGGCTGAGGTAGGAGAACTACCTGAGTCCAGGAGATCAAGGCTGCGGTGAAACTGTGATTATTCCACTGCACTCCAGCCTGGGTGAAAGAGTGAGACTCTGACTCAAAAAATAAAAAATAAAAATATAGGCCAGGCACGGCGTCTTATGCGTTTAGTCCCAACACTTTAGGAGGCCAAGGTGAGAGGACTGCCGGAGGACCGGCTGTGGCGGGAAGGAATGCTTGGACAAGCCCTTGGGGTGGGGATGAGACTCCCCCCCAACAGGCATTTGGAGTAAGGACAGGGGGCACCAGTCTGCCTTCTGAAGGGAGAGGGTTAGTTAACCTCAGGGCTTTGTTTTCCTAAGCAGAGGCGAGAAGTGGCCGCGCCAATAGGGCCTGCACAGCCACTCCTGTTCCAAGAATCCCTCTTGCTCTGGACAAACGTCTGAAGAACATTCTCTTGAGGGAAGCACCAAGTGATTAGACTGACGGAGCTCTCCCTGCCCCTCATGCTGCTAAGTTCTGGGCCTTGGACGAAGCCTTGGAAGCAGACGCAGACCTCAGGCAGGCCCCTCCCCTGTTGGGGTCTCAGTTTTCTCAAATGTAACACAACACCGAGACCAGGCAGGCCAGTAGGGTCCAGCACCCGACTTTCTGCATCTGAGACTTGCCTTTCCTGGCTGTCCATCCTCACCCCAGGCCACTGCTGGTCACGAGCCCTCCAAGAGACTCACCTTCAGCCAGCCAACGTAGAAAAAGAACTGCAGGAACGTGAAGAGGGGCACCATGAGGTCCAGCTCGTGGCCAGGGTAGGCCTTGGCTGGGTTCAGAAACTGCCGCCCCACCAGGCAGGTCAGGAAAAAGCTGTACACGGCCACAGTCACCACCTGGTGGAAGGAGGAGGGAGCAGCAGTGAAAAGATAGGCCGGGGCGGGAAATCAGAAAGCCTCCCGTGCACCCCCCCCCCCAAAACCCCACCCCCCTCGTGAGGCTGGCTGGGAGTCCGCTTCACTCTGTCACACTGATGTCACTTTGGGTCTCTGTTATCTCCTCTTTAAAATGGGGTGATCTGCCAGGCGCGGGAGCTCATGCCGGTCATCCCAGCACTTTGGGAGGCCGAGGCAAGACGATTGCCTGAGTCCAGAGGTTCGAGACCAGCCTGGACAACATGGTGAGACCTTGTCTCTGCAATAAATCAAAAAATTAGCTGGGCGTGGTGCCACATGCCTGTAGTTCTGGCTACTTGGAAGGCTGAGGCGGAAGGATCGCCAGAGCCCAGCAGCTCGAGGCTGCAGCATCCGGGAGCGTGTCACTGCACACCAGTCTGGGCGACAGAGTGAGACTCCAACTCAAAAATAAATAAAATAAATAAATATAAGGGTAATCGCTGGGTGCAGTGGATCATGCTTATAATCCCAGAACTTTGGGAGGAGGATTGACTGAGCCTAGGAGTTGGAGACCAGCCTGGGCAACATAACAAGACCTCATCTCCACAAAATAAAAAATAAATAAATAAATAAATAAATAGGACAGGTACGGTGGCTCAAGCCTGTAATCCCAGCACTTCAGGAGGCCGAGACAAGAGGATTGCCTGAGCCCACAGGTTTGAGACCAGCCTGGGCAACTGGGCGAGACCTCATCTCTACAATAAAAAAAAAAAAAATTAGCCGGGCGTGGTAGGGCGGGCCTGTAGTTCCAGCCACTTGGAAGGCTGAGGCGGAAGGATCACTGGAGCCCAGCAGGTTGACGCTGAGGTGGCTGTGAGTATGCCACTGCACGCCAGCCTGGGTGACGGAGTGAGACTCCAACTTAAAAAAATAAAATAGCCTGACGTGGTGGCACATGCTTATAGTCCCAGTTACTCAGGAGACGGAGGCAGAAGGATCACCTGAGTCAGGAGATTGAGGCTGCAGTGAGCCGTGATCATGCCACTGCCCTCCAGCCTGGGCGACAGAGCAAGGCCCCGACTCAAAAAAATAATAATAATAAATAATAAAAATAAAACAAAATGGGTCACTCACACACTGCCTCACACTGAACCAGGCAGGAGCCTGGACTCTTAGAACCTGGCACTTCGAAGTCCAGACCTAGCTTCCAATTCCAGACCCAACCCCCAGGGTGAGCGTTTTACTCAGCCTCTAGGTGAGCTCTTTCTGTCACAGGCCGCTCCCTGGGTTTTTCTAGCCTCAGTTTCCCGTAGGGGCAGCCTTACTGGCCTAGTACTCACCTGTGTGTACACTAGTGGGATACTGATCCAGTCATAGGCATACAGTTGTCCACACTGAGTACGCAAGGTGTTCATTTCCTGCGGGTCAGGAGGAAGGAGTGTTCCAAACAACGCCTGCTCTCCCAGGCTCACCCCCAACTCTTCTCCAGGAACCAGGGCCCAGCTCACGGTCTAGCCCTGGCTGGGTGGTCAGGGGCAGCTCACCAAACCTCGATGCCTCAGTCCCCTCATCTATCAAAAAGAAACCAGGACCTCGCGGCCTCACCAGAGAGGAGAGACGGGAGGAGCATTTGAGGAGGGATCACCTGGGACTGCAGAATCCTGCCGGAAAATATCCTACAACCTCACCACAGGCTGTGTGTGGGACGATGACCACCCTCCCGGGGGGCTCAAGTCTTCTCTTTGTAGGACACCTTGTTTCCTCTGGGCCACAACTCTTCCCACTCGCCAGCAGCCCTCTGTGTGGTGGGCTCACGTTCATCAGACTCTGGAGTAGAATGGGGTCCCGGATTCGACCTCCAAGCCAGGCCTTCATGGACAGGTTGGCAAACCACACCCAGGGCACCCAGAACATGTTGTGTGGTAAGCTCAGCTTCTCTAGCTGCTTGTGTTCCGCGGGGGTCATAAAGCCTGCAGAACAGAATGAACAGGGTGGGGGGAGAACCTGCAGAAAGGGTGGTTGGCTCCAGGGACCAGGCCAGGCTCTGCCAAGCCCACAGGGGCCTCGGAGCTCCTCTACCATCCTCTTTCTTTCAACCGAAAATTACTGAGAGCCGGGTGCAATGGCTCACGCCTGTAACCCCACCACATTGGGAAGCAGAAGTTGAGAAGTGCCTGAGCCCAGGGATTTGAGACCAGCTTGGGCAACTTGGCGAGACCTCCTCTCTACAATAAATAAAAAACATTAGCTGGGCATGGTCACGTGCCTGTAGTTCCAGCTACTTTGAAGGCTGAGGTGGAAGGATTGCCAGAGCCCAGCAGGTCAAGATAGGTAGGTAGCCGTGAGCATGCCACTAGGTAGCCGTGAGCGTGCCACTGCATTCCAGCTTGGGTGACAAAAGAAACTCCTACTAAAAAAAAAAAAAAAAACAATTGCTGAGTGCGGTGGCTCACGCCTGTAATTCTAACACTTTGGGAGGCTGAGGTGAGACGATTGTCTGAGCTCAGGGGTTCGAGACCAGTCTTGGCAACATGGGGAGACCTCATCTCTACAATGAATAAATAAAAAATTAGCTGGGCGTGGTGGTACGCCTGTAGTTCCAGCTACTTGGAAGACTGAGGCAGAAGGATAGCTGCATTGGAGGCTAGTGTGACACTGCACTCCAGCCTGGGTGACAGAGTGAGACTCCGAGTCCAAAAAAAAAAATTACTGAACACCTACTATGTGCTGCTCTGGGCTGAGCACTTTGGGAGGAATCTGTCATTGACCAGAACCAGGTCAGGCAAGATCCAGGGAGGCCAGAGGCGGACGTTGAAGACCTCCAGGCTGGAAACTGGAGATCAGGAAGGGGAAGGGCTGAAGGTAGACCCTAGTACCTCGCCAGTTCTCAATGCACCAACCACCCTTGCCTTATTCCTCGAGGGTCCTGAGCCCCGCCTCACAGGCCTATTCTCAGAGGAGATTTCTGACCTCGCCCCATCCTCAGGCATCTAGCTCCGTCCCGCCCAGTGCCGCCCCCCCCGGTGCCACCCAATCAGCGAGTCCAGGGACGCCGGCCCCACCCACCCCAGCTCCCGCCACGCCCCTCACGGGCTCCAACTCCGCGCCGGGCCCTGGCCCCGCCCCCTCCCGGCCCGCCCACGCCCGGCCCGGCCCGCTCCCGGCCCCGCCCACCTGCTTGCACCAGGTGCTGCGCGCTGGGGAAGCGCTTGTAGACCGCGGTGCTGACGCTGCGCAGGATGAGCACGTTGCCTAGGTTGGCGTAGCGGATGAGCGTGCGCCGCAGCAGCCGGCCGTGCTCGTCCTGGCCCTCGACGAAGCCCGACACCAGGCACATGAGGCGGTCGGGCCATGGCAGGTTCTCGTACTGGCTCCACCAGCGGGTCACCACCAGGGTCACGTAGAAGCCTGGGCGGGAGGGGCGGGGATGCCAGCAGGCCCTGCCCAGCCCCCCCCAAGAAGCTCGGAGCGGACGCAGGCAGAGCCTCGAGGGTTTTCTCTCCCGAGGGTTCCCCTGCCGATCGCAGAAGTCTGCCAGGCCCCCTCCCCACCCCACCTAGGGGTTGGAGGGACCGCGATGTCAGCGCTTCCTGCAGGACGTCCTTCCTAATGTCTAACTCCAGCTCTCGCTGAAGTCTGCACATTTCCCTGAACTACAGAGAGGCACCGACAGGCTCCGCACCTTCCTCCTTTCAGCGTGTCCCCCCCCCCTCCCGCTCCTGTGGTCCGCCCGGGGCCCATCTGGAGTCTGGGCGGCCACAGCACCCAGGACAGCCGGAAAGGGGAGCTCACCCAGCACGAAAGAAATGGGGATGAGCTGGATGTAGCTGTCGCAGTACAGAGTCAGCTTCTCAAACATCAGCTGCTGCTCTTCCGTGAGGGCCAGCCTGGGGGTGCGGGAGGAGTGGAGATGTGGGGACAAGGCAGGGGATGGCTGAGACTGTCCCCGGGTCCGGCAGAGCAGGCAGGGGGCTGTCTCACATCTTTCCCCAGGCCGGCGCTTCGCCTCCACTTTGGGAGGCCGAGGCGAGAAGATTACCGGAGGCCAGGGATTCGAGACCAGCCTTGGCAACGTGGTGAGACCTCGTCTCTACAGTTAATCAAAACAGTTGGCTGGGTGTGGTGGCACGGGCCTGTAGTTCCAGCTACTCGGAAGGCTGAGGCAGAAGAATCGCTGGAGCCCAGCAGGTCAAGGCTGTGGTGGCTGTGAGCGTGCCTCTGCACTCCAGCCTGGGTGACAGAGTGAGACTCTAACTCAAATAAATAAATACATAAATACATACATAAAAATAAATAAACAGAAAAATCAGCCTGGTATGTTGGCATGTGACTGTGGTCCCATTTACTCACGAGGCTGAGGTGGAAGGATCACCTGAGATCAGGATGTCCAGGCTGCAGTAAACTGTGATCATGCCACTGCCCTCCAGCTCAAGTGTCAGAGATCCTGACTCAAAAACAACAACAACAACAACAACAAAGACCAGTGTAAACCGGGCTCGGTGGCTCAGCCTGTAATCCCGCGCCTTTGGGAGGCTGAGGTGAGTGGATTGCCTGAGCCCGCAGGTTCGAGACCCGCCTGGGCAGGCGAGACCTCATCTCTACAATGAATCAAAAAATCAGCCGGGCGTGGTAGCGCGCGCCTGTAATTCCGCTACTCGGAAGGCTGAGGTGAAAGGATCGCCAGAGCCCAGCAGGTTGAGGCTGCTGTGGCCGGGAGTGGCCACTGCACTCCAGTCTGGGTGACAGAGTGAGACTCCAACTCAAAAAAAAAAAAAAAAGACCAAAGTCCAGTGTATTTTGTTATTAGTATTTTTAAGAACTCAGGCTGGGTATGATAGCTCACACCTGTAATCCCAGCACTTTGGGATGTTGAGGTGGGAGAATTGCTTGAGCCCAGGACTTTGAGACAAACCTGGACAGCAATAGTAAGAACTTGTCTCTACAAAATATTAGCCAGGCATAGTGGCACACACCTGTAGTCCCAGCTACTCGGGAGGCTGAGGCAGAAGGATTTCCTGAGCCAGCCCAGAAGTTGAGGCTGCAGTGAGCTATGAGCATGCCATCACACTCCAGTCTGGGTAACAGAATGGGACCCCGACTCAAAAAAAAAAAAAAAACCCAAGAATTTTATGTATTTGATATTTTACAATCCATTGTAGTCACGTGTGCATTTTTCAATGTAAAATGCTATTGTATGTTCTGTGAGGGTCTCTGTCCTACATTTTGTTTAGATAAACACACTAATTAAAAAGATACATAGCCGGGTGTGGTGGCTCAAGCCTGTAATCCCAGCACTTTGGGAGGCAGAGGTAAGAGGATTGTCTGAACCCAGGGGTTCGAGACTAGCCTGGGCAACTTGGCAAGACCTTGTCTCTATAATAAATCAAAAAATTAGCTGGGCGTGGTGATGCACGCCTGTAGTTCCAGCTACTTGGAAGGCTGAGGCGGAAGGATTACCTGAACCCAACAGGTCAAGGCTGCAGTGGCCATGAGTGTGCCACTGCACTCCAGCCTAGGTGAGAGTGAGACTGCTACTCAAAAAAAAAAAAGATATATATAGCCAGGTGCAGTGGCTCACACGTGTAATCCCATCACTGGGAGGTGCAGGCAAGAGGATTGCCCAAGCCCAAGGGTTTGAGACCAGTCTGGGCAACATGGTGAGACCTTGTCTCTACAATTAAAAAAATATATAGCTGTGTGTGTTGGCACATGCTGTAGTTCCAGCTACTAGGAAGACTGAAGCAGAAGGATCACCTGAGCCCGACAGGTCGAGGCCGCGGTGATAGTGAGTATACCACGGCACTCCAACCTGGGTGACACAGTGAGACTCCGACTCAAAAAAACAAAAACAAAAACATACACACATACATTTTAAATGTTCCATGTGTGCCTGCGAGCCTGTGTAGGATCTTGCAGCAGACTGGCTGAATGGGACCAGGTGAGACCCGGATCCCAGGGCCCCTTCCTGGACTGGAAGAAAGGATGGCTGAGCCCCTCCCAGCCTGGGCTGAGAGACCCTCCCAGTGGGACTTTTTCCACTCCCTGGGGTCCCAGCCCCAACACCCTGCCCCCTTGTCCCAACCCCCAGCCCCCAACACCCCAGCCCCCAACGCCTCGCCTCCTGCCCCAGCCCCGGCGCCCACGGCCTGGTCAGGAGCTCTCAGCACAGCCTCCTAGCTCCCTGGTGCGCTGGCCTCCTCGCTGGCCGACAGACTCCTGGGAGCTCCGAGCCCCAGCCCTGCCCCATACCTGTAAATGAAGCGGATGGCGTAGTAGCAGAGCAGGAAGATGAAGAACTCGCCGTACAGCAGCTTGTAGATGCTGCCTCGCCAGCACAGCAGCAGGCGGGAGAAGGAGCCCAGGCGGGCGTTGGCCACTTGGCTGGTGTAGGTGATGGTCATGACCAGGTGCTGGCCCGCGGCAGGTGGGCTTGGGTCCTGGTGGGCTGACAGGGAGAGACACGGCTAGGGGGCTGGTTGGCGTCTGGGTCTCCTGTGTGACCTTAAACCAGGACCCTTCCCTGCCCTGGGCCTTTCCTCTCTCGACACTGGGAAGTGTCTCCAAGCCTCCAAGCCACCGCCCCCACCCCGCCCAGCTCCGGCTGCTTGCCGGAGCTGGGAAACCAAGAAAGTGCATCCAGAAGTTGCCCACAGCCTCGGCAGGGGAGACGTAGACAGGCCCAAGTATTGGCACGTGCCTTTTGTTTTGTGGGGTGACAGTGGTACTGACAACAGCAACATTCACACCCTGAGCTCGGGTCCTCTGAGCCAAGCTGTGTTCTGAGCCCATCCTGCTCACTAGCTGCCTCCACCCCCAGCCCTCTCAACTGCCCTAGAGTGAGAAGTGGGTAAATGGCCTGGTCAGCCCCACCCGTCGCCATATGCCCATTCTCAGAACAAAGCCTCGCTGGTGAGATGTTCAAGTCATGTTTACTGGGTAGTGACCCTAGGCCTTTCCACCTGCCAATCCTCCTGCCTGGGGGATGCTTTTTTTTTTTTTTGAGTAGGAGTCTTATGTTGTCACCCAGACTGGAGGGCAGTGGCAGACTCACAGCCACCTCAGCCTCCACCTGCTGGACTCAGGTGACCCTTCCATCTCAGCCTTCCAAGTAGCTGGAACTATAGGCATGTGCCCCCATGCCCAGCTAATTTTTTGGTTTATTGTAGAGATGAGGTCTCGCCAAGTTGCTCAGGCTGGTCTCAAACCCCTGGACTCGGACATTCCTCTCACCTCCACCTCCCAAAATTCTGGGATTACAGGTGTAAACCACCACGCCCAGCAGGGATGCTCTTCTTGAGATGACTGCATGGTTCACTCCCACTCCAGGTCACCTCCTTGGGATGTTCCCAACCATCCTACCTGAAACTAGTGCCTCACTGCCACCAGCAATCTCTGTCCCCCCTCCTTGCCCGATTTGTCTAGACAGCACTTATCACTCCTGGAAATTAGGCAGAACATCTGCTTGTTTACTGCCTGTTTCCTGCTAGAATGGAGGCTCCCATTGTGTTCTCATAGGAGACACTCAATATAAATCTATTAGAGGCCAGGTTCATGCCTGTGATCCCAGCACTGTGGGAGACCGAGGCGAGAGGATTGCTTGAGCCAAGTTCAAGACCAGCCTAAGCAACACAGCATGACCTTGTCTCTACAAACAAACACACAAAAAAATGAAAGAATTAGCCAGGTGTGGTGGCACACGGCTTTAGTCTCAGCTACTCTGGAGGCTGAGGCAGGAGGATTGCTTGAGCCTAGGAGTTAGAGGCTGCAACAGAATGACACCCCAACTTTAAAAAAATCTGACTGAGCACAGTGGCTCACGCCTGTAATCGCAGCAATTTGGGAGGCAGAGATGAGAGGATTGCCTGAGTCCAGTGTTCGAGACCAGCCTGGGCAACCTGACAAGACCTCGTCTCTACGATAAATAAAAAAACTAGCTGGCCATGGTGGCATGTGCCTATAGTTTCAGCTACTTGGAAGGCTGAGGCAGAAGGATCGCCTGAGCTCAGCAGGTGGAGGCTGCGGTGGCCGTGAGCGTGCCACTGCACTCTTCTTGCCTGGGTGAAAGTAAGACTCTGACTCAAAAAAAACCCCAAAACTATTGGAGCAGTGATGGATCCCCTCCCCCCAACTGCAACCAGCTTGTTATCGCTTCAGGGGCTTTGCCCAGACGTACAGGTGCCCACACACTTGCCCATGTACTGCCTGTGTGTGCACATCACACAAACAGGCAGGGACGGTTGCCCACCCCCAAAGGCCCAGAGCCCCAGCCCCGTCCGTCTGGGGCCCCGTCCTACTCACGGGTGGGGTTCCAGGCTGGTCCAGCAATCCCACAAAAGGCCTGGCCCTGAGCTGGTGGGACTCTCCAAGACCCTGTGGCCAGTGCCCCTGTCCACACTTAGAGGCTGGCACTGCCCATGCGTCTGCTGAGCCGTCACTTGACTCCCTAAACCAGGACGTCCACAATGGAGCCCTTGTCTCGGTCCTCCCTGGTAATCTGCTCGCAAGGAGCAGTCAACATAGCCTGGCCAGGGCCCTTCTAATTCCTTCCCGGGGGGGCCCTGGGCTGAGACTGGGGCTGGAATTTAGGGCAACACCCACGCCACCATGGCCATAAAGTCCAGAGACTGAGGGATCTGCCCTGCCAGTGTTTGGACCCTTGAGGTCTGAGGGGACAACTGGAAGGGGGGGTAGGAGGGGAGCGGGGGTGCTGAATTCAACACCTGTTTCGGGAGCTACCCAGGAAGCTCTCCCTGAGGGCTGTGGAGAGAATGACTCCCGGGCTGCAGTCAGAAGTCCTGGCTTCTGGTTCCAGCTTTGCCACCTGTGTGTGCTGACCCTGGGTGGGTCTCTGTTCCTCTCTTGGCCTCAGTGTCCCTGTCGGAAACAGGATGGTGGTGCTTTGGAATTTCATCACCTCAGTGAAGAGTGACAGCCTCCTGCAATACTGGTGAGGAGCTCTGATTGGCTGCTGGTGACATCATAGGTTATTCAGGCCGCGATTGGTTGGCAGGGCCTGTGACTAAGCTGCTTTAGAACCCTGGAAGAAGAGGGCAAGTCCTGGTGGAAGGTGGCAGGGCAACCCTGGGTTCGTGCTGCTAGCTGCTGGACTTGGGGCAGGTGCCCAGAGCTCCCAGGACAGAGCTGGTTCTAATCTCAGCCACGGATTCAGTCAATCTGAAGACGTCAGTCCATACCCAAGGGCTGTGGAAGGGATGGGTGTCTGCCCACACGCTCATCTAGTATTGTTAGGTGAAGGGAGAGGGGATGGTTCTTGGACTTTAGTTGGCCCTAGGAATCGCCCAGCCAGCCAGGCGTAGTGGCTCACACCTGTAATCCCAGAACTTTGGGAGGCTGAGGCAAGAGGATTACCTAAGTCCACAGGTTTGAGACCAGTCAGGACAACATGGTGAGACCTCATCTCCACAATAAATCAAAAAATTAGCCAGACATGTATGGTGGCGCACGCCTGTGGTTCCAGCTACTTAGAAGGATGAAGCAGAAGGATCACCCAAGCCCAGCAGACAGAGGCTGCAGTGGCTCTGCACTCCAGCCTGGGTGACAGAGTGAGATTCCTACTCAAAAACAAAAGAACCAAACTTGGCAAGACCTACAATAAATTAAAAAAAAAAAAATTAGCCGGGCGTGGTGGTGTGGACCTGTAGTTCCAGCTACATGGCAGGTTGAGGTGGAAGGATCGCCTGAGTCCAGCAGGTCGATGCTGGGTAGTTGTGAGCGTGCCACCACACTCCAGCCTGGGTGGCAGAGTGAGACTCTGACTCAAAAAAAAAAAACAAGAAAAAGAGAAACACAACACGCAGCTTCTCAAGCTCTTTCTCCAGAGTCTAATTCTGTGCCACTGCATTTTTTATCAAGTACTGCAGATGATTATGGTGTCAGTGGTCTTGGGAGCACATATTCCAGAAGCCCTGATTTATGATGTGACCCTGAGTCTTAAATAAGTCTATTTCCCCTCCTTGACATACCTTCTAAGTGTTAACAATGCTGAGATTGCAGGTGAATTTTTTTTTTGCAGGTGAATTTTGTATGCACCACTTTGCCTTGATAATTATCTGCCTGGAATAAAATTTTCTTAAAAAACCGATTTCACAGTGACCTTGGGTACTTTTCTAATCATAGCAAACAATACAACCATTGTGATGATGAGAGTCTCTTCAGAGGCCAGACACAGCCTCATAGGAGTCTGCTGCCTCTCCCACTCCCATCTCTATCCTGAACTGAAACAGAGAAAAAAGTGAGTTCCCTTGAGCCTCATTCTCCTCATCTGTGAAATGGGACACCTGCCTCCGAGCCAGGTGAGGAGGAGGGATGGGAAACAAGCTAGTCAACTCCCTAAACCGGTTGTTCTCTTGCCTGGCTGGCCCAGTGGCTTTTCCTAGCACAAACCACCGGTGGTTCCTGTGCCCACTGCTACAGATTCTGATTCAGTTGGTCTGGATGGGCCTCAGGGTGTTGGTATTTTGCAAGCTCTCCAGGTCATTCTGATTTCACAGCCTGGTCGGAGAATCACCCCTGTGAGGAATTCGTTCTCCACCTCCTGCTCCTCTTCCTTGCCAGAACATACTGACACTCAGGAGAGGGCTTTTCCCTTAGCAGAAGAAATATATATATATATTTATTTATTCTTTTTTTGTAGAGGCGTCTCACTATGTTGCACAGGCTAGTCTCGACTCCTGGCCTCAGACGATCCTCCCACCTTGGCCTCCCAAAGTGCTAGGATTACAGGCATGAGCCACCGCACCTGGCTAAATATATACTTTTTTTTTCTTTTTTTGAGTTGGAGTTTCACTCTGTCGCCCAGACTGGAGTGCAGTGGCCGCTCCCGGCCACCGCAGCCTCGACCTGCTGGGCTCCGGCGATCCTTCCGCCTCAGCCTTCCATGTAGCTGGAACTACAGGCGCGCACTACCACACCTGGCTAATTTTTGATTTATTGTAGAGATGAAGTCTCGCCAAGTTGCCCAGGCAGGTCTCGAACCCGCGGGCTCAGGCAATCCACTCACCTCAGCCTCTCAAAGTGCTGGGATTACAGGCTGAGCCACTGAGCCCGGCTTATACTTTATTTTTTATTTATTTATTTATTTTTAGTTGGAGTCTCACTCTGTCACCCAGACCGGAGTGCAGTGGCACACTCCCGGCCACCGCAGCCTCGACCTGCTGGGCTCAGGCGATTCTTTGCCTCAGCCTTCCAAGTAGCTGGAACTACAGGCGCCTGCTACCACGCCTGGCTAATTTTTTTGATTTATTGTAGAGATGAGGGCTCGCCAAGTTGCCAGGGCGGGTCTCGAACCCGCGGGCTCAGGCAATCCACTCGCCTCGGCCTCCCAAAGTGCTGGGATGACAGGCTGAGCCACCGAGCCTGGCCTGAATATATACATTAATTAAAGTTAAAGCACAAGTCTGGTGATGTTCATTCTGTACTAGTTGAAGGAATGTGTGACAATCCTACCTTTGCGAGGTGGGTTCCTGCCTCCCCTGTGGTGACCACGAGAGGGCGGCCTTGGCCAGCCTGCTTGGGCCCAAATCCTCAGCCAGACGGGTCAGGGTCAAGGTAGATTCTGGAGTTGGCACTGGAAAGCTCCTTGGTCTCCCTGGCCGGCCCAGCAGCCCCAGGGCCGTGAGAGGGAGCATGGAGACACCAGCATCCTTCTTGCCTTTTCCTGAACCACAGGCACCTGGGCAATATCTCAGAAGTCCCACCAGGACCACCTGGCATCACTGCTCGGCCGCCCTTTCCCTCCCAGATGCCCCCTGAGCAGCTACTCCTGGCCCCACCGCAGAACTGGGACATGCTTGCCGTGGGACCGTCCCACTGGGTCTTGGCATGAAAATCTCCCCAGCTAGCCAGGCATGACTTGGGAACACAGCAAAGCCACAAGTGCTGACTGACCTGAGCCACGTCTGGACGAAGGGGCAGGAATTGACCCCTGCAAAGATGGCACTCGAGCCAGCTGGGGCCTCCCTCTTTCTGCTTTCCTTTCCACAAAGCAATCATTCAACAAACCATTCTCGTTCCCAAACCGACCTTCATCTGATTCTTGTCTCCAAGTATTCATAATCAAATAAAACCCAGGGAAACAAATAACTCTAAGACAGCATTGCAGGGTCTAAGATTTGTGCCAAGTGCACAGAGGTCAGAAAACAAATTTTTTTTTTTTTTTTTTTGAGTTGGAGTCTCACTCTGTCGCCCAGACTGGAGTGCAGTGGCCGCTCCCGGCCACCGCAGCCTCGACCTGCTGGGCTCCGGTGATCCTTCCGCCTCAGCTTTCCAAGTAGCCGGTATTACAGGCATGCGCCACCACGCCCGGCTGATTTTTTGATTTATTGTAGAGATGAGGTCTTGCTGCCCAGGTGGGTCTCGAACCCGCGGGCTCAGGCAATCCACTCACCTCAGCCTCCCAAAGGCGCGGGATTACAGGCTGAGCCACCGAGCCCAGCACAAATTTTTTTTTTGAGTCAGAGGCTCACTCTGTTGCCCACACCGCAGCCTCAACCTACTGGACTCAGGCAATCCTTCCGCCTCAGCCTTCCAAGTATCTGGAACCACCACATCCCACTAATTTTGTGATTGATTGTAGAGACGAGGTCTTGCCAAGCTACCCAGGCTGGTCTCAAACCTCTGGACTCAGGTGATTCTCTCTCGCCTCAGTCTCTCAAAGTGCGGGGATTACAGGTGTGAGCCACCATACCCAGCTGAGACCAGGAAAATTTTTACAGAAAAAGGAGCATTTTAGATGGAGTTCACTGAGCTGAGAAGAATAAAAGAACATTATATGCCAGGGGAACAGCCCATGGAAAGTCACAGAGGTATTATGGAGGACAGTTAAATAAGGCATTCTTTACTTTTATTATTATTACTTTTGAGTCAGGGTCACACTTTGTCACCCAGGCTGGAGGGCAGTGACATGATCACGGCTCACCACAACCTTAATCTTCTGAGCTCAGGCAATCTTTCCACCTCAGCCTCCCAAGTAGCTGGAATTATAGGTGTGTGCCACCACATCCAGCTAATTTTTTAATTTATGTAGTGACGAGATCTTGCTATGTTGCCCAGGCTGGTCTCAAACTACTGGTCTCAGCCAGGCTGGTGGCTCAGCCTGTAATCCTGCACTTTGGGAGGCTGAGGTGAGTGGATTGCCTGAGCCCGCAGGTTCAAGATCTGCTTGGGCAACTTGGCGAGACTTCATCTCTACAATAAATCAAAAATTAGCCGGGAGTGGTGGTGCACGCCTGTAGTTCCAGCTACTTGGAAGGTTGATGCGGAAGGATTGCTGGAGCCCAGCAGGTCGAGGCTGCGGTGGCCGGGAGTGGCCATTGCACTCCAGTCTGGGCGACAGAGTGAGACTCCAGCTCAAAAAGAAACCCAAAAAACTCCTAGTCTCAAATTCTCTAATGATCCTCCTGACTCAGTCTCCCAAAGTGCTGAGATTACAGGCCTGAGCCACC
This sequence comes from Cephalopachus bancanus, assembly GCA_027257055.1. NCBI lineage: Eukaryota > Metazoa > Chordata > Mammalia > Primates > Tarsiidae > Cephalopachus > Cephalopachus bancanus. Next base: position 127,700 of record JAPVLO010000761.1, read on the forward strand.
TTGCCCGGCCATCAATATGGTTTTTTTTTTTTTAGTTGGAGTCTCAGGGGAACAGCCCATGGAAAGTCACAGAGGTATTATGGAGGACAGTTAAATAAGGCATTCTTTACTTTTATTATTATTACTTTTGAGTCAGGGTCACACTCTGTCACCCAGGCTGGAGTGCAGTGGCACGCTCCCGGCCACTGCAGCCTCGACCTGCTGGGCTCCGGCGATCCTTCCGCCTCAGTCCTCCAACTGGACGGAACTATAGGCACGCGCCACCACACCTGGTTAATTTTTTGATTTATCCTAGAGATGAGGTCTCACCAAGTTGCCCCGGCTGATCTCAAACCCGGGGGCTCAGGCAATCCTCTCACCTCCTCTCCCAAAGCACTGGGATTGTAGGCGTGAGCCACCACACATTCTTATCTGCATTTTTTCAGAGGAAGACACTGAAGCCCAAGGCCTTCCTTGTCCCAGGTCACATAGCTGTAAACTTGAGACTGGAATCTGGGTCTTCTGACTTTGAATCCTGTGCCCTTTCCACGACTCATTGTCAGCTCTACAGCAGAGGTCAGTTTCTGAGGGGCGGAGTCTTATCTGTTAGGGTAGTGGTCTCTGAGGAGGTTGAAGGGTGGTCCGAGGGATGGGGGGTGCATGGACTGGAGCCCACATGGCTGAACCCAACACCCCCCACCAGCAGAGAGCCATCTTGGGGGCAGGCAGAAAAGAGCTGGGCGGATGGGTGGAGATTCCAGATGCAGACCGCTATGGCCTCCTCCCCTCGGGTCGCCATGGCAACAGCAGCATCACAGAGGGCCTGCCCCGGTGCCCTTCCCGGCCCTGCCTCAGCTGGGCAAGGACAAGAGGGACACAGCTCAGCTGAGGGCAGTGAGCAGAGGCCCTGGGGTGGGTCAGCTGGGCCTGGATGCTGCCTCCAGGCTCTATGTAGGGTGCCTGCCAGCCCACACCCCCTCTCCGACCCATCAGAACAAACAGGGAGAGAGAAGGAGGGAGGTTGGCACAGCTGGAAAGGGAAGGGAAGAGTGTTGTCAGTCCGGGGCCCAGAAACAAGATAGACGGCAGCACCTCCAAGGTCAGGCAGCGCTGGTCCCTAAGAGGCCAGGTAGACGCCACATTCGGAGACAGGAACACATGAGCTCCGGCCACTGCAGGAAGACGGCAGAATCCAGGGGAGGCAGGGAGAGGCCGGGGTACGCCAAGGCCCAGCCTCGTCCAGCCCAGGCCGACCAATGACCACAGACTAGCCCGGAGTAGGCCAGAGCTGGCCCAAGGTCACAGGGACGAGGATCCCCCACGGCCTTGGGGGAACACCGGATCCCCGAGCCACCTAGTCCCTCATGAACCCTGCCCGCTGAGGCCAGCCAGGTGAGGATCCCATTCATATCCTCCACGCCGCCATGCGCCTGCTCAGAACCGGGAATAGCAGGCAGGTGAGGAGGAGGGGGTGGGAAGGGGCCTCCAGAGGCAGGCTTCTCCCAGAAAACTGCCCCGGGCTTGGGACCACCTGTATGCCACCCCAGGTCCGCTGCCAGTCAGGAGGCTAAGTGTCCTCATCTCAAATGGGCATGTCAAGTTGGACGGGCTAGGAGAGAATGTTCCTGTGTTCTTACCCAGCTGCTCACTTTGCAGACAAAGAAACCGAGGCCTAGAGAAGGAAAATGACTTGCCTCAGTCACAAAGAGTGGAGTTGGAGCTGGGCAGTGAAAGTAGGCCACTTGTCAGCCAGGCATGGTGGCTGACATCCTTAATCCCAGCACTTTGGGGGGCAAAGGTGGGAGAATTGCCTGAGTCCAGGGGTTCGAGAACAACCTGGGTCACTTGGTGAGATGTCGTCATTACAATAAATCAAAAAATTGGCCAGGCGTGGTGGTGTGTACCTGTAGTCCCAACTACTTGGAAGGTTGAGGCGGAAGGATCGCCTGAGCCCAGCAGGTCGAGGCTGCGGTGGTCATAAGCATGCTTCTGTACTCCCACCTGGACAACATAGTAAGACTCCAACTCAAAAAAAAAAAAAAAAGGAAAAAGAAAAAGAAGCAGGCCACTTGTCTAGGTCAGCACAGCATCTCCCCACTGTTCTAGGAGGTCCCAGTGGTTCGGTGCTTAGTCCTGCATTGGGCACTGTGAGAGGGAAAGAAGACAAAAATTGATAGTTTCTCCACCTCTTGAGCACTTACACTAGTGCTTTTTCATTTCTGATGATGCCATTTCAGTACCATCAGACTGGGTGCGGTGGCTCATGCCTGTAAACCCAGCATTTGGGGAGGCTGAAGGGAGAGGCTTGCTTGAGCCCAGGAGTTCGAGACCAGCCTGGGCAATATAGCAAGATTTCATCTCTACAGCAAATAAAGAAATCAGCTGGGCACGCTCCTGTAGTCCAGCTACTCGGGAGGCCGAGGCGGGAGGATCCCTTGAGCCCAGGAGTTTGAGGCTGCAGTGAGCTAGGATCATACTACTGTACTCCAGCCTGAGTGAAATTAATGAGACCCTGTTACTCTCTAAATTTCTTAAAAAAAAGAAAGAAAAGAGAGAAAGAGAGAGAGAGAAGAAGGAAGGGAAAGAGGGAAGGAAGGAAGGAAGAGATGACATTATCTAATCATTATTAACAACCTCCTAGGGACCAGGAAGAGCTATCCCTCTGTTTTTTTTTGTTTTTGTTTTTTTTGAGTTGGAGTTTCACTCTGTCGCCCAGACTGGAGTGCAGTGGCCGGGAGCGGCCTCAACCCGCTGGGCTCCAGCGATCCTTCCGCCTCAGCCTTCCAAGTAGCTGGAACTACAGGCGCACGCTACCTCGCCCGGCCGAATTTTTGATTTATTGTAGAGTTGAGGTCTCGCTGCCCAGGCAGGTCTCGAACCCGCGGGCTTGGGCAATCCACTCACCTCAGCCTCCCAAAGGCGCGGGATTACAGGCTGAGCCACCAAGCCCGGCTAGAGCTATCCCTCTGTTACGGGTAGACAGATACTGGACAGGATGACACCAGGGCAGGCTAGATAAGGAGTAAGCCATGTGGGCAACTGTCTGTCCGGTCAATAGTCAGACTACTAAGCAAGCTACTCTTAGTAGCCTTAACTGGCCTCAGATGCAGGTTGGCTGGGACCCCACGGCTCGACCTCCCCACCCGGCTAGGGCTACCAGATTCAGCAAATAAAAATACTTGAGAATTTCAGATGAGAGTGAGTACTTTTTTCAGGATAAATACATCCTTTATTATAGAGGCTCCCGGGGGAGGGGAAGCAGCAGCCTTTTCTCTGTGGGCCCCTCAGTTTTGGGGATTTGCTCCATCCATCCATCCATCCATCCATTCCCTCTCGATGCTGACTTCTAGAACTCAGCTTCTTTTTTTTTGAGTTGGAGTCTTGCTCTGTCGCCCAGGCTGGAGTGCAGTGGCACGCTCACAGCCACCGCAGCTTGACTTGCTGGGCTCAGGCGATCCTTCCGCCTCCGCTTTCCAAGTAGCTGGAACTACAAGCATGCGCCACCACGCCCAGCTAATTTTTTAATTTATTGTAGAGATGAGGTCTCACCAAGTTGCCCGGGCTAGTCTCGAACCCCTGAGCTCAGGCAATCCTCTCACCTTGGCCTCCCAAAGTGCTGGGATTATAGGCTTGAGCCACCACGCCTGGCTAGAGCCCAGATTTAAAAAAAATTTTTTTTTCTGAATCAGAGTCTCACTCCATCCCCCAGGCTGGAGTGCAGCAGCACGTTCACGGCCACCGCAGCCTTGACCTGCTGGGCTCAGGTGATCCTTCCGCCTCAGCCTTCCAAGTAGCTGGAACTACAGGCGTGTGCCATCCTGCCCGGCTAATTTTTCTTGATTTATTGTAGAGGTGAGGTCTTGCCAAGTTGCCCAGGCTGGTCTTGAACCCCTGGGCTCAGGCAATCCTCTCACCTTGGCCTCCCAAAATGCTGGGGTTACAGGCGTGAGCCACCGCACCCGGCTAAACTCAGCTTCTTAAACTAAGGCCTGGGGAGGCCATTTGGAAGCTTGTTGGAAATGTAGACTCTCAGGCCCCACCCTAGACCTACCCACTCAATCAGAATCAGCATTTGTTCTTTCTTTCTTTTTTGAGCCAGGGTCTCTCCCTGTTGCTCAGGCTGGAGTGCAATGGCCGTGATCATGGCTTACCACAGCCTGGACCTCCTGGGCTCAGGCGATCCTCCTGCTTCAGCCTCCTGAGTAGCTGGGGACTATAGGCACACACCATGACACCCAGTTAATTTTCTTTTTCTTTTTCTTTCTTTCTTTCCTTTTCTTTTTTTTTTTGGTAGAGACAAGATCTTACTATGTTGCCTAAGTCAGTCTCAAACTCCTAGACTCAAGCAACCCTCCTGCCTCAGCCTCCCAAAATGCTGGAATTACAGGTATAAGCCACCGCTCCCAGCTACACCTTACCCATTTCTGCCAAAAAGACAGTTGGAATTTTGATAGGAATTATAGGGATTACACTGAGTCTGGAGATAACTTTATAATTTTTGCAATATCAAGTCTTCCCTATCAGGGGTCCCCAAACCCCAAGTCCCAGACCACAGACACGTACCGGCTAGGAACCAAGTCACACAGCCGGAGGTGAGCGGCAGACGAGCAAGCAAAGCTTCATCTGTATTTACAGCTACTCCCCACTGCTCACGTTGCCACCTGAACTCCATCTTCTGTCAGATCAGCGGCGGCGTTAGATTCTCATAGGAGCACGAACCTCATCGTGAACTGCAGTTGTGCAACCTAGAGGTTGCACGCTCCTTATGAGAATCAAATGCCTGATGGTCTCAGATGGAGCTGAGGCGGTGATGCTAGTGCTGGGAAATGGCTGCAAAGACAGGTTAACACGAGCAGTGAGGTTTGACTGCACAGAGACCACCATACATCAATTGCTTACAGACTCATATCAAAGCCCCATCAGTATCCGTGGGTGGCAAGTGAGTTGATGTTCTTCCATTGTACAGCTGCACCCTTGGCAGGCTTTAAGTCAGAATCCAACACTTATTTAGTCTGCAAATGGTCCACCCATTATTTTAGTTACCACTAATGTCCGTGCTTTTTTTTTATGGTGAGTTGTATAATTATTTCATGATATATTACAATGTAATAATAACAGAAATAAAGAGTACAATAAATGTTATGCACTTGAACCATCCTGAAGCCATCACCCCCTCCCTGGTCCTTGGAAAAATTGTCTTCCATGAAACTGGTCCTTGATGCCAGTTTGGAGACTGCTAATGGGGACTGCTGTTCCAAATTTTTGTTTATTTTGTTAAATAAACAAAAAAAATATCTTTTTGTTTATTTAGATCTTTTATTTTTTTTTTTAGTTTTTTAGTATCTCAGACTGGAGTACAGTGGCACTCTCGTGGCCACTGCAGCCTCAGCCCACTAGGCTCAGGCAGTCCTTCCATCTCAGGCTTCCAAGTAGCTGGAACCAACAGGCATGCGCCACTATACCCAGCTAATATTTTTAATTTATTGTAGAGATGAGGTCTCACCAAATTGCCCAGGCTGGTCTCAAACTCATGGGCTCAGACAATCCTCTTGTCTCCGCCTACCAAAGTGCTGGGATTACAGGTGTGAGCCACCATGCCCAGCAGGTTTTTAACTTTTTATTTGACAGTGTTTTGTAATTTCCCATGTATAAGTCTTGTGCTTTCCTTGGTTAAAAATATTCCCAGGTGGCCGGGTTCAGTGAGCATGCCACTGCACTCTAGCCTGGGTGACAGAGTGAGACTCTGACTCAAAAAAAACAAAAGAAGTCCCAGGTATTTTATTCTTTTTGATACTATTGTAAATGAAATTCTTTTCTTTTCTTTTTCTTTTTTTAAATTTTTATTTATTTATTTATTTATTTTTGAGTTGGAGTCTCACTCTGTCGCCCAGACTGGAGTGCAGTGGCTGCTCCCGGCCACCGCAGCCTCGACCTGCTGGGCTCTGGCGATCCTTCCACCTCAGCCTTCCAAGTAGTTGGAATTACATGCGTGCGCTACCACGCCCGGTTTCTTTTTTGATTTATTGTAGAGAAGAGGTCTCACCAAGTTGCCCAGGTGGGTCTCGAACCCGAGGGCTCAGGCAATCCACTCACCTCAGCCTCCCAAGGCACGGGATTACAGGCTGAGCCACCGAGCCTGGCGAAATTATTTTCTTAATTTCATTTTTAGACCATTCATTGCTAGTATATAGAAATAGAAATAATTTTTGTATGTTGATCTTGTATCCTGCAACTTAGCTAAATTCATTTACCAGCTATAATAGTTTTTGTGTGGGGTTTTTTTTGTTGTTGTTATTGTTTTTGAATAGAGGTCTCACTCTGTCACCCAGGCTGGCGTACAGTGGCACAATCACAGCTCACCTCAACCTCGAACACCTGGGCTCAGGCAATCCTTCTACCTCAGTCTCCCGAGTAACTGGGACTACAGGCACGTGCCACCATGCTCAGTTAATTTTTTTATTTTTCATAGCAATGAGGTTTCCCTATGTTGCCCAGGCTGGAGGCTGGTCTCAAACTCTTGGGCTCAAGCTATCCTCCTGCCTTGGCCTCCCAAAGTGCTGGAATTACAGGCATGAGCCATGAGCCACTGTATCTACCTTTTTTGTGTGGATGTTTTCGGTTTTTCTATATATAAGATTATGCCATCTGTGAATATAGTTTTTCCTCTTCTTTTCCAATTTAGATGCCTTTTATTTCTTTTTCTTGTGTATTTACCCTTGCTAAAACTTCCAGTAAAATGTTGAATAGAAGCCACAAGGCCAAAAATCCTTATCTTGTTCCTGATGAGCTTGTTCCTTAGAAGGAAAGCTTTTAATCTTTCACCTTTAAGCATGATATTGACTGTGGGTTTTCCTAGATGCTGATTGTCAGGTTGAAGGAGTTCCCTTCTATTTCCAGTTTTATAAATGCTTTTATCATGAAAGGGTGTTGGTGTGATCAAATTATTTTTCTGCATCAATTGAGATGATGTTGTGTTTGTTTCTTGCATTCTAAGACAGAGTATATTATAATAAGCTCTCTGTATTTGTGATTTCAATCACAGATTCAACAGACTATAGATTGAAACTATTTTAAAAAATGGATGGTTGCCTCTGTACTGAAGTACATACAAATTTTGTTCTTGTTATTATTTCCTAAACAATACAAGATAACAACTATTTACACAGAATTTTCATTATATTAGGTATTGTAAGTCTTCTAGAGATGAGTTATATACGTAGCTTATATGCCAATATTATACTTTTATTTATAATTTTAGAGATGGGCCAAGCATGGTGGCTCAGACCTGTAATCCCAGCACTTTGGAAGGCGAAGGCGAAAGGATTGCCTGAGCCTAGGGATTTGAGACCAGCCTGGGCAATTGGCGAGACCTCATGTCTATAGTAAATTACAAAATTAGCTGGGCATAGTGGTATGTGCCTGAGGTTCCAGCTACTTGGAAGTAGAAGGATTGCCCAAGCCCAGCAGGTCGAGGCTGTGATGAGCCATAATTGTGCCTACTGCACTTCAGCCTAGGGGACAGAGTGAGACTCTGACTCAAGAGAGAGAGAGAGAGAGAGAGAGAGAGAGAGATGGGGTCTCACTATGAGGCCCAGGCTGGCCTCAAACTCCTGCATTCAAGCAATCCTTCCACCTCAACCTCCTGAGTAGCTGGGACTACAGGTGCACATCACTACACCTGGCTGACATCATTTAATTACAGGGGACTTGAGCATCTATGGATTCTGGTGAATGAGAGAGATCCTGGAACCAGTCTCACTCAGATACCAAGGAACAACTAACTGTACGTGGGTTGATTTTCTTTCTCTTTTTTCTTTTTTTTTGAATTGGAATCTTTTTTTTTTTGAGTTGGAGTCTCACTCTGTCGCCCAGACTGGAGTGCAGTGGCCGCTCCCGGCCACCGCAGCCTCGACCTGCTGGGCTCCGGCGATCCTTCCGCCTCAGCCTTCCAAGTAACCGGAATTACAGGCGCGCGCTACCACGCCGGCTCCTTTTTTTATTTTATTGTAGAGATGAGGTCTCGCCTGCCCAGGCAGGTCTCGAACCCCCGGGCTCAGGCAATCCACTCATCTCAGCCTCCCAAAGGCACGGGATTACAGGCTGAGCCACCGAGCCCGGCTTAATTTATTTATTTATTTATTGTAGAGACGAGGGCTTGCCAAGTTGCCCGGGTTGATCTCGAACCCGCGGGCTCAGGCAATCCACTCACCTCGGCCTCCCAAAGTGCTGGGATTACAGGCTGAGCCACCGAGCCCGGCCTCTCTGAGGATATTAATACCTCTTCCTGTTCCTCCTTTCCTCTTCTTTTTCCTTCTTCCTTCTTTCTTCTTTGTCTTGCAGAGTCTCTGTTTCCTGCAAGCTCTTTTTTTCTGTTTACTGGGTTGGTTTCTCTTATGTTAGAGTTTCTCCTTGGTTGTCTAATAATCCTTGGTGGTCTGCTTATTACTAAAAATGGGAGCTTAAAAGCTGGTGAGAGGCCTAAGCATGTCGACCTTGAGCTTCATAGTATGGTGTTCTAGATGGATACTTGTTGGGTAACACTAGTCTTAGGTCTCTCTTCTTGGGTTGGCCAGAGTTTCATAGAGGGACTATTTGGAGAGTAAAGTTCTGGCAGCCACCATCTCACGGCCAAATGAGAAAAGAGGGTTGGGGGATCTCAGTCTTCAGCTGACATACAATCACTTCACCCTTCCTTAGTCAGCTACTGGCCCAAAGACCCTCTGTTTCGCCATCGCCAGAGAACGAAATCTCTAGTCTTTTTTTTTTTTTAATCAAAGTCTCACTCTGTCGCCCAGGCTGGAGTGCAATGGCATGTGCTCGTGGCCACTGCAGCCTCAACCTGCAGGGCTCAGGCGATCCTTCCACCTCAGCCTCCCAAGTAGCTGGAACCATAGGCGTGCACCACCAAGCCCGGCTAATTTATTTATTTATTTATTGTAGAGATGAGATCTCTCCAAGTTGCCGAGGTTGGTCTCGAACCCCTGGGCTCAGGCAATCCTCTCGCCTCTGGCTCCCAAAGTGCTGGGATTACAGGCGTGAGCCATCATGCCCTGCAAAATCTCTAGTCTTATGCTAGACCTCGAAAGGGACTGTTGCCCAGTGGCATACAGTGAGGGAGGGGCTCCAGAACTCTAATTGCCTCTCAGTTAGCTTTGATATAGCACGCCACGTTGTCACTTTTGCTACCAATGCCAGAAGCCTTTGTTGTTCCAGTTCCTCAAATTGTGCTTCCTGGATCTGCCCATCTTTGAGAGAAATTTGTTTTGTTTTGTTTTGCCTTTTGAGTTGGAGTCTCACTCTGTCACCCAGGCTGCAGTGCAGTGGCATATGGTCCCTGCAGCCTCAACCTGCTAGACTCAGGCAATTCTTCCACCTCAGCATTCCAAGTAGCTGGAACTATAGGCACGTGCCACCACGCCCAGCTAATTTTTCTTGATTTATTGTAGAGCCAAGGTCTTACCAAGTTGCCCAGGCTGGTCTCGAACCCCTGGGCTCAGGCAATCCTCTCACCTCGGTCTACCAAAGCGCTGGCTTAACACTATCTTTTGAGTGATTGTCATATTTAAAATGTGCATGCATTTTGTTGGCGCCCCCAGTATATTAACAGTAATTTATTATATTATTTCAAAACAGCTATAAGAGATGATCTGGAATGTTCCCAACACAAAGAAATGTTAAATGTTTGAGGTGATGGAGATCCCCAAAACCCCGATTTGATCACTGCACATTGTATGCTTATATCACAATAACCCATGTACCCCATAAATATGTACAACCATGATAATCATAAAAATTAAAAATAAACTGGGCACGGTGGCTCACGCCTGTAATCCTAGCACTTTGGGAGGCCGAGGTGAGAGGATAGCCTGAGCCCACAGGTTTGAAATCAGCCTGGGCAATGTGGCGAGACCTTGTCTCTATAATAAATAAAAAAATTAGCCAGGCATGGTGACATATGCCTATGGTTCCAGCCACTTGGAAGGCTGAGGTGGAAGGATCACCTGAGCCCATCAGGTCGAGGCTGCAGTGGCCATGAGCGTGGCACTGCCCTCCAGCCTGGGTGACAGAGTGAGACTCCGGCGAAAAAGAAAAATAGGAACATGGCGACCATGGTTGAAGCAAACATAGGGTCAGATCATAGCTTAGCAAAGCAATGGTGGTGGAGTGCTCAAAGTGGAATCCCCTTGATGGGGGCAGGTTGATAAGGTGATTGGTCGGTGGTCTGCTCATCATGGTGGGCAGGTACACACAGGTACAGATGTCAGGCGATGGACAGCATGCAGATGGGTGGGTTAGTCACGTGACAGTTGCCACATTGATGAGGTCTGTGTCATGATGGTCATGAAGGGCTGATTAGATTAACTTGTTTACAAAACAAGCTGGGGAGGGGGTGCCTCTGGGAAATCAGTTCTGTCCTTGGCTAGTGAATTAGAGGGTAAATTAAAATGAACTGCTAGAAAAATACGACAAAGCAAAGCAATGTTAAAATGTCTGCTCAAGCCAGGCTCGGTGGCTCAGCCTGTAATCCCGCGCCTTTGGGGAGGCTGAGGTGAGTGGATTGCCTGAGCCCGTGGGTTCAGGACCCGCCCAGGCAACTTGGCAAGACCTCATCTCTACAATAAATCAAAAACTAGCCAAGCACGGTAGCGCGCGCCTGTAGTTCCAGCAACTTGGAAGGCTGAGGTGGAAGGATTGCCGGAGCCCAGCAGATTGAGGCTGCGGTGGCCGAGAGCGGCCACTGCACTCCAGTCTGGGTGACAGAGTGAGACTCCAACTCAAAAAAAAAAAAAAAAAAGTCTGCTCATTGGTTATACTGATTCCATGTTATGTCCTTTCAGATAACCCTTTTTTTTTCTTTTTTGAGTCAGAGTCTTACTCTGTCACCCAGGCTGTATTGCAGTGGCACGCTCATGGCCACCGCAGCCTCGACCTGCTGGGCTCAGGTGATTCTTCCACCTCAGCCTCCCAAGTAGCTGGAACCACAGGCATGCGCCACCAAGGTGCTGGAATTACAGACGTGAGCCACTGCGCCCGGCCTTATATAACCTTTATATATTATATACAGGAGCTCACTTTCTGAAGTCCTATAGCAGCTAAACCTGTTGTGTGTCTGCTGATTTTCACCCAGTGGCTAGTATCCTTATATGCTGGTGATCTCTAACTGTGAGCTGACTGCTGGATATTAACCAATGGGAATCCTACAAACATAAATTTGGACACATTCCTCTGAAAAAGATTTGCACCTGCCTCTGCCTGGAGCCACGGGCCGCTGCTGACTTGAAACACGTCAGCTCTCTTTGAGGGCCCTAGCGCTATGTAGTTGCCCAAGGTTCAGTTCATCAGCCTTCTCCTGCCCAAGCTCCCAGCCTCAGCTTTCCTGTGTAGTAAGGAAGTGGCTTTTGATAGACAAGGCCTAGACCTTGGTGGACAATGAGGCCTCAAAGAATCGTAGCCTCAGCAGGGCATGATGACTCAGCCCGTTATGCCAGCACTTTGGGAGACTGAGGCGAGTGGATTGCCTGAGTCCACGGGTTTGAGACCAGTCCGGGCAACTTGGCAAGACCTCGTCTCTACAATACATCAACAATTGGCCAGGCGTGCTAGCACGCACCTGTAGTTCAGGCTACTTGGAAGGCTGAGGCAGAAGGATCGCTAAAGCCCTGCAGGTTGATGCTGGGGTGACCTTGAGCGTGCCATTGCACTCCAGCCAGCCTGGGCAATGGAGTGAGAAAAAAAAAAAAAAAGGAATCTTAGCCACTCCTTTCAGGATATTCTTTTTCTGTAGCAGGGAATTTCCTCTCTCCTCCAACTCCTCCAGCTCTACCACATTACTAGGAGGAGAAATTCTCCAGCCCATTCTACATGCGTCCATAGCAGCTATCTTTTTGACACATAAATCTGATCACATCGCACGCTTTAGGAAACCCGTTGATGATTTCTTGTCCTTAAATATAAGGTTTGGGCAGGGCAGGGTGGCTCACGCCTATAATCCTAGAAATTTGAGATGCCAAGGCAAGAGGATCGCTTGAGCCCAGGAGTTTGAGACCAGTCTGGGCAACATTAGAGAGACCTCAACTCCACAAAAAATAAAAAATGAAAAATTAGCTGAGCTACTCAGGAGGCTAAGAAGGAAGGATTGCATTGCAGTTTTAACTCTGTTGCCCTGGGTGGAGTACAGTGGCACAATCAAGGGTGCAGTGAGCCATAATTGTGCCACTGTACTCCAGCCAGGGCAACAGAGTTAAGACTGCAACTCAAATAAAGAAATAATTAAATAGAAATAAATCTTGAACTCTGTACCTAGCATTCAAAGCCCCACATAATCTAGCCTCTGACTAGATTTTCGTCAGCCGCATCTCTTTCTTTTCTTTTTTCTTTTGAGTCACAGTCTCACTCTGTCACCCAGACTGGAGTGCAGTGGCCGCTCCCAGCCACCACAACCTCGACCTGCGGGCTCCAACGATCCTTCCGCCTCAGCCTTCCGAGTAGCCGGAATTACAGGCATGCGCTACCACGCCCCGCTGATTTTTTGATTTATTGTAGAGATGAGGTCTCGCTGCCCAGGCGGGCCTCGAACCCGCGGGCTCAGGCAATCCACTCACCTCAGCCTACTATTCTAGCACTTTGGGAGGTTGAGGTGAGAGGATTGCCTGAGCCCACGGGTTCGAGACCAGCCTGGGCAACTTGGCAAGACCCCCATCTCTGCCGTGACCCTTCCGCCGCAGCCTTCCAAGTAGCTGGAACTACAGGCACGCACCACCACACCTGGCTAATTTTTTATTTATTTATTGTAGAGACGGGAGTCTCGCCAAGTTGCCCAGGCTGGTCTCGAACCCGTGGGCTCAGGCAATCCTCTCACCTCAGCCTCCCAAAGTGCTAGAATAGTAGGCGTGAGCCACCGCGCCCGACCTTAATCTTTTATTTTTTGTAGAGATAGGATCTTGCTATGTTGCCCAGGCTGGTATCAAACTCTTGGCCTCAAGTGATCGTCTCACCTCTGCCTCCCAAAGCATTGGGATTACAAGTGTGATCAGCCCAGCCCCATCCTTTTCAACAGTTTCCCTTTCCACTCTCAAACTCTTGCCACAGGAAATTTTTCCAGACCCCAACCCTAGGTCTGTAGTTCCTGGATTTATTCCAGAGTGCCCTGTACCTCCCCCATCCTTGTATCTGTCACATAGCGCTGAAATTAGATGTGTGAATCCCCCTACCCATAATCCCCTCCCAGACTGCATATTTCATGAATGCAGAAACACTGTCTTTTTCACTAATATACCATCAGTACCTGGCACAGGTGCTCATTAAATATTTGATGAATGAATGAACACCTCTACTGGGCTCCCAGCATCCTTCCTATTGATTTTTGTGAATTCTTTATATATTTAAGATGCTAACATATGGTCATTGTCTGTGAATATTTTCCCAAGGCTATCTACCTTTTAATTTTAATTTTTTTTTTTTTTGGCAGGGGGTAGGCATAGAGATGTTTTGCATTTGAATGTGAATAGATCTATTGATCTTTTTCTGCTAATATCTCTTCAAAAGCTTCTAAGTTTAGAAAGTCTTTCCCTGGCTAGATAGCTGATAAGTGTTCACTTCTATTTTTTTATGCACACAGTTGTCCATTTAATCTTCCCAAAGCGGGGCTCTGATCGCTTCAGTCTCCTGCTCAAAAATGTTTAACCATCTCCTTACAGCCTTTAGAATGAAATCCATCCAAATTCTTTTCCTTTTTTTGAGTCAGGGGCTCATTCTGTCACCCAGGCTGGAGTGCAGTGGTACAGTCATGGCTCACCACAGCCTCAACCTCCTGGGCTCAGATGAGCTTCCTGCCTCGGCCTCCCGAGTAGCTGGCGATCTTCCCACCTTGGCCTCCCAAAGTGCTGGGATTACAGGCATGAGCTGCTGTGCCCTACCTAAAATCCAAATTCTCTCTTTTTTTTTTGAGTTGGAGTCTCACTCTTGTCACCCAGACTGGGTACAGTGGCACGCTCATGCCACTAAAGCCGCGACCTGCTGGGCTCCGGCGATCCTTCTGCCTCAGCCTTCCAGGTAGTCGGAACTATCGGCACACGCTACCACGCCCAGCTAATTTTTTTTGTTTTAATTTATTGTGGAAGTGAGGTCTCACCATGTTGCCCAGGCTGGTCTCGGACCTGTGGGCTCAGGCAATCCTCTCTCCTTGGCCTCCCAAAGTAGAATGCAAATTCTTTAACTTGCCTTCAAGGCTTTTCAGGATTCAACCTGAGGCTGTCTTTCCAGCATTTTCTTTCCTGTGCCCCGGTAATCTAACGCCCAGGCTCTAGGCAAAGTGAGGGATTTGCTTCTCTGGTCTGTGTCCTACTGTTCCCACTCCCAAGTCTTGCTCCTGCTGGTCCCTCTGCTTCAATGCCCATCTTCCATTTCTATATCGATTTTAAAATCCTGTTTATTCAAAGCCTCAACTTACCCTTCCTCCTAAGAGGGTGAATTGTAGAGGAATGAGAAAACACGTTTTAAAAGGATTAAAACTTCAAGTTCCTTGCTAACTGTTGGTCAAATCGTTTAAACTTTCTAAGTCTCAGCTTCCTCATCTTTAAAATGGGAACAGGCGGGGCACCGTGGCTCATACCCATAATCCCAGTATTTTGGTAGGCCAGGGCGGGAGAACTGCTTGAGACCAGGAGTTCAAGACCAGCCTGGGCAATTTAGCAAGACCTCATCTCTACAAAAATTAAAAAAAATTACCTGGTGGGTGTGGTGGCATGCACATGTAGTCCCAGCTACACGGGAGGCTGAGGTAGGAGGATGGCTTTAGGAGTTTGAGGCTGTAGTGAGCTGTGATTGTGCCACAGAATTCCAGCCTGGGCGATAGAACAAGACTTCAACTCAAAAAACAAATACATAAAGCAAAATACAATGGAAGCAGAAAGCAATGAAGGACCACACCGGGAGGTCGCAAGGGTGAATTGGGTCTGACATTGCAGGTAAAGATCCTAGCATGAGCCGGGCTTGGTGGCTCAGCCTGTAATCCCGCGCCTTTGGGAGGCTGAGGTGAGTGGATTGCCTGAGCCCGCAGGTTTGAGACCCGCCGGGGCAACTTGGTGAGATCTCATCTCTACAATAAATCAAAAAATTAGCTGGGTGTGATAGCGCGCGCCTGTAGTTCCAGCTACTTGGAAGGCTGAGGCGGAAGGATCGCCGGAGCCCAGCAGGTCAAGGCTGCGGTGGCCGGGAGCGGCCACTGCACTCCAGTCTGTGTGACAGAGTGAGACTCCAACTAAAAAAAAAAAAGACAAAAAAAAAAAACCCAACAAAACAAAACAAACAAACAAACTACAAAGATCCTAGCAAGGTCCCGCCCACCCCACATTCTGCCATCTTGGAAGGAGTCAGTAGCTGTCTGGGTGACTAGTCAAGTCTTCCCTGAAAGTTTCTGGTGGATTCTCTAATTCCATCAGCTGCCTGGCCCTCCCTACTGAGGAGATGGGAGTGGGCAAACAGGTTTCACCTCTAGGAATCCAGTCGAGGGCCGCGGACGCCTTGCTGGGACTCCCACCCCCAGCGGCGCCCACAGGAGTCCCCTTCCTCCTTTCTTCCTCATTTGAGCACCCATCATTTTGGCGGGGTCGCTGGGAAATGTCCGTCTCCAAAGGCGTCCACCAGCACCTCCCACCCTTCACCATCAGCACCCCGTGGTAAGGCGATGCATTAAGTGAGGTGACGATAATCCCATTTCAAGGTGGGTCAACTGAGGCTCAAACTAGCTTCTGTACAGTTTGGTCTAGAACTTGTGTGTTTTTGCAGCCAGAGAAGGGATTTGCTCAAGGAGCTTTGGGAGACCCGGGCAGCTGTGGTGGGGAACCGGGGAGCTCTGGCCCCAGAGCAGGACACACGGGCAGGGATCTTGGCTCTTGGATCTCTGTGCCTTGTCTGCAAGTCGGTCAGTGCCACGCTCGCCAAGCCTGGTGTGTGTTTGCTTCATGAACCTACTTGGTGAGTAGATTATTTTGCCTGTGTCCTCTGGAGAAGGAGGGAGGGTGACAACTGAGTAGCAGGGCGTGTGTGTGTGTGTGTGTGTGTGTGTGTGTGTGTGTGTGTGTGTATGTGTGTGTGTGTTCTGCGGCTGAGGGTGAGGGTGAGAACTTCCCGGACAGCAAGGAGACCAAGCTTGGTGTCAGGAGCCCCTGCTACCAGCCCAGCCCTGGCCCTAGCATGCCGCTTTGACCAGGCAAACACCTGCCCTTCCAGACCCCAACTGCCCTATCTGTGAAATGGAGGCGATGGGGGACGGAAGAATCTGTCCTGAGATCTCAGCATCCTCAAAGTGCAGTCCTGGGCCGAGCTCTGCCTGCGCCCGTACCGTCCCCAGGGTCTGACTTCACCAGGTTGGCCTGACCCGATCTCTGACACCATCTGGCTGGCCCCACTCCCTCTGTCCTGCCCTTCCCAGAGGAGCCTGGGCCTGGGCTTGGCCAGGCCTGCAGAGAGGGCAAGGGGCCTCCAGGCCCACGTTCAACCGCTCAAGTCGCTTCCCTGCTCCTCGGAACTGCAGCCAGCATCCTCACTTCCCGCCCTCTTGAAATCTGAGCTCGGGGATCCAGGCAGGACTCTGCAGCAAAACATTCCATCCAGTTGTCCAAATACTCTGCACAGCTGGCGGAGGGCGGGGTGGCCGGAGCCGGCGTTCGGGAGCCCTGGGGCTGTGGCTTTCCTGGACCTGGGGGAGTCTTCCCTCTGGGGACCAAGAGTGCACACACACCGTCCTGGGGCCTCCCCCAGGCCCCCCTGCTGAGTGCCCAGCCCCTGGCTGGGGAGATCCAACCGCCTCCAAGGCTGCCTGGTCAGGTGTGCTCTGCTGCCTTGCTCCTGCCTGTCCGATGATGGCGGCGCAGGGGCAGCGGACAGGAGGGTGGCGCCCTCGTGAGCCTCTCCTCGTGACTGGGCTGGGATTGTGGCAGCAGGGGGAGGGCAGGCAGCAATGACGCCGAGATAGCGAGCAGGGAGGTGACTTCGTGCAGCTGCTTTGACTGACAAGCTGCCCAAGACCCGGCTGCCTCTTGGGCTGCGACTCTCCATGCCCGGATGAGTCTCCGAGCCTCAGTTTCCTCATCCTCAAGAGGAGAGAGTCAGGCCTTTTCAGGCTCTGACTTTTCTAAGAAGTCACAGCCAGAGACACGGCCCTCACAGCTCCAAACTGTGTCTAAACGTCCAGAAACGTAGTTCATTTTTTTTTTCAGTCCCCAGCAACTCTGACTCAGTTTACCCCCCCCCCCCAGTGGCTGGTGGGGGCTGGGCAGGGAGGGACTGTCTTCCAGATTCTTGGCCACCCGCCAGGCTGAGCCCCTCTCTGTCCCGCCCTGTCGGGGTGATGGGGAGACCTCCCCTTTTCACACATCCTGTTTTCCATTAATTGTTTCCAGGTGGGTACAGAGGTTGCCCGGCAGAGGAAGGTGGGGGCATGGGAGAATGCAGCAGGGGGATCAGGCAAGGAGCAAAAACAGGAAGGGGGTGGAAGCAGGCCATGGAAAATTCATTGCCAAGGAAGGGGAGCCGGCATCTGGTTTGCGTTAGGCGGAGAGAGCTGGATGCCTGAGGCCCGAGTGGGAGATATTGTTATCCGCTGGGCCTGGGCTGGGTGGGATGAGGACCTCGCAGATTCTCTTCAGCCGGGACTCAGAGGCTGACAGGAGAGAAGGCGGAAGTCGAGGGAGAAGGAGATAGGCCTAAACTGCGGCAGAAACTTCACTAATATCATCTTTGATACACACTACTTCACAACGGAGCCATGTTCCCATTTCATAGACGAGAAAACGATCCCAGAGGCGTTAAGTGACTTGCCCAAGGGGCTTTGGGACTGGTGCTACCAGGAAACAGCAGAACTAGGATTCGAATTCAGGCCCAATGAGACAGGGCAGCCCATTTGAGCTGGCCCACGGATGGATGGATCGAGGCTGACTGTGTCGAGCAAAGGGAGAAAGACTTAGTGATGAGGGTGGGCCAGCCTTTGCCCGTAGGGTTACTCCGTCCTAGAAGAGTCATGACCAGGGTCTGAGGGCTCCAGCTACAGGGGAAGAAAGCGGCTCACAGGGAAAGGCTTCCTGGAGGAGAGTATATGAGCAAAAGAGAGATTTATCAGCAAGGGTGGGAAGGGGTGGAGGTCGCAGACAGAGGGAAATAGTGTGGGGAAAGAGGAGGTGTGGCTTATTTGGAGCAGGTCTGGGCAATGAGCCTTACAAGGTGAGAATCTTTTTTTTTTTTTTTTTTTTTTGAGTCGGAGTCTCATTCTTGTCGCCCAGGCTGGAAAGCAGTGGCACACTGACGGCCACTGCAGCCTCGACCTGCTGGGCTCAGGTGATCCTTCCGCCTCAGCCTTCCAAATAGCTGGAACTACAGGCACGCGCCACCACGCCCAGCTAATTTTTTGATTTACTGTAGAGATGAGATCTCCCCAAGTTGCCCAGGCTGGTCTTGAACCCAAGAGGTCAGTCAATCCTCTCACCTCGGCCTCCCAAAGTGCTGGGATTATAGGCGTGAGCCACCGTGCCCAGCCCAAGAATCCATTTTATAGTTGGAGAAACTGAGGCACAGAGAAGCTAACATGCCCAAAGGCTCAGTCTGGAAGCAGGGTTGAACTCAGCCTGTTCGACTCCAGGCCTGTGTTTCCAGCTGCTACTCTGAATTGTTCCTTGTTGATGGTGGTTTAAAATGGTTTATTTTGGTTTTGTTTTTAGAGATAGGGTCTTGCTCTGTGACCCAGGCTGGAGTGCACTGGTGTGATCATAGCTCACTGCAGCCTCAACCTCCTGGGCTCAAGGGATCCTCCTGCCTCAGACTCCTGAATAGCTGGAACTACAGGTGCACACCACCACCTCTGGCTAATTTTTCTTTTTAGCCAAGAAAGATAAATTTATTAAAGAGAAAATACATTGTGAAAGACAGCAACAAGAATGTCTCCTGTCTGCTGCCACCTCTGGCTAATTTTTAAAATTTTTTGTAGAGGTGGAGTCTCGTTATGTTGCCCAGGCTGGGTTAAAAGTTTTAAGAGGGCTGGGCTTGGTGGCTCAGCCTGTCATCCCAGCACTTTGGGAGGCCAAAGCGAGTGGATTGCCTGAGCCCATGGGTTCGAGACCCACCGGGCAACTTGGCGAGACCTCGTCTCTACAATAAATCAAAAAGTAACTGGGCGTGGTAGCGCTTTCCGGCTACTTGGACGGCTGAGGTGGAAGGGTTGCTGGAACCCACAAGGTCTAGGCTGCGGTGGCCGGGAGCGTGCCGCTGCACTCCAGCCTGGGCGACAGAGTGAGAATTCAATTAAAAAAAAAAAAGTTTTAAGGGGATACTGAGGCCTGTGGTAGTTGGGGGAGGAATCTGCTTAAGGCCACATAGCCAGCTATAGTGGGGCCAGGCTGGGCCCCAGCCTGGGAGAAGAGGGCAGAGGCGGCCCTCTCTGTGCGCCTGCTGGAGGCCTGTGGCCTCCCTGGAGGTGTCTCCCCTTCCCTGACCCAGAGCCTGGGAAGGGGGGCCGGTGTCTTCTGCTGGCTGAAGAGTCACGGGAGTTAATAATTATGGGCAAGGAGATAGAGGCCTGTCTGGGAGGCGGCTCCCTCCTGGACGGCTGCTCCTGGGAGATAGCAAAGGTTAGTGTGAGGCTCGGCCTGGGGGCGGGGAGCAAGCTCCAGCCATCTGCTCTCCTGGCAGCCTCTAGAGGGACCCACCGTCTGGTCCCCCAAGCATGGACGCCCCCGAGGAATCCGCCAGGTGCCCAGCCCGGGGGACGTGCCCGGTGTTCCTGGCCATGAGTTCAGGGACTGTCCGCTACGCCCCGTCAGGCCTGGGCCCTGCACTTGAGGGGGACTTAGGAGAGGGGCCCTGGGGCCCAGGCAGGTAAGCTAGGGACCGGGTTCCAGAGGGGAGGAGGAGCTGTGCCACTTTGCAGGGGCGTGGAGCTGGGCAGGGGCGTGGGGCTGGGCAGAGGCCTGAGAAGCTGAGCTCAGGACAAGACACTGGCACAGAGCTATGAGGAATTTTGGGAGTCTCCAGTAAGTTTGTGCAGGGTGTGGGGTGGGGGCCCGATTGTCCTGTCCAGCCTGGTGGTTGTGTGGAGGTGGTGGAGACGGAAGCCCTGAGCGGGCAGGACACTCGCCCTGGGTCACACGGTGAGCTGAAGGCAGACCTAAGTCCAGAATCAGGCCTGGGTCTTCCAGGCCAACTGTCTCCTCCTCCGCTGCCTTCTGCTACGGATCTGTGGTCAGGGCTGCCAGGCTGGAGGTACAGATGGTGGGGGAGCTATGGGGGGGCACAACTTTTATTGTCCTTCACACACCCCCCCCGCCGCTGGGTCAGGCACCTAGTAGGTGCTTAGTAACCTCTCATCACCTGCACACAGCCGCAGTGTCGAGTGAGCCCTGGGGTTTCTGGGTGGTCTTTCTGGAAGGCTGGAACAAGGGGGCTCAGCCCTACTATCCCTGGCTATGTGATACCAGGCAGGTTCCTTTTCTTTTTTTAAATTTTGAGCCAGGGTCTCACTCTGTTGCCCAGGATGAAGTGCAGTGGCACAATCATGGCTCACCACAGCCTTGACCTCCTGGGCTCAGATGATCCTCCTGCCTCCTGGGTCTGGCTAATTTCTTTTTTCTTTTAAATTAATTAATTTATTTATTATAAAGCCAGCTAATTTCTTAATTCTTTTGTAGAGATGAGGCCTCACCAAGTTGACCAGGCTGGTCTCAAACTCCTGGGCTCAAGCAGTCCTCTTGGCTTGGTCTCCCAAAGTGCTGGGATTATAGGCATGAGGCTATTCCTGGCCTTTTTTTTTTTTAAGAACTTTTTTTTTTGAGTTGGAGTCTCATTGTCACCCAGGCTGAAGTGCAGTGGCACGCTCACAGCCACCACAGCCTCGACCTGCTGGGCTCAGGTGATCCTTCCACCTCAGCCTTCCAAGTAGCTGGAATTACAGGCATGCGCCACCACGCCCGGCTAATTTTGATTTACTGTAGAGATGAGGTCTCACCAAGTTGCCCAGGCTGGACTCGAACCCCTGGGCTCAAGTGATCTTCCTGCCTGGACCTCCCAAAGTGCTGGGATTAGAGAGAGGCATTGTTTCCTTAATTTCTCTTGAGTCCATCCTTGTCTGCTGAGGAGCAGGGTTTGCTCTGTTGCTGTGAGGAGGCAGTGAGGCCTGGGAGTCCGTGGCAGTTGGGATGCACAGAAGACAGGATGTTTTGGGTTAGTCATTGGAGAGTCGATGCTTCCAGAGTGGTGAGCACATACTTGTTTTTCGGGGCCTGGCTCAAGGGCTTCCCAGTCCACCAGCCTTCCCACACTGATGACTCCTCCTCTGGGGCTATAGCCCTGGGCTGACCCTTCCTCCACCCTCTATCTCCCACTGGTCTCAGTTCTCACTGCTTATCTCCTGCCTGGGCTTGTGAAGTCTTGGAGGGCAAGGGCCCTGCCCTGGGCTCTTTTCGTGTCATCTTCCCCTTCCCTACACCGGGAACAAAACAAGGGCCAGGAGGCAGCAGCTGCTCCAGACTTACTTGGTGGAGGATTCAAGTCCACAAGCATAATGTCAGTATCTGCTTTGGGTGGGCCAAACCCTGAGCTGGGCTGGAGTGGGTGGGGGAACACAGCTCCAAGAAGAAGCTGGTTCCTGCCCTCTGGAAGCCACGATCATGGAAACAACTCCCCTACACAGTGAAGGGCACAGGAGGCCTGGGTTGAATGCTTCTGGAAAGTTTCAAGGGCTGTCATGGAGGGCTGTCCAGGTTGTTCACTGCACAAAGTGCCAGCCTAGAGAGTGAGCAAACATGAAGTCCAACCTGGCCTCCACTCACCAAGTCCTGTACCTTGGTGGGAGCTGTGCCCACCTGGGGAAGGAGCACCGTTTTCCATTTTGACCCAAGACCCCATTCACCTGGTAAGGTGTGCCCTGGGCAAGCGGTGGCCCTGGAACTGGTAGTCCAAGAGTATGTCCTATTTCTACCCCTCACCATACTGGAGCCCCAGAGGGGGCAAGGCCTGTGTCCCTGCAGTTTCCTTCTGCAGCTCCAGCCCTTGTACAACCCCTAGTTTGTGCTCCGGTGAGGCAGTTGCATGTGTGAATGAGTTGGGTGAATGAATGAAATGTGTTCCCAAAAGGAGATCTGACAAGCTCAAGCCTGGGGCCCCAGAGTCGGTCGGCCTGGAGGTGGGGGGGAGTGTACTCAGAGCTCTGGGGGCATCTGGAAGGGAAAGTGCCTCCCCCCATGCCCCAGTCTTCCCCCAGGCAGAGCCACGGTCCCTGACAGGAGAGGTCCTGTCCGTGCTGGAGCCAGTTCACAGGTTGAAGTTGAGGCCAGTGGTCACTGGCTCGGCATAGATGGGACTGAGGGGCAGATGGACCAGTGGTTTCCCTGAGGAGGTGGGGCCAGACAGGTGTGTGTACGCGTGGGACGAGGGGGTAGATTCTCCAGAGGGTGGACGGTGGGCCAAGGCGGGGTTGGGCAGTGCGTTTGGAGGCAGGAGGCTGCGGTGAGCAGAGGCCGATGGTGGATGCACCCAGAGCAGAACTCAGAAAACTTGTTTTGGGGTCTGCCCTGCCCCCTTCCCAGCAGGCAGGACGTTGCACAGGAACAGGCACAAGCAGAGAGAACAGGGAAGCAGCCTTGAGTCAGGGGGTGGGAGGGCGTCTTCTGGCCTTAAGCAACGGTCCTGGGAAGAATCAGAGCCCGGGAGCCATTGTGGGTTCTTGAGCAGGGGTGGCGTGAGGGCGGTAGCGAGGGCTGGTCGGCGGGAGAGTCTGAGCGCGGCGCCGTTTGCGGGATGCTGGAGACCGGGGTCTCCGGGTCCCCACCCTCCACGCCGCGGTGTCGCCGTGCGCCCGCGGAGCAGGGCAGGGCCGGGAGCGCGCGCCGGCTCCCCGCGTCGGGCGGCGGAGGGGCGGGGCCGGGCACGTGGCCTGGGGCCGCCCCTCGCCCACGTGACCGCCCAGGGCAGGGTCGGGGCTGGACCGGGGGCCGCGCAGACCTCCGAGGCTGCGGGCCGGACTGACAGGCGACGGGGCCGCCGGCCGGCCCGGGGACAGGGCGCGGGGACGGACGCCCGGGCGCTCGGAGGCGCCGGAATGTGGAGCGGGTAGGTCCCCGCGCGGGGTCTGGGCCGCGGCCGCCTCCGGGGGGGCGATCGGGGGTCCCCCCGTGTCTGCGCCCCCGCCCTGCCTGCAGCCTGGAGCGCCGGCGATCCCGCTCGCCGCCCGGGAGATGGCAGGACCCTGGGGGTGAGGGTCTCGGGGGTCTCTCCTGGGGTGGGGGGCCGTGAGGGGTGGGCGGCTGAGCGTCCCGGCGGGACAGCGCCGACGACTCCTCTCCACTCGGCTGGAGCGCAGGTGAGACGAGGCGGGGATGGGGGACAGGATGTACACGTCAGAGTAAAATCTGGGGGCGCACCGGAGGGGGGACCCCTCGGGCCCGGGCTGGTGGACTCTTGGAAGGCAGCGCAGCTGGGTCGGGGCGCCAGGGCTCTTCCAAGGTCGCTCCCAAGTTCGTGGCAGAGCCTCCTCGTGGGGCCCCAGGGAGGCTCGGAGGTGTGGGGTGGGACCTCCCTGCAGCCTGGAGACTCAGTCCCGGGTTCGTGGCCCCGGGCCCCGTATCTGTTCAGGCCACTGATTTTCAAGGTCAATTCCTGGGCCTTCCGATGCGGGACCCCTGTCTTGTGTGAGAGTAAGGTCAGGGTCCTTTGCAGGAGTGGGGCGAAGACTTCCTCTTCCCCGTGGCCTGGAAGGACCAGGTCCTGGAGGAAACGTGGCTAGGGCGGGGGGGTGGGATGTGTTCCTGCAAAGACAGAGGGGCCCAAGGCGACTGGGGAGTGAGGGAAGTCCCTGGGGAGGTGGGCAGGCTGGGTCCCTGGACTCCATGGCACCCAGTGAAAGTTGAGATTCTAGGGGCGGGATGGGCGCGCATCCCCAGCACGGGGTGTTGAGAGTGGGCTCCTGGCAGGACTGAGGTGGGGAGAGGCTGAAGCCTCAACAGGAGAGTATTGAAGCAGCTCCTTGGTTTTTGGTTTTTGGGGGTTGTTGTTTGGGCCTTGTGCCCCAGGAGATGGAGGCAGGGCTCTGGGAGAAAGTGGTTGAGATGGGTTTGAGGTGCATAGAGAGGTCAGGGCAGCCCCTGACCTGGGGTGAAATGTGTTCGGGGTGCAGTCTGGTCTGCAGTCATGTGGGGTGGATCCGGGCAAAACACAGCCACTGAGTTGCTGTGTGATGTTGAGAGACTGGCCTCCCTTCTCTGGGTTTGTGGGATAGGAGCGACCCCAGCCCAGAGAATGTCCCTTCCTGGGCGGCATCCAGACCAGGACCAGACAAAGCTGGGCGCCACTGGTAGATAGCTGCTGGCTTCAAGGATCACCGAAGAGGCTTAAGGCCCTGGGCAAGGCCCCCAGGCCCCCCACCCCCACCCAACTCCCTGGATCCATCTGCATAAACCAGGCTGACCCCACATAATCCTCAACATGGCTCACTTCCCGTATGGACCTCTGCATCCTTGGGGCCTAGCTGGGAGCTGAGCATATAGTAAGTGCTTCATAAATGCAGATGCAGGCTGGGTGTGATGGCTCACGCCTGTAATTCCAGCACTTTGTTAGGCTGAGGCAGGAGAATTGCTTGAGCCCAGGAGTTTAAGACAAGCCTGAACAACATAGCAAGATTTCATCTCCACAAATAAAATGAAATAAATGAGCTGGGTGTGGTGGGCACGTGCCTGCAGCCCCAGCTGTTCTGGAGGCTGAGGCAGGAGGATTACTTGAGCCTAGGAATTCAAGTTACGGTGAGCTGTGGTCTCATCCCTGCACTTTAGTCTGGGCGGCAGAGTGAGATCCCGACTCAAATTAAAACAAAAATAGGCTGGGCGTGGTGGCTCATGCCTATAATCCCAACACATTGGGAGGCTGAGGCGAGAGGATTGCCTGAGCCCACGGGTTCGAGACCTGCCTGGACAACTTGGCGAGACCTCATCTCTACAATAAATCAAAAAATGAGCCGGGCATAGTGGTGCATGCCTATAGTTCCAGCTACTTGGAAGACTGAAGGATCACCTGAGCCCAGCAGATTGAGACTGCGGTGGCGGTGAGTGTGCCACTGCACTCCTCTAGCCTGGGTGACAGAGTGAGACTCCATCTCAAAAAAAAAATAAATAAAAATAAAAACAAAAATAAATAGGGCCTGGCGTGGTGGCTCACCCCTGTAATCCCAGCACTTTGGGAGGCTGAGGTGCAAGAATTGCTCGAGCCCAGGAGTTCGAGATCAGCCTGGGCAACACAGCAAGACCTTATCTCTATATGCATTTAAAAAAAAAAGTAAAAATAAAAATAAGTTCATTTGGAAGGGGGGCATGAGGAGCTGGGCACCTAGTGGGTGAGAGGCAGAGTTTTGTGGTTACCTCGAGCACTGCATTTCTATGGACATACCATTTGGATGTGGAGGCAGGCTGGGGGCCAAGCCGCCATCACCCATTGGGGGCCTACAAGCTTACCCAGGTCCCAGGAGCAGTTGGAGGGACCCAGGTGGCTCTGGCTAGGCTGCTGTGTTCCCCAGGAACTCCTGACACCTCTGGCAGGTTTACAGTTGGGACCGTTGACCCTAGACTGGGAGGAGTCAGGTATTAGGAGTCAATGACCTTGGTGGGCCACTGATGCATCTGGGACTTGGTTTCCTCATCTGGAAAATGAGATCTCTCTTGTGTGACTGAGTGCTGCTCGGGCCCTGGCCAGGGCTGCTGTCCTGAGGTGGGCAGTGGTAGCTGGACTCCTCAGGAGGGGCAGGTCCTCTTCCTAGGGATGCCCCAGCTTGGGCCCTGAACACTGCACCCAGAGGCAGCTCCAGTCTGACTTTTGTTGTTGTTGTTGTTTTTGAGTAGGAGTCTCACTCTCACCCAGGCTGGAGTGCAGTGGCACGCTCACAGCCACCGCAGCCTCGACCTGTTGGGCTCAGGTGATCCTTCCGCTTCAGCCTTCCAAGTAGCTGGAACCACAGACATGAACCACCACGCCTGGCTAATTTTTTGATTCATTGTAGAGCTGAGGTCTTGCCAAGTTGTCCAGGCTGGTCTTGAACCCCTGGCCTCAGGCAGTCCTCTTGCTTCCACCTCCCAAAGTGCCGGGATTGCAGGTGTGAGCCACCGTTCCTGGCTTCCAGTCTGACTTTAAGGTGCGCCCCTAAACCTGGCTACTCCCCTCCTCATCGCTGACAGTCTCACACATCTGGAGTGTTGGGTGCTGAGCCTGCTTCGGGGCAATGGAGTGAGGATGCCATCTTGGGTCCTTCTGCATCTAACATGGTGCTGGGGATTTGAAGTTTGGTCTGCAGAGGCGAGAGTCTGACTTCCTACATGATACTGGTGCACCCCCTCGGGCCCAGTTTCCCCCCTGAGAGGGGCGAATCGTACCTCTCTAGGGAGGGCCAGGTTCTGATAGACTGCCCAGGAATGAAGCGAGGCCGCCTCAACCTCCCAGCGATGGGGACTGGGTACCACTGACCGGCTGTGTCATCTTGAACAAGTCACTTAACTGCCTGGCCTTGTCTACCCTAAGGAGCGGGGCATCTGTGAGCTTCTGCCATAAAACCTAAGTCATAGGGGATTGCCAGCCATGAGACAAGAGTCTGAAATATGGCCTGGGGACTCCAGGGTCAGGCAGGTAGGCTTCCTCGTTGGGAAGGGGCTGCACAACCCTTATTGTTGCTGCCTCCTAGAAGCCCTCCATGATCTGACTACCTACCCTACCTCTTCAACAGATGGAAGTGTCTTTCCTCACATTCCTTAATCAGTGCTTTTGTTTGGGGGTGGAGGGGGGGGCTAAGACTCTCGTTGGCGTTCTGCTTATCCTAGACTCTCCCAGCCTCTGCACAGGACTTGAACCTTGGGACGCAGAAACTCAAAATGAGATAGATTAATAACAAGGGGGCTTGGGGGCAGAGCTGCCACAGTATGCCTCACCATGTAGGTCAATGGAATGGGATGGGTGGACCTGACACATCCTGGGTGCTCACTGAACACGTTGGATGTCCAAGGTCTTGGGGTGTCAGTTCCTCTTGGATTAAATGCCCAGGGACGCCTCGGGCAGATACGAGGCACGTACTGCGTGCCGTGCCCTGTGCTCATAAAGGAGCGAGACCCCCACCCTCCCGGGCCCCATGCGGGCTCCCAGGGGAAACACAGGGCTGAGCAGTGGGCCTCCGTCTATGCAGGGAGAGACGTGGCCTGGCACACCTGCCTCGGGTGTCTGCTATCCCGAGGCAGTTCCTGGCCTCTTCCATATCCTCCAGCCAGGACCTACAGCCGCCCCCCCGCTTCCCCCTCGCCCAGTGGCCAGGCCCACCCTGTCTCCCGTCTGTCCCTTTGCCCCCTCCTGACCTAGAGCTTATTGGATCCTGCCCCCCACCCCCAGGACCTGCCCTCAGCGAGACTCAAGACGGCCTCTCCCAGCCCTGCTGGGTTCAGGTGTGTGACACTTGTCCCCCTCTCCTGGCTGGCTCTCTGGCCCTCGTCCTCTCTGCCATGCCTCATCCAGGCTCAGGCTGTGGACGTCACCCCGTCAACAGCTGTCACCCCATCCTGCCTGTTCCCTGACAACTGCTTACGGGATGTGCCACTTCCCAAACGCCTCAGCCACCTCCTTTCCCGTCGCTGAAAGACCCCCTCCTAGTTCCTCATTCTTGTCATGGGCTCGCATTTGCCTTTTCCTTGGCTTTTATTATCTTACTTAATGACTGCGATGACTTTTTTCTGCCCACCCTCCAACCCCTGGCCGTCCCACACTCTCCCTCCAGGTCTTTTGTTTCTGTGTGTCCCCTCCACGGTCCCATCCCAGCCCAGGTCCTGCCTGGCCTGTATGGCAGTCGTGGATGTCACCTCCAGTGCCATCGCCACTTGGGCGCTGTCTCAAACTTCCTCAAACCCCGCCTGCCTCCTGTCCCGCTGTCATCCCCTTCCCTCTGGGTGACAGGTCACACGACGTGCTGTGCCTGCACCCTGGGTTCAGTCCCCATCACTGTCACTTCCTTGTGGTGTGTTCCAGCCGGCCGGGA
The DNA here is from genome assembly GCA_027257055.1 of Cephalopachus bancanus. Classification (NCBI taxonomy): domain Eukaryota; kingdom Metazoa; phylum Chordata; class Mammalia; order Primates; family Tarsiidae; genus Cephalopachus; species Cephalopachus bancanus. The sequence goes on from JAPVLO010000761.1 coordinate 155,715, forward strand.
CGCCATCCCTCTCTGAACCTCAGGGGCTTCATCGTTAAAACCAGGCTACAGCCGTGTCTCCCTGCAGTGTCATGGGCGTCCATGCCACAGTCCCTGCAGATCCCGGGCACCCAGCATGGAGCTGACATGGATAAGGCCCAGAGCTTGGGAAGCCCCCACGCTGTGTGTCTTGGCCCCTCTCTGTAGGCCGAGCACCACTGGACTTATAGCCTGGTCTAAGAGGCAGCACCCAAAACCTTTCCTGGGGTCCCTTGGGCCCTGGATGCGAGTCATATGGCTGTCAGCCCCAATCCCCTCCAGGACTGCTGCACACCCTGCATGTGAGTCTGAGCCTGGCCCCAGTGCCATGGCTCTGCCCTGAGAAGCCCAGCCCTGGGTGGGGGTTTCTGCAGTCTCCCCAGAGCCTGGCCCTGGGCAGGAGGCTGAGTGGTCTGGTGTGTCCCCCCTGCCCTCTCCTTTCCCCAGTGACAGAGCTGCCTGTGTGTCCCCTCCCCTGCTTATTTAATGACCCCTTTGTGCCCATTAGCACCGGGGTCTTTAGCTCCAGGAGGGGACTGAACAGGGTTATCCTGGGCACTGGTTGAGGGGTGGTGGGTCTGTCCATGCTGGGAAGAGTTGAAACCCTCAGAGGACCACTTGGGACCTTGTTTGGACCCTTTTGGCCCCAGGAACAACCTCTGGCCAGGCCTTCCTGGCCCAGAAAGGGAGAGCCTGAGTGACTGAAGGCCACTGAGACCAGGCATCCTCCTCGTTTTGCAATTTTTTTTGAGTCAAATCTCCATCGCCCAGTGGCATGCGCACGGCCACCCCAGCGTCTACCTGCTGGGCTCAGGTGTTCCTTCCGCCTCAGCCTTCCAGGTAGCCAGAACTACAGGCGCGCACTACCACACCCGGCTAAGTTTTTGATTACTTGTAAAGGCGAGGTCTCGCCAAGTTGCCCAGGCTGGTCTCGAACCTGTGGGCTTGGGCAGGTTCCCAAAGTGCTGGGATTACAGGGTAAGCCAGTACGCCTAGCCTGTTTTGCGTGTTTTTGGGGTAGGGACAGAAACCCAGCCAGCACCACCTGGATGAGGTTGGGAGCATTCGGGGTAGGGTGGTCGTAGACCCTGCTGGCCCTCCTAGGGCAGGGCTGGTGGGCTGGGTGAGGACTTGCGATTGCTGCATTTTCCCTGGGCTGCGAGTTTCCTGGGGAAGTGGCCCAGAAGGGCCTTTCCTGTGCGAACAGCCCGGGGTGCTAGGCGGTGGGAGACGGAGGAAGGGGGTGTCAGCCGCCCCTCTATCTCTGACCTTGACCTTACAATCTGCCGCCCCTGAGCAGGCCTCCTTCCGGTGGTGTCTGCAGCTTGTCCCAGCTGCTGGGCTGTTTCTGCAGGGAATGGGGACTGAGGAGGTTTGAGCAGAGAGCCGTGGACCCGACGGAGGAGGGCTGGGGACGTCGGGCTGATAGTTCTGGCTCGCCTGAGGGCTGAGTTCCCCACTGCCTTGGTACCCGCACCCAGGTTTTCGGGCCCCTGATCTGGGAGGCTGAAATGTTTGCAAGATGGGGGATTCTGGCTTGGGCTGGGCCTGAGGGGCCCATGGTCCCCATGTTTTTGAGTTGGGGTCTCACACTGTCACCCTGGAGTGCAGTGGCTTGATCAGGACTCACTGTAGCCTTGACCACCTGGGTTCAGGCATCCTTCCGCCTCTGCCTCCTGAGTAGCTAGGACTGCAGGTACACGCCACCACACCTGGCTAATTTTTTTATTTTTATTTTTATTTTTTTGTGTCGGGTTTCACTCTGTCGCCCAGACTGGAGTGCAGCAGCCACTCCCGGCCACCGCAGCCTCAACCTGCTGGGCTCCGGCGATCCTTCCGCCTCAGCCTTCCAAGTAGCTGGAACTACAGGTGCACGCTACCACACCCGGCTCATTTTTGATTTATTGTAGAGATGAGGTCTCGCCAAGTTGCCCAGGAGGATCTCGAACCCGGCAATCCACTTACCTCAGCCTCCCAAAGGCACGGGATTACAGGCTGGGCCACCGAGCCCGGCTTAATTTTTTAATTTTTTGTAGAGAGGAGGTCTTGCTGAGTTGTCCAGGCTAGTTCCAAACTTCTGGGCTTGAACAATCCTCCTGCCTTAGCTTCCCAAAGTGGTGGGATTACACTTTGGTGGGATTACAGGTGTGAGCCACCATGCCCAGCCCCAGGGTCCCTTCTGCTGAAATTTCTTTTTTTTTTTTTTTTGATTTGGAGTCTCACTCTGTTACCCAGGATAGAGGGCAGTGTCACACCTCTCGGCCTCTGCAGCCTCGACGTGCTGGGCTCTGACGATCCTTCTGCCTCAGTCTTCTAAGTAGCTGGAACTACAGGCGCGTGCTACCACGCCCAGCTAATTTTTGATTTATTGTAGAGGCGAGGTCTCGCCAAGTTGCCCGGGCAGGTCTCAAGCCCACAGTCTCAGGCAATCCACTCGCCTTGGCCTCCCAAAGTGCTGGGATTACAGACTAAGTCATTGAACCTGGCCTGCTAAAATTTCTGTGTCTCAGGAGCTGGCCTTGAAGCCCAGAAGTCAGAAGGGGAGGAGGGTCTGCAGATTCAAGCTACCCTCCAAGTACAGGGAGATCCCTTCTTCCCCTCCTGCTTCTGCAATCCTTGCCCCAGGCCCTGGAGAGTTGGTGCCTGCGGGTGGTCCTGCTGTTCCCACACGTCCTGCAATGAGGATTTTGCTTTGGGCTTTTCCACAGGGGGATGGGAGGGCGTCACAGACCCTGTTGGGGGCCTTCTGCACCACCATTTCCTCTGGCTGTGACCTTGGCCCCATCCATCCAGGGGTAGGCCGAGTGAAATCCCGTTGGGAAAATGGTGGGGACTGTGTGGTCACACCTGCAGCCCACGCTCTTGGGACCAGTGGGAGAAAGGTAGTCTTTCACTGTGGCCAGAGGCCCAGACCACACTGGTGGACAGAGCACAGGCCCTGTGGGAGGGGGCAGGTGACCTGGTTCTCCTGGGCAAGGGTGTAGGCAGTGCCAGGGGTGCCTGCCTGGGGGAAAGGCACCAGGGCTGGGTGTCTGAGACCTGGGATCCTGCCCCATATACTGTTCTGTTCTTGTGGGTCCCCTCTCGCCCTTGGCCTGAAGTTTTTGTCCATTCCGTTGAAGTGGGCAGCACCCACGGTGGGGTCTGCTGTCCCCAGCCCAGACTGAGTGACTAGCCATCCTCTCTCACCTGAGGAAATGGAGTTGGACCCCAGGCCTCCAGGGTGACCTTCCCACTCCAGCCTCCCCGCCCCACCGGACCTTGTGGTTTCAGCTGTGGAACCCAGTGCCTGGGCAGGTGTGATGGGTGTCTCAGCCACATCTGGCTGTGGATTGAACACAGTTCACCCAGAACCGTGGGTGAACAGGACCTCTCTGATTCTTCAAGCGTCTCCTCCAGGGTTTCGGTTCCATCCTGCAGTTGGGAAGGAGGTTCAGAGGATTTCAGTCCCATTTCCAGGGAACGGGCACAGTGTGACTCAGGTCTGTCACCCCAGCATTTTGGGAGGCCGAGGCAGGAGGATTGCTTGAGCCCTGGAGTTCGAGACCAGCCTGGGCAACATAGCAAGACCTCGTCTCTACAAAAAATAATAAAAAACTAGCCGGGTGTGGTGGTACCCGCCCGTAGTCCCAGCTACTTGAGAGGCTGAGGCCTGAGCCTTATGCCACTGCTCCAGCCTGGGTAACAGAGTAAGACCTGACTCAAATTATAATCATAATAAATTCAGGTTTTTCAAACTAAAAACTAACAACATTCCCAAACATTCCCATGTGCCATAGGTCAGAGCCTGGTGTGGACTGGGCTTGCCTGACCTTCCGCCACAGCTCCCCAGCTCAGGCCCTCCCTCCTGGAAAGGGCGTTTCTGGGCCTAAGCAGAGTCAGAGAAGCCTGCTTGGGCCAGAATCGTGTCAGGTTTCCCTGCTGCAACCGAAGAGGAGCCTCTGAGCCCCCCGGGGCCCAGCAACCCCTGGTCTTGAGGCAGACTCATCGATGCCAGGGCTCACATGTCCCACCCCACCCGCTGGCCCACTGTGGCTGGAAAGTTTTGGGCCTAGCTGCCCATCCCAGCCCTGCCACTGCTAGCTGTGTGACCCTGGGCAAGTCACTTCCCTGCCTTGGGCCTCCAGTTCCTCATTGGTAGAAGGGGAAACCATTCCACGAGTGCTGCTGAGAGAGTTTTAAGCGAGGCAACATGGTCAGAGCACAGGTGCAGCCCACAGGGCCACCTCACCCTGTTGGTGTGGAAGGGGGCTCAGGGTCCCCTTGCCAACAAGACCTCCCCTCCAACAAACCTCATCTGCATAGGCAAGATCCCTGTCTGGCATAGACACTGTGATTGTGTTATGGATATGTGTCCCTACCTTATTCTATTTTTTTTTTTTCTTGAGTTGGAGTCTTACTGTCTGTCACTCAGGCTGGAGTGCAGTGGCACGCTTATGGCCACCGCAGCCTCGACCTGCTGAGTTCAGACCATCCTCCCGCCTCAGCCTTCCAAGTAGCTGGAATGACAGGCGCACACCACCACACCCGGCCTATTTTTTGACTTATTGTAGAGATGAGATCTCACCAAGTTGCCCAGCCTGGTCTCGAACTCCTGGACTCAGGCAATTCTCTTGCCTCGGCCTCCCAAAGTGCTGGGATTATAGGTGTGAGCCACCATGCCCAGCCCATGTGTCCCCACCTTAATCTTTAAGGCCCAAGTCCCTGCCAGGCAGGAACCAGCCAAGGAACCCCGAGGCCTCACTATGGGACAGGAATGGCAGGAGCGGGCCGGGCTGGGCCACTGGACAGGGCTATGTGAAGGATTGGGAATGGCTCGTTGCTGGGGTCTCTGGGGCCACAGGCCCTTGGTGTTACCAAGGGGGAAACGGAGGCCCAGGCGCTGCTTGGTGACCCTCCCAGAGTCCTGAGAGCAGGGGGAGGGACTGATCACCAGACTTGCCTCTCTCCCTTCCCCGCGGCAACCCTGAGCCCCACCGTCTCCTTGGGCTCGTCTCCAGCCTCTGGGCCCCCTCCCCCACTTTCCCACTGTTATCAGCTGCCCGCCCAGCCCCCTGCCCCAGCTGGGCCGCTGGGGCTCAGAAGCTGCTGGCTCAGGAGCCTCCGGCTTTTGCTGAGTAAGCGAGTCCAGAGGTGCTGTCTTGGCACAAACCACCGCAGGCCGGGCCCTCGCCCTCCCCTCCCTCTCAGGGTCCACTTCCGAGGGGGCGGTGTGGCTGGGGGAGGAATGCGGGCAGAGGCCACACACTGCCTCCAGGGTCCTCAGCTCCAGGGTGTTTGCCTGAGGCCAAGGGAGAGCCCGGCCTGCTTCCCACAAAGTCCAGGGAGCAGGAAGTGGGTCTGTATCTTGCTGCCTCATCCCTGCCTGCCCTGGCCTCATCCTTCCTCTCCGGTCCACCCCAGGAGGCCTAGAATCTGTATTAGCTGTATCCGGGAAGGCAGCTCCCGCTTACGTTGCCTCCTCGGTTTTACCCACATCCCCTCTGACCGTTCAGTGGCCTTTGAGGAAGGCCCATTGGAGCTGGCTTTCCTTCATAAAAGCAGAGATTCTTATTCTCGGCCTTGATGCTTTTCTTTTTTATGAGTCAGTCTCACGGTCGCCCAAGCTGGAGTGCAGTGGCACGCTCACAGCCATTGCAGCCTCCGCCTGCTGTGCTCAGATGATCCTTCTCCCTCACCTGGAACTCCAGGTGTGTGCCACCACACCCAGCTAATTTTTCGATTTATTGTGGAGACGAGGTCTCACCTATTTGTCCAGGCTGTTCCTGAACCCCTGGACTCTGGCAGTCCTCTGGCCTCGGCCTCCCAAATTGCTGAGATTACAGGTGTGAGCCACTGCACCTGACTGCCTTTTTTTTTTGGATTGGAGTCTCACTCTGTCACCCAGGCTGGAGTGCTCACAGCCACCCCGGCCTCAACCTGCTGGGCTCCAGCGATCCTTCCGCCTCAGCCTTCCAAGTAGCTGGAACTACAAGCACACGCTACCATGCCCGGCTAAGTTTTTTATTTATTGTAGAGACGAGGTCCCACATGTTGCCCAGGCTGGTCTCGAACCTATGGGCTGAGGCAATCCTCTCACCTTGGCCTCCCAAAGTGCTGGGATTATAGGCATGAGCCACTGTGTCTGGCCTTTTGTTTTTTTAAGAGACAAGGTCTCACTCTGTCGCCCAAGCTGGAAAGCAGTGGCACAGTCATATCTCACTGTAGCCTCAAATTCCTGGGCTCAAGGGATCCTCCCGCCTCAGCCTCCCCAGTAGCTAGAACTATAGGCGCCACCATGCCTGGTTATTATTATTTTTTTTGTAGAAACAGTGTCTCACTATGTTGCCTGGCTAGTCTTGAACTTCTGGCCTCCACCAGTCTTTCCACTTCTGCCTCCCAAAGTGCTTGGATTATAGGCGTGAGCCACTGAGCCCAGCCTCTGATACATTTATAGTCGTCTATAGCGGGTGGACCTTCAGTTTGACACACACAAACTGAGCACCAACTGTGTGCTGACCACCTACTGTGTGCCAAGCACAGCCCCAGGCCCTGGGCTGGAGGGCATGGTCAACAAAGACGAATGAGCCTTGTTCTTGCCCCTAAGAGACCTTGTGCTTGGCCATGTGCTCTTGTGACAACCCTGATTCTAGCCGGCAGTATCCCAGTTTTCGGATGGAGAGACTGAGGCCCAAGTGGCAGGCGCGTTGCCTGGTCTCAGGACCCCACCCTTTGCCTACTGATGCCTCTGTGTGTCCCCAGCCCGCCCCAGCCAGACCAGGGCCTCCCGCCAGCCCTCCCCTGGAAGAGCACGGCCCCCTGCCAAGGCCACAAGGAGTCCCCGGGAGCCCTGGTGGAGACCTCTGCGGGGGAGGAGACGCACAGCGAGGAGGGCCCTGCGGCCGCCCGGCTGGACGTGCTTCGGCTGCGCAGCTCTTCCATGGAGATCCGGGAGAAGGGCTCGGAGTTTCTGAAGGAGGAACTGCACAAGGCGCAGAAGGTGGGAGCCATGGGCGGGCTGAGGGGCCTTTGGAGAGGAGGGGCTGGCCTGGGACAGCCCCGGAGAGGGATGGTACGCTCACCGAGGCCGACTGCATGCCGGGGCTGTGCACGCCTTGGGAGGGACACCCACGTCCAGTTGAGGCAGGGTCTCACTCTGTTGCACGTGCGATCCTTCGGCCTCCGCCTCTCAAGTAGCTGGGGCCACAGGTGCACATCACCTTGCCTGGTTGTTTTATTTTATTTTATTTATTTGTTTGAGTCGGAGTCTCACTCTGCCGCCCAGGCTGGAGTGCAGTGGCACACTCATGGCCATCGCAGCCGTGACCTGCTGGGCTCAGGCGATCCTTCCACCTCAGCCTTTCAAGTAGCTGGGACTACAGGTGTGCACCACCATGCCCGGCTAATTTATTGATTTATTGATTTATTGTAGAGATGAGGTCTCTCCGGGTTGCCCAGACTGGTCTCGAACCCCTGGACTCAGGCAATTCTCTCACCTCTGTCTCCCAAAATGTTGGGATCACCGTCATGAGCCACTGTGCCCGACTTATTTTTACTTTGCTTGTTTTATTTTTTGAGTTGGAGTCTCACTCTATTGCCCAGGCTGGAGTGCAGTGGCACGCTCATGGCCATTGCAGCCTTGACCTGCTGGGCTCAGGTGATCCTTCCACCTCAGCCTTCCAGGTAACTGGAACTACAGGCATGTGCCACCATGCCTGATTAATTTTTTTTTCCTTTGGATTTATTGTAAAGACGAGGCCTCACCGGGTTACCCAGGCTGTTCTCGAACTCCTGCGCTAAGGCAATCCTCTCTCCTCGGTCTCCCAAAGTGCTGGGATTACAGGCTTGAGCCAGCACGCCTAGCCTTTTTATTTTATTTTAAAGATGTGGGGTACAATTTAGGATTAGGTATACAAGTGGACATAATACAGGTAAGTTTGGGCCTCCCTTTGGTCCTGGTTTGAGGACCAAACCAGGACCAAACCTGGTTTGAGGACTTTGCCTGGTTTGAGATCAAGTACCCTTACTGATGTTGTATCCCCTCCCCACCCTGGCAGTATCCTGCTACTGCCAATCCCTTTCTTACAGTATTATGGTAAATGTTCGGGGTTTGCTTTTGAGTGACTGGCTAATTTTTAAAATTTTTTGTAGAGGCGAGGTCTCGCTATGTTGCCCAGATTGATCTCCAACTCCTGGGCTCAAGCCATTCTCCGGCCTCTGCCTCCCAAAGCGCTGGGGTTACAGGGGTGAGCCACCATGCCTGGCTCGCACATCTTGACTAATCTGGAGACCTGTCCCAAGCTCCAGTGAACTGGGAGGTGGGGCCACAGCCTCATGCCAGGGCCAACTGGAAAATGACCACACGTTGTTGGCACCAAAGGAAGCAAGCTTGGGGCCCCGCGCCCCACCTAGGATGGCCAGGGGACGCAGCCTGGGCATCTGGGCCCGGTCCTCCCTGTGCCGGGCCCGGGCACCCCGAGGGGCTCACAGCCCCTCCCTTTGCCCCCCAGGAGCTGAAACTGAAGGATGAGGAATGTGAGCGACTATCCAAGGTGCGGGAACAACTGGAACAGGAGCTGGAGGAGTTGACAGCCAGCCTGTTTGAGGTACGCCGGCCGGCTGGCGGGGACAGCCAGGAAATGGGTCTCCTGGGCACCCGTTGGCTCTTTGCCACTCATGCAGGGGCTACTGTCCTCTTTCCAGGAAGCCCACAAGATGGTCCGAGAAGCCAACACGAAGCAGGCGGCCTCAGAAAAGCAGCTGAAGGAAGCTCGGGGCAAGGTGAGCCCATTCCTGCCCGCCCGAGCCAGCCCAGGACGCCTGTCCTGCCTCCCAGTCCTGCAGCACCACCCAGTCTCAGGACCACCCTATCAGGGGAGACCAGCGTCTAACCCCACCCATCACCCTCAGACCAGACACCCATTTTACAGATAGGGAAACTGAGGCTCAGAGAGAAGCGGTCACACCAGGAGCAGGACTCTATGAGGAGTCTTCACAGAGGACCCTCGCTTGGCCTGGTGGGGCCGGTGGGATGGGAGGCGGGGGAAGGGACGGGGCATCTGAGGTTACACGACCCAGTGCCCCAGGCCTCCACTGGTGATTCTGCTGTGCCACGGAGACTTTTCTGGGGCCTTCCAGAAGCTGGGAGGGTCCTGTGATTATTGCAAATCTCCCTCCTGCCAGCCTCCTTTCACAAAGAGAAGCTTCACTCAGTCTGGCCATGCGAGCCTGGGCAAGTTGCTTCTTCCTGAGAATAGTAGCTTCCTCTCTGCAGAATCTGAGACCTGGACCATTCCTGGCTCCTGGGAGTCCCAGAACTCTCAGTGGAAGGTCCAGCCAGCTTCCAGACAGAGTCCTTCTCACTCTGTGACCACGGGCAAGCCATGTCTCCTCTTTGAGCCTCAGTTTTTGAACCTCAGTTTCCCTGTCTGTAAAATGGGTGTCTGGGTGCCCACCTTGGAGGCTGCTCTGTGGGTGATGGGGGGGGGAATGTTAGGCGCCAGGGGCTGCCAGGGACGGGCTGTCTTGAGCTGGGCCGGCAGGCAGTGGTGGCCAGGGCGGCATCAGCCCTGGGCTAGCGTTGACGGCCACTCTGTCCCATGCAGATCGACATGCTGCAGGCAGAGGTGACGGCCCTGAAGACGCTGGTCATCACGTCCACACCAGCCTCCCCCAACCGCGAGCTTCACCCGCAGCTGCTAAGCCCCACCAAGGCCGGGCCCCGCAAAGGCCACTTGCGCCATAAGAGCACCAGCAGCACCCTCTGTCCCGCGGTGTGCCCCGCCGTGGGACACATCCTCACCCCAGACGGGGAGGGCAAAGAGGTGAGGACGGCAGGTGGGCAGCAGATGCAGGGAAGAGGGGGTGGTGGGGACCGGCCTGACCTCTTGCTGTGTGTCCTGGAGCTGGTCTTGTCCCTCTCTGGGCATCCTCTCAGGTTCCTTCTCTTCAGCCTCCTCTGATAGGAGGTGTTTGGCCAGCAGCCTCCAGGGTGGACAATCTGGGGGCCCAGGAGCCCCCTGCCCCACTGGGTCCAGGTGGTAGGTGGTGGTCTCTGCACCGGAGGTTGGCTTTGGCCCTGAGGGTGTGCAGAGACACACCCCCACTTTGTCTTAGGAAGCTGGGCCTCTGAGGTGAGGCCGCTGGACCCTGTGTGGGCACAGCCTTGGGGCCCGGATCCCCCTTGTGACATGACACCCTTGTACTCAGGGGTCTTCAGCGCCCTCTGATGATGTCCTAAGACAAGCATGGCCTCTGGAGGGGTGCTCCCTGCCGCCTCAGCCAGGCACATGGAGTGCTTGGTCCCAACCGGGCTGACACTCATAGCTATGGGTCCTGGGGCAGGTGAGGCCGCCTCAGTTTCCTCATATGGTCAATGGGGCCTCCTGGGGCTATGGGAGGAACTGGTAAGATGTGAGGCCGCCATGAGCTCAGCTTAGGGCTACCTCGGTGAAGACCCCAGAGAGCCATGGTGGCCTTCAGCCTCCTAGGTCTCTGGTGCCTGCCCACCTGGCTCCATCCTGGCCTCGTTTCTGTCTCCGGGGCTTCCGGGGAGGTGGTGCAGGGAAGGCTCTTGTCTGCCTTCTGAGCCCTGAGCTTCCAACTTGACACTAACCTCTCCTTCCTCCTGTCTGTCTCTGTGTACCTGTCTGTCTGTCTGTCCGTCCGGCCCAGCCCGGGCTGCCCCCACTGCTCTCCCTGCTCCTCTGTGTGGTCCCCAGCAAGGCGGTTCACCTCACCTACGAGCCGGCCTGGCCGCTCCCGCCCAGGGAGCCCTCAGCTCCCACCTCCACTCCCTCTGTCTCCTTTTCCCGACAGGTAAAGGCTCCCGAGAGGGACTGCTGCTCTGCCCCTCCTCCCAGCCTCCCTTGCTCTGCGTGCAGCCCAGGACAGGCCAGCTGGCCTTCTGGGAGCGGGCAGGGCTGCCTGTGTGTGTCCCCTCCTGTGTGCACGTGCCTGTGTGTGCTTTGTATGCCCGCCCCCCCCCCACCCGACCCCACACCTGCGGCTTCCCGTCAGTCACGCTTTGACTTTCCCCCTCAAGGTGGCAGGGAGGGTCTTGGGGGCGAGCACCCTGACCCAAGTCTGCCATTTTGTAGCGCCAAGAAACTTAACACACATGCCTGGAAACAAATTTCTAGTTGTTCTTTTTTCTCAGCATAGAGATGGGGGCTTGCAATGCTCTCCAGGCTGGTCTTGACCTCCTGGGCTCAAGCGATCCTCCTGTCTCAGCCTCCCAGAGTGCTGGGATTACGAGGCCTGAGCCACCGCCCCCGACTGTTCGTTCTTCATTCTTTGGGGTGCAGGGGAGAGGGGAGTCCTTCCGTTGGACTTGTCTCCCTGGCACAGCTGCTGGGGATGGAACTGCTGACCTTCGAGGTCCACCTGGCCTCCTCCCTGCCTCTCTTCCCCTGCGGTCAGCCTGCTGCGCCGCGCTGGCCCTGGCGCCCTGATGGCCCCTGCCCGCTTGCCCTCCCCTGCAGGTGGACACCACCCTGTTTGCAGAGTTCCAGGCCTGGAGGGAATCGCCCACCCTGGACAAGACCTGCCCCTTCCTGGAAAGGGTATACCGGGAGGACGTGGGCCCCTGTTTGGACTTCACCATGCAGGAGGTAAGGTGCGGTGGAGGGACGCCCACAGGGGGAGCCCAGCCCTGCCACCCCTCCCCCCCGGGACCCGGCCCCCTCACGGCCCTGCCCGCCATCCTGGCCTACCGCAGCTCTCGGCCCTGGTCCGGGCCGCCGTGGAGGACAACACGCTCACCATCGAGCCCGTGGCTTCGCAGACGCTGCCCACGGTGAAGGTGGCCCAAGTTGAGTGTGGTGGTGCCAAGTAAGCTGGGCTTCTCTGCTCCCCCACCTGGCCCCTCAGGAAAGCCTTGGCTCCTCCGAGGGGGTTGGCAGGGAGGGCTGAGTCTCAGGCCGAGGGGGGGCAGGGGCCCAGGGCACAGGGGTCTCCGCAAGAGACAGATCTCCAGGAAGGTCACGAGCCAGGGCCGCCTCCTTCCTGGCGGGCCTGCTGGGCCCTCCTGCCCCCACCCCTCTCAGGAAGTGACTGTCAGTTGCTGGCTTTGCCTCCTGCCAATAAATAACTCGGCAGCCCTGGCGTCCATTCGGCTACTGCTCTCCTGGCATTGAGCAGGGTGGCGGCAAAGCACACCAGCCAGGTGGGACAGGGGGTAGAGCCTGGGAGGGTTTCACCTTGGCAACCAAGAGCTGGCTGGGAAGGGCTGACACCAGGCCATCATGGGTGCCTCGTCCTGGAGAAGGGAGCATTCAAGCCAGGATAGAAGTTTGCCATGCAGAGAAGGGTCTTGGACAGAGGGAACAGAATGAGTGAAGTTAAGGGCTGCTGGGCCATTAATAGGAGCACCCGGGGGCAGTGGGCAGAGCAGTGGGTGGGTGGGGAGCTAGGATAGAGGCCGCAGAGTGAGCTGGGGCCAGAGTATACAGAGGTTTGTCTTCAGCCTTGCAGGTTTCTAGGCCCGTGCATCATAAGTCACCAATAGATGTCTCCTGAAAAGAGGACTCTTTGGTCCATTGAGAGTCACGGGAGGCAGCAAACGTTCTGATGAGTCCTGCAGCCAAGGAGCATCTTAACCTTTTACGAGGGCTTCTCCCTCACTATTTCCCGGGTGACAGGAAAGCAAGAGGGAAAGACGATGGGTTCATTGTGGGGTTTTGGAGGAAGCCCCTAGCTGCAACGTGGGGAAGAGAGACATCAGGTGGGGGAGCGGAGGGGAAGAAGGCCTCGTCGTCCATCCAGTGGAGGGGAAGCCGGAGAATGGAGCAGGGCCCTGCGTGTGGGTGCCTGGGGACACCGAGGGGTCACCCAGGCCTGGGAGGACGAGAGACGGGCATGCAGGATGGTCCTTGGCGGGGGCTGGCTGGCAGGCGCTGAGGACCATGGAGGTCTAGTGAGGGTGAGAAGGGGCCGGTGGACAAAGCAAGAGGCCCTAGGTGTTGGGAAGGGGGCGGCCAGGCCCCAACTCCTGCCTAGTGGGGGTGGGGGCAAGACTGGGGCTGAGTCCCCGGAAAGCGGAGGGGGGGAGCGTTTTCAGAGGCTGCAGAGGGCAGGGCTTGGGTCCCGCTGGCATGAGGCTCCCAAGCTCTCGTGCCCAGTGGGTGCCAGGCAAGGGGGTGGGAGTAGGGTCCAGCTTGGGCCTCCCCCTCCTCGGCCCGTCCCTGGGCTCCTTTGGAGGCTGGGGGCCGGGGAGGCCTGCCCTTCTCCCCCGCATCCCCCCAGCTGCCACATCCTCCCTGCACGCCCGGGCTGGGGAGCCACAGCTAGCCCGCGGTCCCCTCTGCTTTCCCCCAGCACATGCGCCCTGAGTGGGCTGGCCCGCGCCTGCCGCCACCGCATCCGGCTCGGGGACTCCGAGAGCCACTACTACATCTCACCATCCTCCCGGGCCAGGGTGAGTCATCCCTTGCAAGGGCCCATTGGCTCCTGAAGGGCACCTGGGTCTGGGACTCTGGGCCCCAGGCCTGGGAATACAACCAAGACTGCACCTCGACCCACAGGGCAGATAGAGGCACAGAGAGGTGCAGAGGCTGATTTGGGCCACACAGCCAAACGTGGTAGGTTGCTATCGCTGCGTAACTGATTACTGTCAACGTTGCAGCTTAAAGCAACATACCCTAGTCCGGGCACAGTGGCTCACACCTGTAATCCCAGCACTTTGGGAGGCCGAGGCAAGATTGCTTGAGCCCAGGAGACCTTGTCTCTACAAAAAAAAATAAAAACACTAGCCAGGCCTGGTGGCGGATGCCTGTAGTCCCAGGTGCTGGAGAGACCGAAGGTCGCCTGAACCCAAGAGATAGATGCTGTGATGAGCCATAATTGCGCCACTGCACTCCACCCTGGGCAACAGTGTAAGACCCTGACTCAAGAAAAAAAAAGGCCAGATGCAGTGGCTTACGCCTATAATCCCAACACTTGGGGAGGCCAAGATGAGAGGATTGCCTGAGCCCACGGGTTCGAGACCAGCCTGGGCAACTTGGCGAGACCTCATCTCTACAATAAATCAAAAATTTAGCCAGGCGTGGTCACGCGCACCTATAGTTCTGGCTATTTGGAAGGCTGAGACGAAGGATCACCTGAGTCTAGCAGGTCGAGGCTGTGGTGGCCGTGAGCATGCCACTGCACTCTAGTCTAGGCGACAGAGTGAGACTCTAACTCAAAAAAAAAAAGAAGAGTTTAGAAACTCGGAAAACCACGGCGTGAGGAACCATCTCAAGCCTAGAGGCTCATGTGGGAATAGGACTGAAGTGGACAAAGAGCCCCTTGTGGGCAGCAGACGATGTGGGAAGGGCAGCCTGTCTGGTCCTCAGTGGTGTCCTCAGGGCATGTGCACGCATTGTCCCACGCCTGAGAGGGCGGATTCCCTGGGACCCCCAACTCTGGATCCGCATCTCTTTTCACCACAGCCCCTACCCTTGGATCTGTGCCCAGACCCCTCGTTCAGTGGCCGCAGGTCCCCACTGGCCCTTTCCAGTCCCAACCAGGGCTCCACAGAAAGGCCCACGCAAGTCATACCCAGGCCCACTTTATTTTCCTGAGGTGGGTGTCTGGCTGTGCTGGGGAGACACTGTGGGTGGGGGATGAGCTGAAGAGGGCCTGAAAGTTTGTTTTATTTTATTTTATTTTTTTGAGTCAGGGCCTCACTGTGTCACCCAGGCTGGATTGCAGGGGCACCATCAGGGCTCACTGCAGCCTGGGCTCTGGCGATCCTCCCACCTCAGCCTCCTGAGTAGCTGGGACTTCAGGCACACACCTCCACGCCTGGCTGATATTTTTGTGTGTTATGTGGAGACGAGGTCTCACTGTTTTGTCCAGTATGGTCTGGAACTTCTGGACTCCAACGATCCTCCCGCCTTGGCCTTCCAAAGAGCTGGGATAACGGGTGTCAGAAGTCTTAGGATGTGGCCTCACCCTGAGAGACCAAGGGGGTGTGGAGTTGACAGAGAGAAGCATTCTTTCCCCAGAGCGCACCCCCAGGGAGAGAACTCCGCCATCCCTGCCGCTTCCTGCCCATGAGCTTCCACAAACATCCACTGCCCCTGCAGCCTCTCCTCGACCCTCTCTCGGCAGCACCCATCAGCCCCTGCCTTTGCCCTCTCACATGTCTCTGCCTTTGCCAGGCTGCTGCCCCCGCCCCTCCCTGCGGCTTCTCACTCCCCAGCCCGTGGGTGCTCTGCTCACTTGACATTCCTCCTCCAGCGTGCTGGACATCCAGACAGCCGCCTGCCACCTTCTGCCTGCCTTAGGCTGGGCTCCCTCCAAGCAGAGCCTGAGATGGAGACTGGGGGAGAAAGAGGGAAGTGGTGGAGGCCACCCATGGGGCTTTGTGACTGAGTCAATTCCACCTGAGCCAAGAACCTGGTGTTTTCCACCTGTGCTCGTCAGTCATTGGCTGCGGTCTTGGTTGAGCAATCAGGGGCCAACACTCTCAGCAGCTGGGAGATGGGGTCCAGCCTGGGGAAGGTCAGGGCACTGGCAGCGCCCTCTCCACGACAGGGGAGTCCATCTGGCAGTGTCTGAGCCAACCCAGGGTCCCCAGTGCCTGTCACAGGGCCGGGCATGGAACAGACCTGAGGCCACAGGGACCCAGGGCAGCCCAGGTGAATGGCTTCTGATGTCCTTGCCTTTCCTGGTGTTACAAATCAGTCGAGGTCCCAGTATAGTAGGTTGCTATTACTGCATAGCAGATTATTGTCAACTGTCTTAAAACAACATAAACTAGGCCGGGTGTGGTGGCTCACGCCTGTAATCCCAGCGCTTTGGGAGACCGAGATGGGAGGATTGTTTGAGCCCAGGAGTTTGAGACCAGCCTGGTCAACATCACAAGACCCCCATCTCTACAAAAAAAATTTAAAAAACTAGCCAGGCGTGGTGACACGTACGGAGCAAGGAGGCCCGTCAGAGGGCAAGTATAGGTTCTGTGCAGGCTGCCTGGGTTCATCTCTCAACCTGGCCATGTATTAGCTCCGAGATCTCTGTAACTATGTCAAGTGGCTTTGTCCTTGGTGGCTCTGTATTCCTCCCATGTAAAATGGGCATAAGGGCCGGGCGCAGTGGCTCACACCTGTAATCCTAGCACTTTGGGAGACTGAGGCAGGGCGGATTGCTTGAGAGCAGAAGAGTAAAACCAGCCTAGGCAACATAGTAAGACCCCCATCTCCACAAAAAAAAAAAAAAAAATTAGCCAAGCATGGGGGCATGCACCTGTAGTCTCAGCTGCTCAGAGGATGAGGTGGGAGGATGGCTTGAGCCCAGGAGGTCAAGGCTATGGTGAGCCGTGATCCTGCCACTGCACTCCAGCCTGTCAGAGTGAGACTCCAACTCTGAACAAATGAACGAGTGAATGAATGTAGTTGCCACAGTTATAAGGAGCAGTACTTGTCTTTTTTTTTTTTTTTTTAAGTCAGAGTCTCACTCTGTTTTCCAAGATGGAGTTCAGTGGCACGCTCATGGCCATGACAGCCTCAACCTGCCAAGTTGCCCAGGCTGGTCCTGAATCCGTGGGCTCAGGCAATTCTCTCACCTTGGCCTCCCAAAGTGTTGGGATCACAGGTTTAAGCCACCACGCCCAGCCTAATTTTTTTTACTTATTGTAGAGACAAAGTCTCGCCAAGTTGCCCAGGCTCAAACCCCTGAGCTCAGGCAATCCTCTTGCCTCTGCCCCTCAAAGTGCTGGGATTACAGGCTTGAGCCACCGTGCCAGACAGGAGCAGTGCTAGTCTTGCGGCTGTTAATTCAACCTTTAAAGTCCAGCCTTGGCACCGTTGGCGACCTCTGCCCGGCTCTGCGGGGTCCTGGGGCTTCCTGCCTTGGTCTCATATCCACACTGGCATGTTGGGAGACCCCACATGCGGGGGCTGGCTGGTCACACCTTCCCTCTTCTGCCACAGATCACCGCAGTTTGCAATTTCTTCACCTACATTCGCTACATACAGCAAGGCCTGGTGCGGCAGGATGGTGAGTGCCCCCTGGTGGTCAGTGGTGGGATGGCAGTTGGGGGCAGGGTACTCTTTTGGGAGTGGGGGTGTGGGGACAGGTGCCTTCTGCGTCTACCTGCCCCTGGCCGAGGCTGGACGCTGGGACTCCTCCACTAGGAGGCCAGCGAGGGGGAAGGTTGTGATCAGAAAAGGGCTCACAGGCCTCCTGGGAGCTGAGTTCTGTGCAGAGTTGAGCTCCTGGGCCCTGCCTCACCAAGAGTTTCTGCTTCCCAGAAACCCCTCCCAGCCCCTGAGGCCCGAGGCCCTGCACAATGGGGCCTTCTCTGCCAATGTTCCTCGCTTCTGGTGTGGCCACCCCCTGGTCACCTGAACACGAGCTCCCCACCTCCAGGCCTCTGCCCCACTGTGCCCCTAGCTCGGCAGGTCCTCCGTCCACTCCTTGTCCCCTGAACCCCATTCTGCCAGGCCTGGCTTCCCTCTCCCTCACCAGCTTTGTGACCCGAAGAAGCTTCAGGAGCGGTGCGGCCTAACCCTCCGAGTAAGGCGCCGTCTCCTCCCCATCTTAGAGGCCAAGGCCTCTTGGAGGCCAAGGCCAAGGCACCCTGGGTGTCAACATGTCTACACATGCCGGGCCAGGGAGTGAGTGGGTCCTGAGCATCTGTCTGCACCCAAGCCTCCGGACAGCTGCTGTGGCCCTGCTCACTGCCCAGGGTTCCCATGAGACCCTAGGGAGATGGGGGTGGGAAGCATTTGTAGCTTGTTGAATGCAGTTCCCAGGTCATCACTGGTAAGTGTATGGCAGTGCACGCGTGCATGTCTGCGTCAGGCCGTGGGGGTGACCGTCAGGGTGATCCGTGCAGGTCCCCCGAGTATGCAGTTTCTAAGGCTCACAGTGGAACCTCGGAGAGGTCCAGCCACTCAGTGGATCACCTGTGCCTGGAGCCTGGGCCCTAGGGTGCCATGAGAGGGGCCCAGACTGTCTGCCCGAGGTGGCCCTGAGCTGTCCCTGAGCCATCCCTCTCTCTGCCTGCAGCGGAGCCGATGTTCTGGGAGATCATGAGGCTGCGGAAGGAGATGTCACTGGCCAAGCTCGGCTTCTTCCCCCAGGAGGCTTAGGGCGTGGCCCGGCCCTGGAGAGGCTCTGAGCTGGAACAGACACACCTGCCCAGGACAAGAAGACAGACAGGGAGACAGAGTCCTGGAGCCAGCCCTGAGCTAGAAGCGGAATATAGATGGACAAACGAACAGGCTGCGGAGGTGTCAAGCCAGCACCAGAGTCCATCCTGGGACAGACCGAGGGCCAAGGCGGCCCTGGATGTCAGGGGAAGACCCTTCCCTCTTCCCCACTGGATCCTGCCATTGTCAGGATTTCAAGCAAGCACCAAAGACCAAGGAGGTCAGAGCCATACGGCGGGGGGGTGGACTCGGCGCTTGGGAGGCAGCCGCAGCCACCCCTCCCCAGTCCTGGGAACCCCTGCCTGCGGGTGCCTTGTGGCTGGCACATCTTCGGAAAGGGACTGTCAGGAGGTGGTGGGATCTCCAGGGTGCCCGCCACCCCAGCTGCCAAGCCCTGGGCCACCAGCACCCCCTTGTGGCCATCCTGCGCCTCCTTCCCCAGTGGCCGCCTCCTTGGACCACCCTGTGCCCCCAGGGCCCACGGGCAGCAGGGCTAGAGGGGCGGGCAGGGCCTCCACCGCCCCAAAGCTTTGTTAAGATGAGTCAGGTCCCTCCTCTCCCTCCCCTGTCACTTCCCGACGCCCCAGGAAGTCCTGCTCCCCAAACCACTGTCAGACCCGACAGGGTCTCTGGATGCCCATGCCTGTTTTGGGCGGTGGGTGGCCACGCGGACACCAGGGCCCCTTGCATGGGGAGTGGGACAGGCAGGACCTGGGCCCTCCCTCCCTTCACAGTCCACTCGGACCAGGGTCAAGGGCTCCCACCTGGACACATCCCTCACCACGTCTGGATTTTCCTCTCTGAAAGGAATGTAATGCGATCCCTATTTAATAAAGGAAGGCTTTGTTGGTACAGGCTGGGTGACCACGCGCCTTCACTCCTGCGCCCCGGGGCGCCAGCCAGGACCTGGGCATCCGAACGCAGGAAGCCAAATCCTTCCCCTGCCTGCCCTCGTGCTTGGGATTAAGCCCAAATCCCGAAGCCACCCCACGACCGCCACTACCGCTGACTTGCTTTAGGGAGGACTATTTGGAGGACTAGTCCAGTCCTCTGTGTTCCATGGGGCTGTGGGATGCTGAGGAATGGGCCGGCCCCCACCCCCTCCCTGTGGGCAGTGGCTTGTTGGGGAGGACGGCACTGAGGCTGGCGTGGCGGCTGCCTCGCTGTGGCACTTTGGGCGGGTCATTCTCTGGGTCTCTTTGCCCTCAGCCATGGCCACCTCCAGTCTAACAGAGTCAAAGTGTCGAGGCTGCCGGGTGCTTGGCAGGATAATGAATTGGTGATATCTGCGAGCAGCACAGGCAGGGACCCGGGAAGCTCTGGGCTTTCCAGCCCAGGTTACAGATGGTAGAAGGTTGGAGTGACTAGGACCTCTGAGGACCTCCACCTGTAGGGGCATGGGCCCAGGCTAGTACATGTCCTTCCTGGGGGGGGTGAGGAGTACAGCAGCTTCTGGGCTGGGTCAGTGTCCACTGGGGCCAGTGACACCTCGTGGGGACTTTCCTATTGGTCTGAAGCTTTGGGGCCACTTAGCTGGTACATCAGGCCAGCTGTGGACTGGCTAGGATCCCATCAAGCCCTTTACCCTATCACCTTCTGGCCAGCAGCCTTCCCCAAGGCGTCTCCTGCCTCTTCAGTTTCCCCATTGCCCCTTCTCCTCCCTGCCTCACCTGGAATTTGCTTGCCTTTCCTATCTCCCCAGACTCCTCAGGTGTTCACTGGTCAGATCTGTCACAAGCATGCATTTATTCACTCAAATACTAGGCACCAGCGGGTGCGGTGGCTCTAGGCTGGAGTGTAGTGGCACGCTCTTGGCCAACCCAGCACTGACCTGCTGGGCGATTCTTCCACCTCTTCTTCTGCCTCAGCTTTCCAAGTAGCTGGAACCATAGGCACGTACCACCACGCCCAGCTTATTTTTTGATGTATTGTAGAGGTGAGATCTCACCAGGTTGCCCAGGCTGGTCTCAAACCCCTGAGCTCAGGCAATCCTCTCACCTTGACCTCTCAAAGTGCTAGGATTATAGGCATGAACCACCACACCCGGCTGGAATTGCTTTTTTATTAGTCATCCTCACAGGTGGGGGATGCTCTCTCATTGAGGTCTTGCTTTTGTTTTTGTTTTTTTGAGGTGGGGGTCTCACTTTCACCCAGGCTGTAGTGCAGTGGCATGGTCAGGGCTTGCCACAGTTTCCACTTCCTGGGCTCAAGCAATCCTCCCACCTCAATCTCCTGAGTAGCTAGGACTACAGGTGCGCCACCATGCCTAGCTAATTTTTCTGATTTTTTTGTAGACAGGTATCTCCCTATGTTGCCCAGGCTTGTCTTGAACTCCTGGCATGAAACAATCCTCCCACTTCAGCCTCCCAAAGTGTTGGATGACTGGGCCTGAACCACTGCACCAGTCTCATTGTGGTTTTGTGTTTTTGTTTTTTTTTTTAATTGGAGTCTTACTCTGTCACCCAGACTGGAGTGCAGTGGCCGCTCCCGGCCACCACAGCCTCCACCTGCTGGGCTCTGGCGATCCTTCCGCCTCAGCCTTCCAAGTAGCTGGAACTATAGGCGCATGCTACCACACCCGGCTAATTATTTTATTGTAGAGACGAGGTCTTGCCAAGTTGCCCAGGTGGATCTCCATCCCATGGGTTCAGGCAATCCACTCGCCTCGGCCTCCCAAAGTGCTGGGATTACAGGCTGAGCCACCGAGCCCGGTCTCATTGTGGTTTTGATTTGCATCTTTCTGATGAAGTGATATTGAGGTCTTTTGTGTGTTTCTTGGCCACTTAGATGTGGCCCTTGTTCCTGAGGGACATTCTGAGGTTTTCTTTGTCTCTGCAGTGACACCTTCAAGGAGGCTTTTTCATGGCCAGTAGGGCTGTGGTCCTTTCCCTAACTGGCCTCAAATAGCTCTTGCACGATTCTGTGCCCCCATCTCCCTAGGCCCCTTCATTGACAGAAGAGTTGTGTTTAGGGCCTAATCACCAAGCTCATGGCATGGTGAGCTTGACCTCAAAGCCAAATCCTAGAGCTCTGACCTGGTTCCATGTCATGTGTGGGCTGCAGAATCCATGTCTGGGCTTTATGACTGCTCTTTCCGGCAGACCCAGAGCTTTCTCTTAAATGTGTCCTGGCTGGGTGCAGTGGCTCAAGCCTGTAATCCCAGCACTTTGGGAGGCCGAGGCGAGAGGATTGCCTGAGCCTGTGGGTTTGAGACCAGCCTGTGTAGCATGGTGAGACCTCATCTCTACAATAAAATTTAAAAATTAGCTGGGTGTGGTACGCGTGCCTTTGGTTCTGGCTACCTGGAAGACTGAGGCAGAGGAATCACCGGAGTCCAGTAGGTTGACGCTGGGGTGGCCGTGAGTGTGCCACTGCACTACAGCCTGGGCGACAGAGTGAGACTCCAATTCAAAAATAATGTGTCCTACCAGGCCACTTGCTCCCCTGTCCAGCTTGCTCAAGCCCTGCTGGCCCTGTACTAACATCACTTGGCTCCAGGAAGTGGCTGGTGGCACGCAGGGGGTGGAGATCTTAATGTCCCCAGCATTTAGTGTCCAGCACAAAGGAGATGCCTGGAAGGTGACAGGGTAAAGGGCTTGACAGAGTCCTAGCCAATCCATAGCTGGCCTGACCTACTAGCTGAGTGGCCCCAAAGCTTCAGCCCCCCAAGGTGTCACCAGCCCCAGCAGACACTGACCCAGCCCAGAAGCTACTGCGTTCCCCACACCCCAAGAAGGACACCTGCTGGCCTGGGCCCACACCCCTACGGGTGAGGAGGGGGGCCGGACCCATAAGACATTCCCCCAGCTGGCGACAGGGGAAAGCCCAGCCGGAGCTGCATTCGAGTGGTTTGTGGGACTCCCCTCCAACCTCAGGCTCCCCACTGCAGAAAAAAAATAGTCCAGTCGGCCAATTCTCCGCCCCCCCTGCAAGCAACCCCACACACCCTGGAAGTGTCTTGATGACAACTCGGGAATGTTGAGTGCTGCCGCTCCTTTTCTAAGTGGTCGGAGAGACCTTGGCTGCCCTGGCTTGGAGTTCAGGGGACAATGAAGTCCCAAGTTCCCCAGCCCCTCTGAATCCATGAGTGCTGCGAGACCCACCGAGGTGAGGCCCAGAGAGACAGGGCAGCCTATGGAAGGCCCCAAAACTACTGAGAAATAAGAGGGAAGCTATATCTGTGTTGTGCGGGGGGGGGGTAAATATTGAGGGAAGACCAGGCACGATGACTCATGCCTATAGTCCCAGCACTTTGGGAGGCTGAGGCAAGAGGATTACTGGAGCCCAGGAGTTTGAGATCAGCCTGGGCAACGTAGTGAGATCTCGTTTCTTTTTCTTTTTCATTTTTGCCAGGTCATAATGTTTGCTATATGGTGAATGAGGCATTCTTTTTGTTTTTTTTGAGTCAGAGTCTCACTCTGTTGCCCAGGCCGGAGTGCCACGTGCACAGCCACCCCAGCGTCAACCTGCTGGGTTCACGCGATCCTTCCACTTCTAAGTTGCTGGAACTACAGGCATGCGACCGAGCCTGGTTAATTTTTTTCTTTCTTTCTTTCTTTCTTTTTTTTTAACATAAATTAAGCCATTTATTATAGGCTAGTGAGGTCTCAAATGGTGGAGCTTCTACTGGTCTTTCAATTCCTTCAGTCTTCTGATGGCAGACTTTACCGTGACAGCAGACATGCAACTGTAGGTCCAGGCTCCACCAGCTACTGTTCATGCAGGAGCCACAGAGCCAGATGTCCACAGCGCATCTCTTCATCTTGGTTTTGCCCCAGAAGGAGCAAGTGTGCTTGGCATGCTGGCTGAGCTCAGTCTTCTTTGCTGTCTTCCAGAGCGAGGCCCCATAGCGGGTCCCATATTTACCGACGATTCCAACTTTCTTGGTGCATTTGGCCATCATGCCACCAAGCAGGTCCAAGTTCAGAGAATTTTTTTCATTTTTTATTGTAGAGACGAGGTCTCACCAAGTTGCCCAGGCTGGTCTCGAACCCCTGGGCTCAGGCAATCCTCTTGCCTCGGTCTCCCAAAGTGCTGGGATTATAGGCTTGAGCCACCAGGCCAGACTGAGACCTCGTTTCTACACAAATAAAAAAAAAATTAACCAAGTGTGGTGATGCACACCTGTAGTCCCATCTACTCAGGAGGCTGAGGTGGAAGGATCGCCTGAGCCCAGGAGGTCGAGGCTGTGGTGAGCCATGATCGTGCCACTGCATTCCAGTCTGGGAGACAGAGTGAGACTCTGACTCAAAAAGAAAAGAAGGAAGGCAAGAAGAAGGGAAGGAGGGAAAGAAGGATTGATTTTTGGAAGCTGATCACCTGGGCTGTGGGGAGGAAACACACCTCAGGCTTTATAGGACCGTGCAACTCTGGGTGGCAGGAGGGCCCAGTCACCTCTCTCCCGATGCTGGAATGAAGCGGCCAGAGGGATGACATGGCCCAAGCCCTGTTCTTGCTTTATTCTCTGGGAAACCCAGCCCAGGCCATCATCTTCCCCGTCTTTCCTGGGGTGACTGGGGCAGGTGGAGATTCTAACCTGTCTTGACCCCCACCGCCTCACACACAAAGGCTGAGACAAGGCCGGGGCCCTAGGGAAGGATCCCCTGGGCTGGCCACATCGGGTCATTTGGAGCAGCTGAAGACAGGACAAGGGCCATGCCCCCTGTGGACGGGCTGGATTTTGGTGCGGGGGATGCATTTCCCCCAAGAATCTGCCTTCTCCATCTCAGGGCCGTGTGAACCCATGGAAGGCAGGGGCCCCAGTCACACTCTTCCCCCGCGCCCCCCATGTGCCAGGAGGGGGTAGGTTCCTGGACTGTGTGGGCACCTCAGTGGAGAGGGCTCAGGCAGCCTTGGTCCGTGGTGACATCACGGGCGTCATTGGACATCCTGGCCACCAAAGCCAGGAGCTCCTGGTACCAGAGAGAACCCAGAGGCCCACTCTTTCTGATTCGCTACTGTGATTTCCTTCACGTTGTCAGACTGAGACAAAAAGTTAGCATACCAGAGAAATAAACTTAAGGTTATCTAAGTGTACTTCCAGAACCAGCACTTCAGCACCACCTGAGAACTTGCTAGAGATTCGAACTAGGCTGTGTCCTGCCAGACCTGCTGAGGGTAAGGCCTTGCACTCTGTTTAAATAAGCCTTCCAGGAGGTTCTCACTCAGGTTTGACAATCACTGTTCTGGAGTGGAACCTTAGAACCTTAGCCTGACTTGTATTCCTTGTTGGTGTCAGCTTTTTGTGCGTGTGTGTGTTGGAGTCTCACTCTGTCACCCAGGCTGGAGGGCACCACAGCCTCAACTTGCCGGGCTCAGGCAATCCTTCCACCTCAACCTTCCAAGCAGCTGGAACTACAGGCACATGTCACCACATCCAGCTAATTTTTTGATTTATTGTAGAGATGCGGTCTAGCCGATTTGCCCAGGCTGGTCTTGAACCTGTGGGCTCAGGCAATCCTCTCACCTCAGCCTCCCAAAGTGCTGGGATTATAGGCATGAGCCACTGCACCCAGCCTTTTTTTTTTTTTTTTTTTTTTTTTTGAGACAGGGTGGTTCCCTCTGTTGCCTAGGCTGGAATGCAGTGATGCAAGCCTAGCTCACTGTAACCTCAAACTCTTCCAGTCTTAGCTTCTAGAGTGGCTGGGACTGGACGTGCCCAGCTATTTTTTCTTTATTTTTTTGTTTTGTAGAGATGGGGACTTGCTATGATGCCAGCTTGGTCTAGACTTCCAGGCTGCAAGGGATCCTTCCCCATCTCAGCCTCCCAAAGTGTTGGGATGACAGGCATAAGCCACCATGCAGTGCCTGGTGTGAACTCTGCTTTTAGGAACAGGTATCTTTTTTTTTTGAGTCAGAGTCTCACTCTGTTGCCCAGGCTGGGGTGCAGTGGCAAGCTCACAGCCACCTCAGCGTCGACCTGCTGGGCTCAGGTGAGCCTTCCACCTCAGTCTTCCAAGTAGCTGGAACTACAGGCATATGTCACCATGCCCAGCTAATTGTTTGATTTATTGTAGAGGTGAGGTCTCACCAAGTTGCCCAGGCTGGTTTGGAACCCCTGGGCTCAGGCAATCCTCTCGCCTTGGCCTCCCAAAGTGCTGGGATTACAGACTTGAGCCACCATTCCTGGCCAGGAACAGGTATCTTTATTCGAAGAAAATACAGAGCAGCTGGGCACAGTTGCTCACGCCTATAATCCCAGCATTTGGGAAGGCTGAGGTGAGAGGATTGCCTGAGCACGCAGCTTTGAGACAAGCCTGGACAACTTTGGGGAGACCTCATCTCTGCAATAAATCAAAAAATTAGCTGGACATGTCTACATGTTTGTAGTTCCAACTACTTGGAAGGCTAAGGCAGAAAGATTGCCTGAGAACAGCAGGTCAAGGCTGTGGTGGCGGTGAGCGTGCCACGGCACTCCAGCCTAGGTGACAGAGTGAGACTCTGACTCAGAAAAAAAAAAAAGAAAGAAATACAGAGCAATTAGGGGAGCTCTCTATACGCTTCAAAAGACGTTAATGTATTTAAGTAAAAAAAAAATGAGCCGGGCTCGGTGGCTCAGCCTGTAATCCCGCGCCTTTGGGAGGCTGAGGTGAGTGGATTGCCTGAGCCCGCGGGTTCGAGACCCGCCTGGGCAGTGAGACCTCATCTCTACAATAAATCAAAAAAAAAAAAAATCAGCCGGGCGTGGTAGCACGCACCTGTAATTCCGGCTACTCGGAAGGCTGAGGCGGAAGGATCGTTGGAGCCCAGGAGGTCGAGGCTGCGGTGGCCGGGAGCGGCCACTGCACTCCAGTCTGGGCGACAGAGTGAGACTCCAACTCAAAAAAACAAAAAAAACAAAACAAAAAATGAGCTGGGCGCGGTGGTGCATGCCTGTAATCCCAGCACTTTAGGAGGCCGAGGTGAGAGGATTGCCTGAGCCCAGGGGTTCCAGACCAGCCTGGGCAACATGGTGAGACCTTGTCGCTACAGTGAATCGAAAACTTAGCTGGACGTGGTCGCACGCACCTGTAGTTCCAGCTACTTGGAAGGCTGAGGCGGAAGGATCGCTGGAGCCCAGCAGGTCGAGGCTGCGGTGGTGGCCATGATCGTGCCACTGCACTCCAGTCTGGGCGACAGAGCGAGACTCCACTCAAAAAAAAAATGTGGTGGGGGGAGGCAAAACGGCAGGTGGCTCCCCGTGAGCCGTAGCGGGGGTGGGACCGCCCCGCCGCGCAGAAGTGGGGGGCCCGGGGTCGGAAGGCCGTTCACAGTCACCCCGAGGTAGGGTCCCACCCCTGGGGACACTGACTTCCAGGACGCGCGGCTGGACGCCTTGGCCCCGACGGGTGGCTCCCAGCTCCGCGGCGCGCGGACCCTCTGGGGCCCAGGGCGCGGCGGGACGGCCCCTGGGCGCGGGTGGCCACCCAGTCCCCCCGGGCCGAGTCGCGAGCCCGAGGAGCCCAGCGGAGCGGGCACGCGACGGTGCACGCGCGGCGAGGCCGGGCGCGGGGGTCGCGCCCTTCCCCCGTCCCCCGGCCGGCCGCCCGACTCGACACCGCCCACCCCGAGGCGGAAAAGCCGAGGCGCCGCGCGGGGACGGGCCCGGGGCGGGGGGCGCGGCCGGCGCAGCGCCCGGGGCAAGTCCCGCGCCCAGCCCGAGGCGCGCGCCCGCACGGCGGCCGCGGCGGCGGGGCGGGGCGCGCGCGCGGCGGAGGCGGCCCCGGGAGCGCCGCCTCGCGTCCCTCGGGTCGCGCTCGCCGCTCGGCCGCGGCCGGGAGCCCGGGACGGCGGCGCGCGGCATGGGCGGCGTCGGGGAGCGCGGGGCGCCGCGGCCCACCTTCCGCTGGGAGCAGATCCGCCGGCACGACCTGCCCGGCGACAAGTGGCTGGTCATCGAACGCCGCGTCTACGACATCAGCCGCTGGGCACGGCGGCACCCGGGGGGCAGCCGCCTCATCGGCCACCACGGCGCGGAGGACGCCACGGTAAGGAAGCCAGCGCGCGCGGGAGCGCCCGGCGATCGCCGCGGCCGGGGGCGTGGGAGCCGCGGCATCCTGCCTCCCCTCGCTGACCTTTGACCTCCACGCCCGGGACTCGGAGTGGGGATGGAGCGGCCAGGGTGCGGTGGGGGGCAAGGAGGCCACCTCCCTGCCCGAAGGACCCGGATCCCCGGAGCGGGTCTGCCGGGGAGGAAGGGGCTCCCAGAGGTGGGTGTGTCATGGAGGGGAGTGCCCACCCTAGGTGAGGGAGGCCCCCTCTCGCTCTGAGTCTCCTGTCTCTGTTCTGGGTCCCCCAGACCAGGCCACGCATGCTAGGTGATTGCTGGGTGCCAGGGGCGGGTCCCCAGGGGTTGACCGGAAGGCCGTTCACAGTCACCCCGAGGCTGGGCCCTGCTGGGAGGTCTGTGGCTGTCCCAAGACGGTAAACTGCGCTGAGGGGCAGTGACTCACGCCTGGCTGGCAGCTGCACGTGGGAGGACTTTGCCAGCGGGCTGGGTGGGCGGCTTCAGGAAGCAGTCACCCCAGGAACAGGCTGACCCCTGGGGACCCAGACTTCCCAATCCAGTCCCTGTCTAGACAAGGAGGGATGTGGCCTGACCCCACAGGATGGTCTGGCTGGAACCCAGCGGTGGGGCAGCTCGTTAGATGACACACACCCGCCTTGTTCCCTCAGTCCCCTACCTGAAGAATAGGGGCCAGGCCATGATGCTCTGTCCTGACCATTCCCATGTCTGGTTTGGCCACACTGAGTATCCAAGCCCCGAGGCGATGAACCCCTAATGGCAGAACTTCAGGCAGCAGAGGAAATTCTGTCCTGTCCCAGGACTGCCAGTGTCCCCACCGCAGGCCACCTGCCCTCTGCCCACCGCCACCTTCATGGGTTGGGCAATCTTCGCCGGACTTTTAGGAAGAAAGTTCCTCTTCCTCGCTTCTACCCAGGAAGCTGAGGAGTTAAAAACCGAGAGAGAGCCGTGTCCATGAGGGCCAAGGGGCAGGGCGCTGGCCTGAGGGGGTAGCGCTGTGGGTTGAAGCCGCCTGCCGGTGGTAATCGTGAGCATGCCAGTGCCTGGGTCTGTGGTGGGCATGGGTGTAGGTGTCTGCCTTCTGCCAGGGCGTGGCGGGATGAGCACGCAGCCCCTGGCCCTCGGCCTGGTGGAGCCCTGGCCTCCCTTCACGCGTCTTTGGGATGCCGGCTCCAGCATGGGGGTGGGGTCAGGCGAGGGGAAGGACTACAGAGAGCTTTTATTCGTCGCTCTTTCCTGCTTGGTGCCAGGCCTGTGTCGGGGGCCCTTCCTTGTGGAATTCCTGGCTTACAATTCAGCTCAGGACCCTGAGACCTCCACCGGACAGGGTTCTCACTGAGTCATGGCCAGCAAGGTCTGTTGAAAGAAAAAAATCACTCTGCTCCCTGGGGCTTGGTCCTGGCCCTGCCCTCGGAGGCTCTGAGCAACCTGAAACTGGGCACATCACCCCTCTGAGCCTCAGTTTCCTCGTCTGTACAATAGGGAGAGGTGGGCCACATGGGAGCCAGCTGAGAGCAAGACAGTGAGAGGGACAGTGGCTTAACTCTGTGACTGAGGGCTGCCACGGTAGTACTTTGTCTTTGGTAAATGTTGCTGCCTTGCAAACTGTAAAGAACAGCGGGACAGCCCTGCATGGCTACCCCTTTGCTAGGTGACCTTGTCTGGCTATGGCCCTGTCTGTAGTAGGAAGAGGTTGATTTAGATTGTCTCTGAGCTCCCTCGGGGTCCCACACACTGGGCTGGAGTTGCCAGAAAGGCTGATCCATTGGCCAGAAGGGCTGTGAAGGGGCTTAGGGAGGGGGACCCCAGTCTGTGCCCATGATGGGCCCACAGGGCACTGAACCAGCCCAGTGCCCTGTGCGGTGGAACCCAGACCCCAGGCACCCCATCCCAGGGGACTCAGGTGGGGATAGGCTGTGTTCCGGCAGCCACCTCTCACCAGCCCTGCTTCCCGTCAACTGCTCTAATGTCCAGGCAACAGAAGCCTTCCGGCCAGAATTCCCAGAGTTCCTGAGCCATGAAGTCAGCCTGTGGCCATCCTGGGACACAAAGCCGGATGCCCAGGGGAGAGCGCTCTGGGCCCCAGGCCAGATTTGTCCGAGAGTCATAGGCAGCCAGAGACTGGTGGAGCCAGCCAGGAAGGGGCAAGGCCCAGCCGTTGCTGGTCATAAGAATACAAGGGCCATGCCTTGAGCACCTACTGTGTGCTGGGCCCCAAATCCGGAGCTTGATTAATCCTCAAGACACTGCCATCCAGCAGCTACCATTTGGTGAGATTGTCATGTTGCAGATGAGAAAACAGGCTCAGAGAGGCAATGTGACTTGAAATTAAATAGTTGGTCTAGGGTTTGAATCCACAGCTATGTTCTTAAGCACAGTTACGTGGCCACCTAGCCTGTTGTTATTCATTCATTCTTTGATGACTGACGCCTTAAATCCATCAATGAGCATCTCCTATGCGTCACGCACTGTTCTAACCTCTGAAGATGTCACCATGAACAGCACATCTGCAGGGAGGGCGTTCCTGGCACAAGGACCAGCTAGAGCAAAGGCTGGGAGGTGGAATCGTGCATTGCACTGGCTGCAGGAGAGAGCAGTGAGGGAGAGATGCCAGCCATGAGATCTCGAGGCAGCAGGGGCTGGCTCCTGCTGGATGCTTGTGTCTTTGGGAGGATGGTGGCTTTATCCTAAAGAGGTCAGGAGCCACAGAAAGGGCAGAACAGGCTGGGTGCAGTGGCTCTCGCCTATAATCTCAGCACTTTGGGAGGCCGAGGTGAGAGGATTGCCTGAATCCATGGGTTCGAGACCAGCCTGGACAACTTGGCAAGACCTCATCTCTACAATAAAGCAAGGAAAATCAGCCAGGCGTGTTGGCACATGCCTGTAACTCCAGCTACTTGAAAGGCTGAGGCGGAAGAATCACGCACCACCACGCCCGGCTAATATTTTGGTTTACTGTAGAGATGAGGTCTTGCCATGTTGCCTAGGTTGGTCTTGAACCTGCGGGCTCAGGCAATCCTCTCCCTCAACCTTCCGAAGTGCTGGGATTATAGGCATGAGCCACCATGCCCAGCCATAAATCTGACGTACATTTAAAATAATCTTTAGTGGCTTGGTGTGGTGGCTCATGCCTGTAAACCCAGCATTTTGGGAGGTCAAGGTGGGAGGCTCACTTGAGACCAGGAGAACATAGACCCCTACCTCCACAAAATAAAAATTAAAAAATTTAAAAAAAAATTAGCCAGGCATAGTGGCATGTACCTGGAGTTCTAGCTACTTGGGAGGGTGAGACAGAAGGATTGCCTGAATTCGGTAGGTCAAGCTGCAGTGGATGTGAGCATGCCACTGTACTCCAGCCTGGTCAACAGAGTAAGATTCCAACTTAAAAAAAAAAAATAGCCAGGTGTGGTGGTGTGCATCTGTATAGTCCCAGCTATTCAGGAGGATGATTTGAGCCTGGGAGGTGGAGGCTACAGTGAGCTGAGATTGTGCCACTGCACTCCAGCCTGGGTGACAGAGAGAGACCCTATCTCAATAAAATAAACAAATAAAATACAGGATCCTTAATGAAGAAAGCAAACCCCAGAAAAGTGTGGGTTTGGAGAAGGAATGATGGAGACCTGCCCTCCCCTAAGGGAGGCCACTCAGACAAGGGAACCATTCAGCTGGGCCCTGACTAGGGGTGTGGCCAGGGCAGAGGGCTAGTGATGTCGTGGGTGCAGGCACACCTGTGGGAGCAGTCAGGAGTTATTTCTGCGTGTCTTTAGAGAGGGAGCCAGCCTGGCCTCACTCTGTGACCTGGGACACATTCTTTCTCTTGTGGGTCTCGGTTTCCCCATTACTGTAATGAGGATAAGAATGTTTTCATCTTGGGCATACTGTGAGGATGGTGCTAGGCACCTGGGTGCCTGGTTACTATGGGCAACAAAGCTCCATACCCCTGAGGGTGGCAAACACATTGCCCACAGCACCTTGGGTAAGGGTAAGGGGTTTCCCAGCTGCCCCTAGTGCCCTTTGGGATGAAGCCCTAATAGCTGTGGGAAGATATAGGTCCAAACAAACCTTCTGAGCCCCCTGCCTTAGAACCCTCCCTTTACATGCCTATAATCCCAGCACTTTGGGAGGCGGAGGCGAGAGGATTGCCTGAGCTCAGGGGTTCGAGACCAGCCTGGGCAACTTGGTGAGACCTTGTCTCTACAATAAATAAAAAATTAGCTGGGCATGGTGGCACGTGCCTGTGCTTCTGGATACTTGGAAGGCTAAGGTTGAAGGATCACCTGAGCCCAGCAGGTCGAGGCTACGGTGGCCGTGAGCATGCCTTTGCACTCCAGCCTGGGTGATAGTGAGACTCTGACTCAAAAAAAAAAAAAAAAAAACCTTCCCCTCCTTTTAGGTGGCCTCTGGGCCTGACCTGAGCTGGAGGTGGTGGTGACCAGTGCCGCACCAGAGGCTGCATCATAGTAATTGCGGCCAACAGTTATTGACCAGGCACTGTTCTGGTATCTGATTCCATTCTCCTAACAACTTTAGGAGGTGCGACCTATTGGTAGCCTATTTGCAGATGAGGAGACTGAGGCTGAAAGTGGATGATGTGATGGGACCCTTGAAGGGCTTGGAGGGTGGGGTTTGTGTCTGGGTGGTAGCTGTGGAGGGGCAGAACAGGGACAGATCCCAGACAGAGTAAGCGTGGGGCAGCTCCAACCATGTGTCCCTAGAACCCATGCTCTGCTCCCACCCACCACATGGCTGCCTCGAAAGTCCTGTAGCTTAATGGCCACTCCCATGAAGTGTGACCACTCGGGGCCCCCGTGGGCATTGTCTGCCCTGCCCCTACCCACCCAGGCCTATTCCCCAGAGGGGCTGCAGTGCCCTGCCTCCTCCCTGGGAGAGGAGTTAGGATTGACTGGCACCTGCAGGAATGTAGCGCCACGGTCAGGCAGCCCTCCACATTTCTTCCTCAGGGTGTCAGGGCTGCTGCGAGTATGTGATGAAATGGTCAGTTCCAGAAGTCAGAGGTGGCGCGCGGACCCAAGTGCCAGAGGGTCTGGCCACTTTGGGGTCACCACTGGGTCAGCAACACCTGTGAGGCCAAGGATCCTAATGCGTGTGCCCACTTTCCACCGGGTCATCAGGAGTACTGGGGGGACAGGGGTGGCTTCCTGGGGCATCCACCCTTGGCCTGGGCTCTGCTTCACAGGCCAGAGTTGGCTGTGCTGTGTTCAGTGCTGTGTCTTTGGGCCTCTTTGTGTTTCATTTCCTCATCTGTAAAGTGGGGTGCTGACGGTGCTTTCTCACTGGCCTCCTACGAGGGGTGCCCCTCCACAGCTACCACCCAGAAACAAACCCCACCCTCCAAGCCCTTCAAGGGTCCCATCACATCATCCATTTTCAGCCTCAGTCTCCTGATCTGCAAGTAGGCTAACAATAGATCCCACCTCTTAAAGTTGTTAGGAGAATGGAATCAGATACCTTCAGAACAGTGCCTGGTCGATAACTGTTGGCCGCAATTACTATGATGCAGCCTCTGGTGTGGCACTGGTCACCACCACCTCCAGCTGAGGTCAGGCCCAGAGGGCCACCTAAAGGGAGGGGAAGGTTTTTTGTTTGTCTGTTTGTTTTTGAGTTGGAGTCTCACTTTGTTACCTAGGAAGGAGCCTCTGAGTGCTGGGCATGGCTCAGCCTTCTCCACCCCCCAGGGGAGAGGGAGGGAGGGGTGTCCTTAGGCCTCTCTCCCTCACCCCATCTCCAACAAAGGCATCGGGGACAGCGAGGACAGACCCAGACCACCTGAGCCCCCAGCAGCTCTGCCCATTCACTGCTCCACCCCGTTCTGGACTGATCTGGAACATTCCTGAAAAATCCCTCCCTTGCCCGCTGTGTCCCTGGGGTGGAAGGAGGGTGTCAGTCCCTCCTGTCCCCAGCCTCAGGCTTGGCCGGAACTTTGCAGCGGAGAGCATCTGCCCGCCTGCGGCCAGCCTCTCTCTGGACTCGGAGATGCACATCAGGGCTGCGGGGCTCTCTAAGAGCTGGCCAGCCTCCAGGCCCTTCTAAGTGCTTCACCTGCACCAGCTCTGTCCTCCCGGCAGCCATGAGATGGGCGTTTGTGGTTCCATTTTATTGACAGAGCAGAAGTGGGTGTGGTCTTGTCTGGGCAAGCTGGCTCTCAGGACCCTCCCCCAACCTGCTGCTATGGGGACTTCATAGGGAGCCCCGAGGGCTCTGGTGGCCAATTGGGCCATGTTAGTTTTTAGGGACCAAGGCAGGGCTGGGCTGTCTCTGTTTCCTGAGGGAGTGTAGCTATTCCAGGCCCGGGTTCAAATCCCAGCTCTGCCACAGCTAACTCTGGGACCTGGGCAGGAGTCCTCTCCCTCTGAGCCTCTGTTTCCTCACCTGTAAAATGGTTCAACCCCTGCCTTGGGTCTGTGGAGGGTTGGCCCTTGTCTCATCATTCACACGCTCTGTTGGGCTCCTGCTCTGTGCCAGCCTCTGAGGACACTGCTATAAACAGAGCCTGCTAATGTCCCTTGGAGCTTGTGTTTGGGGTGCCTTTGGGGGGGTGTGCCCATGGGGATGGTTTCACCCAACTCTGCTCTGCCACGAGACCTGAGGAGAGCCCCTGAGTGCCACCTTCAACTTCCTTGGGTGGGGTGAGGAGTCACAGAGCTACATACCATGGGAGAATGCTTCTGGGTACACTGGGTTGGTGAGGGTGGTGAGGGTGGGCACTCCCATGGTGCCCTGGGAGTCACCCTCCTGACCTCACAGCCCAGGCTTCTGGCAGCTGAGTCCTTGGCTGTTTGGGATGATGACCAGCCTCGTGGTGAGGACCACCCAACTCCACCTAGGAGGCCGACTGCTGAGTGGCCGCAAGCATGGTTTCATAGCAGACCTAGATTCTGAGCTAACCTTAGTCAAATGGAGCTGTGTGACTTGGCAGAAGGGGCTTAACCTCTCTGAGTCTCAGCTTCTGCCTGGACCCTGGCTTCCTATGCGGAGCCCCAGAGAGGGCATGACCCCAGTCATTGCTCCAGGGAAGGTTGTTTGCTGGTCCGTCAGGTGTCAGTGTGAGTCCAGGGCCCTGCCTTGCTGGTGTCCCTGTTAGCACAAGAAGTGCAACTTGGTAGTGCACATCCAGGGAGCCCAGCCTGCTTCCTGGGGACCTGCCAATGCCCCGCCTGTCCCTTCCCCTGGCTGGAGCTCTGCCTACAGCCCTGGGGTGTTCTGACCCAGGCCTGAGGGGGCCACACCTCCCCGTATCACCCTAAGGGACAGACCTGGCTGGAAGACGCTTGGGGAGACCTGGCTCTGTCTTCCCCCTCAGTGCCTCGACAGGGCTGGCCTGGGTGAATCAGAAACCAGAGAAGGGAGTCAGGGTGACCAACCTGCAACCAGATCCTCAGCTTAAAGGGTGACCCCAGGACAGACATGGGGATGGGAGAGGGAAGGACTGGGTGGGGGAGCCCCCGGGGCCATGGTCCTAGTTTGCGTGTTCCACGGGGCGCATGCTTGTGTGCCGTCTGTGCATGGCCGCATCTGGCTGCGTGTTCATGCGGGGGCTGTGACCCTGGGCGTGTTTCTGAGAGCCTCAGTCCTGCTGAGGTGGGCTGGTGGGTGTGTCTGCGTATGTGCACGCGCATCCAGGCTGTGTGTGCTGCCAGGGGAGCCTTGAAGGAAAGAGGGAGCAGGTGTCACGCTCATTCAGCTGAGAAACGAGGGACATTCTGGCCCAGGCTGCGGCACGGATGGCGCTCAAGGAACCAAGCCAGGCGCAAAAGGACAAATGTGGCATGATTCCTCTTAGATGAGGTTCCTGCAGGAGTCCGAGTCATAGAGACAGAAAGTCCCACGGTGGCTGACAGGAGCTAGGGAGGAGGGAACAGGAGCTTGTGTTTAATGGGGATGGTTTCAGCTGGGAAAGGCAAAAAGGTTCTGGCGGTGGATGGTGGTGACGGGGACAGAGCAGTGTGAATGTGCTTCATGCCACGGAACTGTATACCCAAAAACAGTTTAAGTGAGAAATTTTATATGCGTTTTGCTACAATTAAAAAAAGTTATTATTATTATTTTTTTGAGACGGAGTCTCACTCTGTCTCCCAGGCTGGAGGGCAGTGGCACGCTCACAGCCACCGCAGCCTCGACTTGCTGGGCTCAGGCCATCCTTCCGCCTTAGCCTTACAAGTAGCTGGAACAACAGGCATGCTCCACCACACCTGGCTAATTTTTTCTTTTTTTTTGAGTTGGAGTCTCACTCTGTCACCCAGACTGGAGTGCTCCCGGCCACCACAGCCTCGACCTGCTGGGCTCCGGTGATCCTTCCGCCTCAGCCTTCCAAGTAGCTGGAACTACAGGCGCGCGCTACCACGCCCAGCTAATTTTTTTTTATTTATGTATTGTAGAGGTGAGGTTTCGGCAAGTTGCCCAGGCGGGTCTCGAACCCGCGGGCCCAGACAATCCACTCACCTTGGCCTCCCAAGGCACAGGATTACAGGCTGAGCCACTGAGCACGGCTAATTTTTTGATTTGTTTTTTCTTTTTTCTTTTAGAGACGCAGTCTTGCTATGTTACCCAGGCTGGTTTTGAACTCCTGGGCTCAAGCATTCCTCCCACCTCTGTCTCCCAAAGTGCTGGAATTAAAGGCAGTACCCACTGCATCTGGCTAAAACATTTTTTTTTTGAGTTAATGCTCAACAACCCAGGAGCAGAAGGGCCCTGAAGTCTCACTGCCTTGATTTGCCCAGAATTCAAGGCCAGCCTGGGCAACGTAGTGAGACCCCGTCTCAAAAAATAAAGGTCACACAGTGAGTGGGGTCAGCAGGGCCGCAAGAGTCTTCCTGACTCACTCTCAGCTCACCTGGACCCAGGCAGCTTCCTGTGGGTCCTCAGCTTCCCCTCCGCTCCCTCTCTCCCAGTGTCACTGCCCTTCCCTCAAGGTTCATCTCCAGAAGGGATGAGGTCTACACTGATGCTGCATCAGCCCAGGTCATTCTAGAAGCTGCACCCCCCACCACCACCACCCAGTCCTCAATCCCCAAGCTGCCCTGGGCGCAGAGCAGGCAACAGGCAAGGGGTCTTCTAGGATGAATCCTGCAGGTGTGGGCTCTACATGGGGGCTGGAAGGCCTTCCTTCTCCCAGGGTTGTACTGAGATGGAACATCCTGGCAGTTACCTCAGGGCCCGACTGTCATTTCTGTCTTAAGATCCACCAGCTGGCCAGGCTCGGTGACTCAGCCTGTAATCCCAGCACTTTGGGAGGCCGAGGTGAGGGGATTGCCTGAGCCCACGGGTTCGAGACCTACCTAGGCAACTTGGTGAGTCCTTGTCTCTACAATAAGTAAAAAATTAGCCGGGCGTAGTAGCACGTGCCTGTAGTTCCGGCTACTTGGAAGGCCGAGGCGGAAGGATCTCTGGATCCCAGCAGGTCGAGGCTGCGGTGGCCATGAGCATACCACTGCACTCCAGCCTGGGTGACAGAGTGAGACCCCAACTCAAAAAAAAAAGCTCTATCAGCTGATAGGCTCCTTAGTAAAAGGACGGTCTGAAGCTCTTGTTCTCAGTCAGCCTTCTTCAAAGGTGTTTCCTTTAGCAGCTGGGAGGCCCTTGAATCACCTCTCCCAGACCCATGGGGACAATACTGCCCAGTCACTGTTTCTACAGTCCAGGCCGCTGTATGGCTGTGGCTTGCCCGTTCAGAGAGAGCCTCAGAAAGTGCAGAGATAAAGATTGGTTGAAGGCTGGGCGTGGTGGCTCACTCCTATAATCCCAGCACATTGGGAGGCAGAGGTAAGAGGATTGCCTGAGTGCCCGGTTCAAGACCAGCCTGGGCAACTTGGCGAGACCTCATCTCTACAATAGATCCAAAAATTAACAAGGCATGGTGGCGCGTACCTGTAGTTCCAGCTACTTGGAAGGCTGAGACGGAAGAATCGTCTGAGTCAAGGCTGCAGTGGTCGTGAACATGCCACTGCACTTTAGCCTGGGTGACAGAGTGAGACTCCAACTAAAAAAAAAAAAAAAAAAAAATAAGTCAAACAAACAAGGAGTCAATTACAACACCAAGGCCACAGGTTGATCAGATCAGGAAGGCTAAGGGAGCTCAGGTGTGAAGTTCAAGTTTGCCGACACTTCAACACTGTCTGGGCCACTTCCTGGTCTCTTCCCCAACCCTGTCTTTCTCCTCCTCACTCTTCCTTTAACCCCTCTTTT
Source organism: Cephalopachus bancanus (assembly GCA_027257055.1). Taxonomy (NCBI): domain Eukaryota; kingdom Metazoa; phylum Chordata; class Mammalia; order Primates; family Tarsiidae; genus Cephalopachus; species Cephalopachus bancanus. Next base: position 193,056 of record JAPVLO010000761.1, read on the forward strand.
TTCTTCCTTTTTTTTTGAATTGGAGTCTTACTCTGTCGTCTAGGCTGGAGTGCCGCGGCACACTCACGGCCACTCCAGCGTTGACCTGCTGGGCTCTGGCGATTCTTCCGCCTCAGCCTTCCTAGTAGCCGGAACTACAGGCACACGCTACCGCACCCAGCTCATTTTTTATTTTTTTGTAGAGATGAGGTCTCACCAAGTTGCCCATGCTGGTCTCGAACCCGTGGGCTTAGGCAGTCCACTTGCTTCGGCCTCCCAAAGTGCTGGGATGACAGGCTGAGCCACCGAGCCTGGCCAGCCTCTCTTTCTTCCTTCTCCTGTATTGCATGCCATCCCCACTCCAGCTATTACAGAGGATCACATTGAATTTTACAGTCAATTATTCATTGACTGTAAAACCTTTTTTGGCCAGGCGTGGTGGGTCATGCCTGTAATTCTAGCACTTTGGGAGGCCAAAGCAGGAGGATTGCTTGAGCCCAGGAGTTTGAGATCAGTCTGCAGAGTGAGACCTCGTGTCTATAAAAAAAATAAAAATGAAATCAGCCAGCCATGGTGGCACGTGCCTGTAGTTTCAGCTACTCAGAAGGCTGGGGCGGAAGGATTGTCTGAGCAGGAGGTTGAGGCTGTGGTGAGCGTAATGGTTCCACTGCACTGTAGCCTGGGCGACAGAGTAAGACCCCAACTCAAAAAAAGTTTTTTTTTCTGCCTCATATAAGTTTAATGGTTCAAGTATCTCCCTTGCAAACCCCAAGAACTGAGTTGCCTCGTTCTTATCCTCTGGTGGCCCAGTGGCCCTCAATGACAAGATTCACCCCCCACACTTCACCTGTCACTTATATTTGTAAAAACTGGGTAAATCAAATGTTTGCAACCCACATCCATGTGCAATAGAGAACCTTTTCTTTCTTTCTTTCTTTCTTTTTTTTTTGAGTCAGAGTCTCACTTTGTCGCCCAGGCTGAAGTACAGTGGCATGCTTACAGCCACCGCAGCCTCAACCTGCTGGACCCAGGTGATCCTTCTACCTCAGCCTTCCAAGTAGTTGGAACCACAGGCGTGTACCACCATGCCCAGCTATTTTTTTGATCATTGTCGAGATGAGGTCTCACCAAGTTGCCCAGGCTGGTCTCGAACTCCTGGGCTCGGGCAGTCCTCTCGTCTCTGCCTCCCAAAGTGCTGGGATTACAGGTGTGAGCCAACGTGCCTGGTGGGATCTTCCCATGAAAGGACTCAGAGTCTTCCAGGGAGATCCCTCTGCAGACCCAGACCTGAATACACTCAACCATGTTTGGTCACTCACCTTGCTGGGTGACACGGATGGTGCCAGGCAGGTGGGGGGTGACAAGCGGGGCACCTGGGGCCTGGGGAGGACCAGGGAGGGGTCGCGGGCAAGGCCGACCCACCTGGTCTCATCTCTTTGACTGCTGCACACGCAGCTGACTTCCTGTGCGCATGCCTGTCTGCTCTGCCCATCCATCGACAGTTCTGCCTTCTCTGCCAGCCGCCCCTGGGTGCTGCTCCAGCTGTCTGTCTGTCTGTCCATCCCCCTGACTGTCTGCTCTCCCCCAGGATGCCTTCCATGCCTTCCACCAGGACCTCGATTTCGTGCGCAAGTTCCTACGGCCCCTGCTGATTGGAGAGCTGGCCCCGGAGGAGCCCAGCCAGGACGGGCCCCAGAACGTGAGCAGGGCCCTGGGGCAGGCTCCCCCCCTGGGGGGGGGTGGGGCACTGCCCCATGGCCAGCGGCGTCTCTCTCTACAACAGTCCAAGGGAATGCAGCCAGGGATGGGCTTGCCATCCCTCCCCCAGCAGGCAGCTGAAGGTGGAGCTGTGGTCACACCCTGCGCCAGTTCAGGGCACTTGCTTGATCCCCAGCCACCCCCTTCCTTGCTCCCGCCCTCGCCTCCATCCACCTTGAGGATTTTGATGAACTGAGCGCTCTGCCTTTCTCTCCTGGCTCAGCCCACACCCTTTGGGAGAGGGGGCGACTTCACTGCCAGCCAGTCCCCAGCTCACACCCAGGCTGGGTGGCCCTCGTCCTCTGGCCTCATCACTTTGACCACACCTCTGGGGCCTGGCACTGGGAGGCATGGCTGGGGCTTGAGGAGCAGAGTGGGACTCGCTGACCGGCCCCTCTGCCGTGGCAGGCCCAGCTGGTGGAGGACTTCCGAGCCCTGCGCCAGGCAGCCGAGGACATGAAGCTGTTTGATGCCAACCCTGCCTTCTTTGCTTTCCTGCTGGGCCACATCCTGGCCATGGAGGTGCTGGCCTGGCTCCTCATCTGCCTCCTGGGCCCGGGCTGGGTGCCCAGCGCCTTGGCTGCCCTCATTCTGGCCGTCTCCCAGGTGATCCCAGTGCTGTGTTGCAGCCACCCCTAACTGACACGGGCCCCAGCACACGTGGGCACTCCGGACTTATTTGTTGAATGAATGAATGGATGAATGAGTGAGTGAATGAGTGAAAAGCCCGGGGGCTCCTAAGGTGTGCCTGTGGGTCAGGCTAGGTCATAAATGAGCCAAGGAAGTTCCTTATTTAATGAATCCTTTGTGAGGCTGAGGCGTGAGGATTGCTTGAGGCCAGGAGTTCGAGACCAGCCTGGGCAACATAGGGAGATCCCGTCTCTACAAAATATTAAAACAATTAACTGGCCGTGGTGACACATGCCTGTAGTTCCAGCTACTCGGGAAGCTGAGGTGGGAGGCTGCTTGAGCCCAGGAATTGGAGGCTGCAGTTAGCTAGGACTACACCACTGCACTCCAGCCTGTGGGACAAAGCAAGACTCCGTCTCTAAAAAACAAATAAAAGCTAAATTCTGAGCAAGCGCGGGACAGGAAGCCAGAGTCTCGTAGCACCACCCTGAGACTCAGGTGTCCTCATCTGTAAAAGAGGGGACTGGCCGCAGGGTCTTCAAAGGGGGCACTAGCTGTGGGTGTATGCTGTGAGCTGAAAGGGGCCACGGGGGCTCCAGGGCTGGGGCCCCAGGCTGGAACTGGGCCTGGTGCATCCCATCCCTCCCAAGGCTCCTGACCCTGCCTCTCCCCTCAGGCCCAGTCCTGGTGTCTGCAGCACGACCTGGGCCACGCCTCCATCTTCCGGAAGCCTCGGTGGAACCACATGGCTCAGCAGTTTGTGATGGGGCAGCTGAAGGTGCGGGTGGGGGCGGGGCAGGCTGCCGGGCACCGAGCTGGACCTGCCCACACGTGTGGCCACAGAGTGGGTGGTGTGGCCTGGTCCTGCCCCTGAGATCCCCTCCTCCCCACAGGGCTTCTCCGCCCACTGGTGGAATTTCCGCCACTTCCAGCACCACGCCAAGCCCAACGTCTTCCACAAAGACCCAGACGTGACAGTAGCGCCCGTCTTCCTGCTGGGGGAGTCGTCCGTCGAGGTGGGTGGGGCGGGACGTGGACACCCCCAGGCCGGGCCTGCAGCCAAGGGGGCACTGGCAGCGCCTGAGCCCCCACCGGGCCCTGCCCTGGCTCCTGACCTCCCCTGCCCCTGTGGTCTTCCCTTTCCACCTCCCAGCCTGCTGGGGACGACGGGCCCAGTGGCTAGAATCTAGAGTTACCTTTGACCCTTGGCCCCTGACCTTGCCTGCGAGGAGGAGGGCCAGGAGAGCCACTCTCTCCAGCCGCCGCCTGTCTCCACAGTACGGCAAGAGGAAACGCAGATACCTGCCCTACAACCACCAGCACCTGTACTTCTTCCTGAGTGAGTGTCCGTCCGTCTCCCAGGGTGGGGCATGCCGTCCTCTTGCTGTCTTGGACAGCTTCCAGCCACCTCTGGAGGCAAAAGCACCCTCCCAGCCCGCCACCTGCCCTGGCTCTCCCAAACTGTGCCCTCGCCACCGCCGTTCTTCCTGCCTGGGTACCTTCCAGCCAGGTGCCATCGCGGCCCTGCCAACCCCCACCTAGAATTCCTTCCTGACCTGGCATCCAAGAGGTCTGGAGCCCTAGAGTTTTGGGGCAATTGTTGGGACAGACAGAGTGAGGATACACGGCTGGCCCCAGCCTACAGCAGAAGGCCAAGGTGGGAGGCCACAGGGCCAGGACCGTCCCAGGGAGGCCCAGGCCCAGAGAGAATGAGTGTGGGTCAGGCCTTGGTGGTGATGCGGGGTCACCCCACCTGGATGGGACCAGCACCCACGCTCTCCAGACGTTACTGGAATGACCCTGAGCTCTCTGGCGCCCCGTCTTGCAGTTGGCCCGCCGCTGCTCACCCTGGTGAACTTCGAGGTGGAAAATCTGGCGTATATGCTGGTGTGCCTGCAGTGGGCGGTGAGTGGCGCTCAGGGTCCCAGCACACGGCCATGGTGGCAGAAGGCGGGGCTTCTGGGGGGCAGCCCCTGCCCGTGAAGGCAAACAGGGTGCACGGGTGCACGCAGTGGTGTGGTTCATGTGTGTGTGTGTAGGGGAAGAGCAAGCCTGCACATGACTATGTGTGCAGGGGTATGAGGGTGTGTGCAGGGCATGGTGGGGTCTCGATGGGGGTGTCCTTCTGCGGGGGAATTGCTAGGCTGACTCTGCCTGACGTCCATGTCCCTGGCGGCCTCCCCTCCACCACACCCTGCACGGCACCTTCTCGTCTTAAGGTCAGTCTTGCGAGCTGGCAGGGTGGGGACCCTGGCTCTTTACCCAGCTGAGAAGACTGGGACAAGAGGTGGCCTGTCCCCGGCTCTGAGGCAAATCAAGCAGTGGGGGTAGGGAATGACCCTAGCACCCCCCACGCGCCAGGCCTCCAGACCCCGGCCGCCAGGACACCCCTCCGTCTTGCCTCTGCCCCCTGCAGGACTTGCTCTGGGCTGCCAGCTTCTATGCCCGCTTCTTCTTGTCTTACGTCCCCTTCTACGGTGTCCCTGGGGCGCTGCTTCTCTTTGTTGCTGTCAGGTATGGTGGATTCGGAATGGCGGGGAGCGGGTGATCTGGCCACGGCCCTCTTCCTCACAGCCTCCACTTTCCCATCTGCAGAATGGGGCCAGCAGGACTGCCTCCGGCTTGTTAGGGGAATCAAGTAAACTCCAGTGGGATTGGGGGACATGCCTGGCACGCAGGTGGCCCCGTGGGCGTCCACTGTCATGAGCGGGCTGCCCTGGGCTGGGCGTGGAGTGAACACTGCCCCGTTCAGCTTCTTTAAATACCACCAGGGAGCGATGCCCACAATCTGCTGTCCAGATGAGGAAGCGGAGCCCCTCTGTGGGGGCCACGCACCCTCCAGCCTCCACTCGGGTGCCTGAGTGGCGAGCTGGACGAGGGACAGGGCCCGAGCTTTCCTCCGCAGGGTCCTGGAGAGCCACTGGTTCGTGTGGATCACACAGATGAACCATATTCCCAAGGAGATTGGCCATGAGAAGCACCGAGACTGGGCCAGCTCTCAGGTGGGCGGCGGGTGGGGCTGGGTAGGGCTCATCCTGGGGGTGGGGGTGAGGCTGGGGATGGGGTAGGGTGGGATGTGGCTGATCGGGGGGCCCACCCCGGAGGTAGGTCCGAGTCCGTCCTGGGGATGAGGTGGGAGGGTGGCCCGTCTTGGGGGTGGGTGTGGCTGATGGTGGGCCCATCTTGGAGGTGGGGATGAGGTTGGGGTCCATCCTGGGGGTGAGATGGGAGGGAGCAGGGCTCCTCTTGGGGGCAGGGGTAGGGCTTTTGGTGAGGCCTATCTTGGAGGCAGGGGCGGGGACAGGGCTTGTCCTTGGATGGGGTGAGGCCCATCCTGGAGCTGCCAGGTGAGGGTGGTAGCCTGGGGTCAGGGCTCTGCCTGCCCCCCTCACCAGCATCCCACTGGCTCCCGGCAGGTGGCAGCCACCTGCAATGTGGAACCCTCGCTCTTCAATGACTGGTTCAGCGGTCACCTCAACTTCCAGATCGAGCATCAGTGAGTGCAGGTCCTGGAGTACCCACGGGTGGGGATTGAGGCCTGAGCCTGGGGCCAGGATGGGAACCCCTCTCCTGTCTTTCCCGGGGAGACCAAAACAAGAACCCTGGCCTGGCTGGGGACCCTGGGGGCGATGGTGAACAGGGCTGGGAGAGGCTGCATGGGTGGGACTCCCTCTGGCAGTCCACCCACCTCTGATGTCAGCACACACTCGCCTCCCCCTCCCAGCCTCTTCCCCACGATGCCAAGGCACAACTACCGCAGGGTGGCCCCGCTGGTCAAGTCTCTGTGTGCCAAGCACGGCCTCAACTACGAGGTGAAGCCCTTTCTCACGGCCTTAGTGGACATCGTCAGGTGAGATGTGACCTAGTTCCTCAGCTCGTCCTGGTCAGCCCCCTCCTGGGCCCCAGCCCCCCAGACCACAGGGTTTTCTGTCCTTGGCCCCTGCCATCCCTGGCATTCATTCCCACAGTGAGAATTTATGGGGCACTTACCACGGGCTCAGGCCTCGCAGTCACATTAGTGTCTTCGGTGGGATGGTCTGTGCAACCCCACAACAAAGAGGTTTGCATAGACCAAAGAGGAGAGGCCGAGAAAGAGGGTGACGAACCCAGTTTCTAAGACAGAAGCATGTACCAGGGACTTAGGAACAGCAGGGATGTCTTGGGCAGCCGCCCGCCCTCTAGAAAATGCCGCTATGTGGCACGCTTTCAGGACACAACATGCCCAGTTGGCCACGCCTCAGACTTTCTTGTGAAACTTGTATCACTAGGGAAGTTAGATAAACATCTGCAGAAGTGAGGGATTATCTATACTCCACCTCGCGAAGGAGTTTAAAGATTTTGCTGCAGGACACCTTGGTGTGCAGGGTCAAGCATGGGTGGTCATGGTGGTCTGGCCTGAAGATGGCATCACTCTTGCCATGCGCCGGGCCATTTTCCTGCAGTCAGCAAAGCAGGCTGAGCTTCCTGTCTTCCTGGAGCTCATATTCTAGCAGGGGCGCTTTGGCCAAACTACACAAAAGCCCTGAGGGTGGGGCCAGGTGAGAGATGGGAAGTGCCCAGCAGGGGTTAAAGCTTTTTGTTTTTTGTTTTGGGGGGTTTTCCTTTGAGTCAGAGTCTCACTCTGTCACCCAGGTTGGAGTGCAGTGGCATGCTCACTGCCATTATAGCCTCTACTTGCTGGGCTCAGGTGAGCCTTCCGCCTCAGCCTTCCAAGTAGCTGGTGCCACAGGGGTGTGCCCATGACACCTGGCTAATTTTTTTTAAAAATTATATTTATTGCAGGGACGGGTCTTGCCAGGTTGCTCAGGCTGGTCTCAAACCCCTCTCGCCTCTGCCTCCCCAAATGCTGGGATTATAGGTGTGAGCCACTTTGCCTGCCCAGGGTTGCAGTTTTTCACAGGGTGACAAGGTGGGCATTATTGAGAACCTGATGTGTGAGCAGAGAGAGATAGGGAGGGGGAGAGAGGGCTGGCACATTCCAAGCAGAGGGCATGGCAGTGCAAGGGCCCTGAGGCAGGAGTGCTGGTGTGCTGGAGAGCAGACGGGACATGCCTGACTTACCTCCTGGCCAGACACCTGGCTGAAAGCACACAGGTGGGGCAGGAAGAAGTAAAAAGAGGAGTGTGGAGGCTCCTGCAGCCATCTAGGTGGGGATGCTGGGGCTCAGCTCCATGGTCACCTTGGCGGTGGGAAACAGAGTTCAGGTGCTAGGTCTTCTACCTCTGTGCCTTTGCACATGCTGTTCCTTTTACTTGTATGCTCTCTGTGCTCTCCTGGTGTTTAGACTCCCACTTTTCCTTCGTGGTCCTTCCCAGCCCGGTCCTCTGAGCCCCTCCTTTGGGCTCAACTCCCTGGAGCCTGGCATGGGGTTTCCTGGCAAGTTGCTGATACTTCAGGCTCTTGTGCTCAACCCTGGGCCCCTGGGGCGGCATCAGGTGTCTCCGGGTCCCAGCGCCCAGCAGGAACAGGCAACGGGGAGGACTGGTGAAGGAGAAACAAGTCCACCTGATCTGACAGCCTGGACTTGGCCTTGGCCCACCCCACTCCTGGTCTGACTTCCCCCCAGCCCCACACAGTGCCTGCCCCAGGGGGAAGTGACTCCCAGGGAATGGGGGTGTCTCCACTCACATTCATCACGGGGGGTACAGGGGTGTTAGTGTCTTGTAACTGAGCCCCTAACACCCACCCCCACACCCCAGGTCCCTGAAGAAGTCTGGTGACATCTGGCTGGACGCCTACCTCCACCAGTGAAGATAGCACCCGGTCCAACAGAGAAGGGCTCAGGGCGCCAGCAACCACAAAGCCTGGCCCAGGCAGGATCAGCGCCCCCCTCCCCCTCCCCCACCAACCCGGGTGCACCTGCCTGCCCGCCGGGCCTGCCACCTTCCCCCGTGACCCCTACCTGTCTGTTCGGCCTCCCTATGGCCTTGGTTCTGGGCCCTGCGGGACTGGGGGTGAAGGGAAGGTGAGCATGGCATGTTTTCCTAGAGCGACAATGAGGGGAAACTGTTATTTTTATATAAAAACACACCAGATATATTGTAAGGAGAGTACTGAAGTTGTATGAGTCTCGGGCCATCAGGGTGCCGAGGGGATGTGGCTTAAGGGACTTTCCCCTCCTCACTCCCACTCTGGGCTCTCTGGGTTGGGGACCCCATGGCTACTGGGGTTCAGATCTGCCCCAGGGCCTCTTCACCTCAGTTGACCCCTCTGTATGGTGGGACAGGGCAGACCCAGCAGATGAGGACCCAGGACTGAGGGCCATGTCTGCAAGCACCTATGGACACAGGACGGGGAAGCCGGTGTGTCTCTGGACCTGCACTGGCCTCAGCCCTCTGTGATGATCTCAGCATGACACCTGGAATCACACAGGTGGTGGCATCATAGTCTGACTGTGCCCAGTGACCCACAGGAGGTGACACTGATTTCCCCAAGCCCACTTGGGGCCAGGTGCTTGCCTGCAGGTGCAGTGAATAAGCTGGACCCCAGAGGCATGGCCATTCCCATTCTTGGAATCTGGGGACTCACCTGGACTGGCAGGTGTCCTTGGACAGGGTACCGCCCTTTACCCAGGCCTCAAGCTCCTCGTCTGACAATGGGTACAGTTGGACTTTGCCTATGGGTTTTGGACAGTTCTGTGGGGGCTTTGGGTTGCCTCTTGGGGCGTCCAGTTCGGGATGAAGAAGAGGCAGAAGAAGAGGAGGAGAGATGGGCAGCTGGACCACTCAGCTTCCAGCACCCATGCACCCTGACAGCCCCATGCTGAGCTGAGATTTCATCTGAGTGTCAGCATCTTAAAAAAAAAAAAATTAGCCATGTATGGTGGCTCATACCTGTAATCCCAGCACTCTGGGAGGCTGAGGTGAGAGGATTGCTTGAGCCTAGGGTTTGAGACCAGCCTGGGCAACTTGACGAGACCTCATCTCTACAACAAAAAACTAGCTGGGCGTGGTGGTGCGTGCCTGTAGTTCCAGCTACTTGGAAAGCTGAGGCGGAAGGATCGCCTGAGCCCAGCAAATGGAGGCTGTGGCGGCCGTGAGCGTGCCACTGCACTCCAGCTTGGGAGACAAAGTGAGACTCCGACTCAAAAAAAAGTTGAGGCCACTGGTTACAGTGGCTCATAACTGTATTCCTGGCACTTTGGGAGGCTGAGGCAGGAAGACTGCTTGAGCCCAGGAATTGGCCATCAGCCTAGGCAACATAGCCAGACCTCGTCTCTACAAAAAATTAAATTAGTCAGGCATGGTGGCTCATGCCTGTAGTCCCAGCTATTCGGGAGGCTGAGGCAGAAGGTTCACCTGAGCCCAGGAGGTCAAGGCTGTGATGCGCCTCGATCCTGCCACTGCACTCCAGCCTAGGGGAGAGTGAGACTCAAAAAGAAAAAAAAAAGTGGAAATGCTGGCCAGGATTTCTCGGGTGAGAGCTGGGGTTGCCCTATCAGCCACAGGGGCTGCCCCCACTCTTTTTCGGGGCTCCCACTCATCTGTACTGGGTTCCCCTTGGGAGGAGGAAATGACATAAATACTGCAATCCTTGTTCAGTCCTTCCCAGGCCTACCCACATGGAGGTGGAGCTGGGGGGGATGCCCACGCTGCCCCCTCCACCTGGCCCCTCCACAAGGCAGCCCTGGGCATCTCTGCCCCTGACTTTCTCTTCCAAGACCAGCTAGAAAGCTCCTTAGTGGAAATGCTGATAGTGACAGTCCCTGACACCTGGTGTGTCCCCAGTGTGGGGCAGCGTTCTCATTTCATTCCCATGGGCCTTTGCCGCCCATCTCAGGGATACCCCTCTGGGATGCTCTCCCTGACTCCTGTCCTGCTCTGCCTAGGTCTGACCAGGGTCTCTGACAGCACCTGGAATATCGACTTCGGCCCCCACTGGAGGCTGGTGGCAACCCAGAGCCTGGCCCAGGGGACCTCTGCATGTGTTTTCTGAGAGAATGACAGACAGGCTGGGCGTTTGGTCCTGCTTTCCCTACCCTGGGCCGAGAGAGCATGGGATGGGAGCTGGCAGTCCTCAGCTCACATGACCCTGAGCACACAGCTCGAATCCCCCATGGCCTCCCAGCCCAGGGTAGTGCCAGCAGGAATCTCCCAGACAGAGCCTGGGAGGCAGACAGGGTGGCAGCCCCTTCAGCTTGATCATGGATGAGGCATGTGCCCTTGGCCAGATGCCACCCAGCCCCATGTGGTTTCCATCCCTTCTTAAGTCAAACCGATAGGGGGGTTGAGGACAGGGGCAAGTCCTGTCTGCCAGGATGAAAGCTGTGTGACCTTGGGGGAGTTACTAGACCTCTCTGAGTGGTAGGGCCACCCCCTAGTGTGATGGAAGCTGAAAGGGATGCTTTGTGGAAGCTTCTTCCCAAAGGGCCAGAAGCAGGTGCAAGAAATTTATTCACAAATTTATGCCCAGGGTCCGATGCCCTGGGGTCATCACCTGCTCTGTGACCTGGGACAAGCCCTTTGTCTTCTCTGAGCCCCGATGTCCAACTAAGGGCAGGACTGGATGCCCCTTGGAAGGCACTTCTGCCTGAGATGCAAACTTCTTAGGCCCGGGCATGTCAGTATTCAGTGTGTCTGCACAGCTATTCCCTTCCTGTCGCCACCTGGCCAAATCCTGCTCGCCGGCGCCAGGGAGGGCTCCGGATGGCATTCCCTCAACCCCCGCCCGGCCCGGCAGCGTTCAGTCCCACCCGGCCGACGGCAGCGGTGGCTGCCAGGGAGATGTCACCTCCGAGACCACCGAGCCTGCAGCACCACCCAGGGGCGCCCGGAGCGTCTGCGCCCGCGCGGGGCGGACCGTGCTCCGTGCTGCCCCTGCTGGTCGCCGCGGGTAATGCGACCTCCCGGCGGCAAATCCCGGGCTCCCTGGGAACTTGTGTCCAGCAGCCGTCCCTAACCTCTTTGGCATCCGGGCCGGTTTCGTGGAAGACGATTTTCCCACGGACTCGGAGTGGGGAGGGATCACCAGGCCCTCGATTCTCACAAGGAGTGCGCAACCTAGATTCCTCGCGCGTGCAGCTCACAATATGGAGGGCACTCCTACCAGAATCTAATATTGCAGCTGATCTGACTGCGATGGCGCTCAACTACTGCTGTGTGGCAGGTTCCTAACAGACCATGGGACATCGGCGGTTCAGGGGTTGAGGTCCCCTGGTTTTCAGGACCCTTGGGGGAGGCCCCGCCCTCACTAGCCTCTCCTTATAGGTTTCTTTGCATTGCCTGGCATCTGTCACTGGTGGGTCATCTTTGCCTTTGTCCCACTGTCCCCCGTGCTAGAGCCCCTGGGAACAGGTCACCCTCTCTATTTTGAACGTCTCTCTCTTAGATAGGTAGGTCTCTCCTTAGTCACAGAACAAAAATTTAGGAAACACGGCCAGGTTTATAAAAGGAAAGAGAAAGTTCTTGGTGGGGCCTCCACAAAACCCTGTGTTCCTTTTTTTTTTTTTTTTTTTTTTTTGAGTTGGAGTCTCACTCTGTCATCCAGGCTGGGGGCAGTGGTGCACTCCTGGCCACTGCAGCCTCAACCTGCAGGGCTCAGGCGATCTTTCTTTTTTTTTGAATTGGAGTCTCACTCTGTCACCCAGACTGGAGTGCAGTGGCCGCTCCCGGCTACTGCAGCCTCTACCTGCTGGGCTCCAGCAATCCTTCCGCCTCAGCCTTCCAAGTATCTGGAACTACAGGCGCGCACTACCACACCTGGCTAATTTTTGATTTACTGAAGAGATGCGGTCTCGCCAAGTTGGCCAGGCGGGTCTCGAACCCGCGGGCTCAGGCAATTCACTCACCTCAGCCTCTCAAAGCGCGGGATTACAGGCTGAGCCACCGAGCCTGGCTAGGCGATCTTTCTGCCTCAGCCTTCCAAGTAGTTGGAACTATAGGCACATGCCACCACACCCAACTAATTTTTTTGATTTATTGTAGAGATGAGGTCTTGCCAAGTTGCTCAGGCTGGTCTCGAACCCGTGGGCGCAGGCAGTCCTCTCACCTTGGCCTCCCAAAGCGCTGGGACTATAGGCATGAGCCACTGCACCTGGCCCCATGTTCCTTTTTTATTGTCTACACAAGAGTCCTGGGCCCAGAGAAAAAGCCAAGCCAGTCAGGAAGAAGTGAGCCTTTATCTCAATAGCCACCTGCGCTGGGTGAGCTTATCTCCTCCACAGGGACTGACTGCCCTCCTTACTGCCTGCAACCCCTCCTGGCCCCCGGGAGCATGCTGACATTTGACGTGATGGGGGAGGGGCACCTTGGTATGGAGACTAGTCCTTTCTTTGCAGGGGGAAGTAGAGGTGACAGGGGGACTGCTGATTTAGAAGCAGAAATTGGCTGCCATGTGGCCTCTGGCCATCCTTCCCCTCTCTGGTCTTGGCCTCCTCGTTCAGAACAGAGGTGTCGGGATTAGATCGCTCAGGGCCTTGAATATTAGAGCATCATGACTTTGACAGGGACTAGAGGGTCTGGGGGTGTTGGTAGGAGCCCCAGTTGAGTACAGGGACAGGAGGGGGCAGTTAGGCTGAGAGCAGATATGGGTGTTCCCAGCCCCTTGACCCAAGGGCAGTGCTCAAGGGCCAGGCGGGGCTGGGAGAAGGTCCTGGTGCTCAGATAATGACTGTGTCCATTTCTTCCTCCAATCAGCCAACATTGACTAAGAGTCTCCCAGCTCTGGGAGATTTTGGAAACGGAGGTACACAGGGCCCAGCCCTGCTTGTCACACTGGGAGTGACCGGCAGGCGTAGGAAGTGGGCAAACTCCTTGGTGACAGGGCAAGTCACAGGTCTGTCTCTGGCCTTTCCCACACGAGCTTCCCACCCACTGTGTCCTGGGTCAACACCGCTGCTTCCCCCCGGGGGAGCTTGGCTTCTTCGAAGCTGCTGGTTCCTGTTGCTCTTTTTCTTGGATACTTGCTCTTGGAGCAGACGTCGTAGAAGAAAGACCTAAATGCCTCCATAGTCCATAACAGGGGAGGATGATAAGAATGTGGTTGTAATATCCTAGAATGCCGGGTGGCCGCTTGTTCTGTTGAGGAACTGGCCACAGGAAGCCAGTCTGGTTAGAAAAGGAAAAGGCAGTTAAGGACTGGGCGAGGTGGCTCATGCCTGTAATCGCATCACTCTGGGAAGCTGAGGTGGGAGGATCACTTGAGGCCAGGAGTTCGAGACCAGGCTGGGTAACGTAGCAAGATCCCATCAAAACAAAACAAAAGTTGACCCCCTTCTGTACCAATTTTTTTTTTGAGTTGGAGTCCCAGTCTGTCACCCAGGCTGGAGTGTAGTGGCATGCTCACGGCCACCACAGTCTCGGCCTACTGGACTCAGGCGATCCTTCTGCCTCAGCCTTCCAAATAGCTGGAACTACAGGCATGCGCCACCATGCCTGGTTAATTTTTTGATTTACTGTAGAGATGAGGTCTCACCAAGTTGCCCAGGCTGGTCTGGAGCCCGTGGGCCCAGGTAATCCTCTCACTTTGGCCTCCCAAAGTGCTGATTATAGATGTGAGCCACCGCACCCGGCCTAATTTTTTTTTTAATTGGTTGGGCACAGTAGTGAGTGCCTGTATGTAGTCCCAGCTACTCAGGAGGCTGAAGCAGGAGGATCACTTGAGCCCAGGAATTCCAGGTTGCAGTGTTCAGTGACAGCCTGTGACTAGCCACTGCACTCCAGCCTGGGAAGCATAGTGAAATCCTATCTCTACAAGAAAATGAAAAACTAGCTGAGCTTGGTGGTGTGTGCCTATGGTCCCAGCTACTTGGGAGGTTGAGGTGGAAGGATCGCTTGAGTCTAGCAGGAGGCCACAGTGAGCCATGTGTATGCCACTGTACTCCAACCTGGGCGACAGCAAGACACTGTCTCAACAAACACATTCTTCCCAGACAGTTGCTGGGTGCCCCTCTGATTCCACAGTTTTCCATATCCGTCTCAGATGTTAGAACAGGGGCTCTTTGAGATGCAGGTCCTGTCCAGAGGGATACACCTCTCCGGGGATGGTGCAGCCAGGCCAGCTGAGGTGTCCTTAATGGGCCCAAGTGCTGGGTCACAGGAGCAGTGACCGGTCACTCCCGATGGCAATCCAAGCTCAGCCCCAGAGGCTGCCACTCCTGCCCTGGCCCATGTTGCCAAAGGCTGCTCTCCCCTCCCGGTGGGCCCCAAGGGCTTCTGAGTGTCCAGCCAGCTGCCCGAGGACCTGGTGCCACAGATCCACACACAGCCGAGCTGCTTGGCCAGTCCCTCCTCTGGGCCTGGTGCCCACACACGCCCTCACTACCCACAAAGCCGATACCCTTTATCTAGGTAGCCACGCGACGTGGGTGAGCACTTATCTCCTTCCCAGGGACTGACTGCCCTCCTTACTGACTGCAACCCCGCTGGCCTCCTGGGAGCAGTCTGACATTTGACGTGGTGGGGGCGGGGCACCTTGGTATGGGAACCAGACTTTGCACGCAGGGGGAAGAGGTGACTAGGGGGACTGCTTGGTTAGAAGCAGAAATCCCCCTCACTACTGTGTGGCCTCAGGCTATCCTTGCCCTCTCTGGTCTCAGTCTCCTCGCCCAGGATTGAGGTGTCAGGGTGTTCGACCGCTCAGGGACTTGAATATTAGGACATCATGACTTTGGCAGGGGCTAGTGGGTCTGGGGGTGTTGGTAGGAGCCCCAGCTGAGTACAGGGACAGGAGGGGGCAGTTACGCAGAGAGTAGATATGGATGTTCCCAGCTCCTTGACCCAAGGGCAGTGCTCAAGGGCCAGGCGGGGCTGGAAGCAGGTCCCAGTGCTCCGAGGAAGTCCGTTCCGGCACTCACAGCTGAAACATTCACCTGGCCTTCAGCCCTCTCCCACCACTCTCCCCCTCCTCAAGACTCCTGGGTGTCACAGGGGATGGACCCTGATCTCCAGCTGGCCAAGTGAGGGGGGTGAGGGCTTGTGGCCATCCTTGCCTTGTGCCATCCTGGGAGCTGAGGATGCAGATGGAACATTAGGCAGGGTGAGAAGGACGGAAGGCGTGTTCTCTGAGCCTTGAAGGCCTCCAGTGGATCCGCCAGAAGGGCAAGACCAAGGGCTCACAGGTGTTGACATGGCGGCAGCCTTAGGCCCCTCTGGCCCTGCCCCTGTGTGAACTGTGGCCCAGAGAGCCAGGCAGGGCAAAAGCGCCCCCAGGGCCACTCAGTGAGTCCGTGGGGGTGGTCTGCCTCCTGGCTCAGGGCTTCCTCTTAACCCCAGGCCCTGCTCCAGGCACCCCTCAGCCAACGGGGAGCCACACACAGCCCACCTGTCAGTTGGCTGTTCCTACCTGGCTGGACTGCATGCAGGCAAAGCTGGGGTCAGGGCAGCAGGAGGGGGTTGAAGGTCTACACTGGAGCTCTCCCCGGCCCATCTGGGAGGAGCTTCAAGGCAGAGGGAGCCCCTGAGTGCTGGCTACCCAGGTGCTCTCCGCCCCTCCCTGGCACACCTGCCCAGGCTTGGGCCTGCCAGCCCAGAGATGATCAGAGCAGCTTGGGGACAAACTCTCCAAGTACCCCCGACTCTCCCTGGGCTCTGGGGTCACAAGCCTAGGACCCGGTCTCTGTGCTGTTGCCTGTGAACTGGTGACCCCGGGTGGGGACGACAGCGGCCTTACCCCCCTGTATGGTTTCTGAACGAGCCACTGCACGGGCACAAGATCCACAAAAGAGACACCTCGGTCCCCAGCTCCTTCTGAGGCCGGGGATTGCTTGCCCTGGTTCTCTGCAGGAGGACAGCTGGCCCAGGGAAGAGGGCAGATTGCACCCGGGGTGATGAGGCGACAGATGGGGTTCTTCCTGAAAGCCTCGTGTGGTTCCAGCGCGGTTCTGGAATTCGATCAGGATCAGCTGCGAGACCAGGAAGGCGGCTCAGTGTTCCTCATTTGGCCCGAGTTCCCGGTCCAGAGTGTACTTCAGAGGCAAGGAGGGGTGGGGGTAGGGTGACCGCAGGGGAGGGAGGCAAGCTCTGGGCCCCTCCTTGGTGGGCCCAGCACCCCAGCCTGGCCTTGGCATGCAGGAAGCACATGGAGGTGAGAATAAAATTACTTCTTTTATTTCCAAAAATTTAGGGGTAGGAAAGTGACACGATAAAATTTAAGATCAGTTCCCTACGGACTTATCCTGTCTCTGGGAGAGCAACCGGGGCGAGGGGGGGCCCAGGCAGGGCCTGTTGCCATGGCAACACTAGATACTGGTCCCTCCAGGCTGGCTTGTGCTAGGGGTGGGGGTCCCCCACTCTGAGCCGTGCATGGCCGCCCCTCCCTTGTACCTACATATTGGTTAGTGTAAGGTTAGATTTCGCAAGGCAGCAGCTCAGGGCCCCTCCCAGTGGCGACTTCCCCTCCCCCCCTTGCCTGCCTGACCCCTCAGCTGCCCTCACCTCCGGCCCCCATCTCCTCCTTTTCCCAGTTCCAGCTTGGCCCTCAGGAAGCACCCCCTCCCTGGCCCTTTGGGGATGCCTCCTCCCGAGACTCCCTCTCCTCTGCTTTCCCTGACAGTCAGGGTCACTGCTGCCTCTGAGGCTCAGCCCAGGCTGGCGGGGGCAGATTGTCACAAGGTCCAGGCCCACCGCACCCCTCCAATCAGAATGCGTCCTGGAGCAAAAGGTTTAAAATAGCAAAAGCACAGACAGGGAGAGCCCGGGGAGAGAGACAGAGTGCTGTTCACATGGCAGCTGCAGCACGGGCAGGACCTTCCCAGTCCCAGAGCCCTCCTGCAGGGCCCAAGTCCTCAGCCAGGCAGCCAGGAACTGGCAGACACTGCCCGGCTGGTGACAGAACATTTTGGAGAAGGGTCCGATCGCTCCAAATCTTGGACCTCCCATCAAGGACAAGCATCCGAACAGGGCTGGGGGGTGGGGCTGAACCCCCCAGCCTGGCAATCGCCTCTGCTGAGCCCACACGAGGGACTCCCCATTTGGTCCCAGGTCATAGGCTCGAGTTGGGAAGACGTGGATGGAACCTGCCCAAGTCCAGGGCCGAGTCAGAGCACTCCATGGTGGGCAAAGGACATTACCCCAGGCCCCGAGGCCCGAGCAGGCTGTGCTACAGGCCTGGGGCCCTGGACAGCTGAAGGAGGCCCCAGGTAGCCATTCCTGCCTTGGAAGGAGACCCAGAGTATAGAGCACCCTTCCCTACAAAAAAGGGCAGACCAGTGGTAGCTGTCAGGGAGAGTGGAACCAGGCCCATGGGATCAAGGAGCCTTGCCCGACTAGGACCCTGCCCCACGGACCCCAAGAGCGTCTGAAGGCAAAAGAGGGGAGTGTGAGGCCTAGTGGCCAGGCTGCAAGGAGGGGAGTCTCAGGCCAGACTTGTGGACCTCTGGTCTCCTCCGATCTCTAGGAGCAGAGGGTGGAGGTAGGGCTGGGGCCACCTCCCTGGGAAAAAGGTCTAGGAGGGGGCAGGAAGAGGGTAGGGGCTCATGGAAGCGAGGGCCTATGAGGGCAGGGTGCTGGGAGGAGATGAGAAGGGGAAAAGGAGGGAAAGACCAGGCACAGGGCCCGTGAGTGGTGTGGACTCCAGCTCCATGGATATCCCTCAGAAGTCCACCCTTCCTTTGACCCTCGCCCCCACCCGCGCCCCTTCCCCACGGGCGCCCCGAGGGCTGTGGCTTCATTTATGGAGGTAGGCGTCCAGCCACAGCTCTCCAGACTTCTTCAGGGACCTGCAAAGAGAAAGGGGCAGGGACCAGGAGTCAGGGACCAGGATGGAGGCCGAGGAGCCCAGGGAGTGGGAGTGAGGGCCGTGAAGGGGTGGCAGGTGCTTCCTCTCAGCTCCAAATAGGGCTTGCGCCACCACTGGAGCCTTCAGGGCTGCTAACTCTGGGCCCCGAGGAACCCCTTGTGGAAAGACAGAGGGAAAGGCCTCCGAGTGGGGGAGGCGCCCTTGTGGGGGGATGCGGGCCAGGAGGGCCTGGCTCCCCTTGGGGCCGCCACCGCCTTCACCGTGGGTGGCCCCGGCGGCATAGCCCTCAGTCCCCTCAGCCGCCACCCAGCCCCTCCCTCCGCAGCTGCGGACACCCACTCCTCACCTGGTGATGTCTTGCAGGGCCCTCAGCAGCGGCTTCTCCTGGTACTCGATGCCATGCTTGGCACACAGAGACTTCACCAGCGGGGCGATCTTGTGAAGGTTGTGCCGAGGCATGGTGGGGAAGAGGCTGGGGAGAGAGCAGGGTGGGCAGAACATGAGGACACGCGGGGGAGGGCTGAGGTGGAGGCTGGCCGGGGCCCTCGGAGCCCCTGTCCAGGGCAGGACCAGGGTGTGGCCCTTCCTGCCTGCCCATGGGGGCTCCTCTCTGGGTGACACAGCTGGCACACGTGTGGGTGAGGGTGGGCCCCTTGTGGGCAAGGCTGTGTTTGGGCTCTAGGGAGCTGGGAAGATATCTGGTGGCCAGAGACAAGATGCCATGTTTTTCAAAAAAGAAAAGAAACAGGTGAGGAATGACAGGAAAAGGAACAGTGACAAGAGGGGACACAAGAACAAGTGGCAGCGGGGCAGTTCCTCAGCCACAGATGTTCCAGGCAAGCTATCTAGTTGGGCCTGTTTCCCTGTCAAGACAGCGGGATCCATAACCTTGCTAGCGGCCGGCCACACTGGCTCACGCCTGTAATCCTAGCACTTTGGGAGGCCGAAGGGAGAGGATTGCCTGAGCCCAGGGGTTTGAGACAAGCCTGGGCAACTTGGTGAGACCCGATCTCTACAATAAATCAAAAATTAGCCAGGCGTGGTAGCGCATGCCTGTAGTTCCAGCTACTTGGAAGGCTGAGGCGGAAGGATCGCCGGAGTCCAGCAGGTCGAGGCTGCAGTGGCTGGGAGCGTGCCACTGCACTCCAGTTGGGGCGATGGAGTGAGACACCAACTCAAAAAAATAAAAAGTTTCTCACCTCGGCCTCCCAAAGTGCTGGGATTATAGACATGAGCCACCACATCCGGCATAAACTATATTTTCTAATCTAAAAAAAAAAAAAATGAGCCAGGCATGGTTGCACATGCCTATAGTTCCAGGTACTTGGAAGACGGAGGCTGAAGAGTCACCTGAGCCCAGCAGGTAGAGACTGCAGTGGCCATAAGCGTGCCACTGCACTCCAGCCTGGGTGACAGAGCGAGACTCCGACTCAGCAAAAAATAATAATAATCTTGTTAGCCTCACGGGATCGTGCTTTGTCCATGCAAACTCTCTGTAACTACTAAGCTCCAGCCACGTGACACAGGACTGGGGGCATCAATGCACCTCGGGGAGACTAGAGGAAGTCCCTGCTCCCCGGACTGCCCTCTGCCCAGATGTGGCTGGGGCCTTCTCTCCCACGGTGGGTCTCCCGGCCTTCCCCGGGCCCCATCCAGGCCTGCGCTCACTGGTGCTCAATCTGGAAGTTGAGGTGTCCGCTGAACCAGTCATTGAAGAAGGACTGCTCCACGTTGCAGGTGGCGGCCAGCTGTGGGGGAAGGGACAGGAGTGGCCAAGAGTGAAGGCAGAAGATCCAAGAGTCTCACCCGGGGGTCCCTGGGCCACCCCTCTATGTTGTAGCATTCTGTCTAGGGACCTCAGCCTCCCAAGACCCTCCACCCATCCCTCCTGGGGATACCTGCCACCCTTTCTTGCTCAACCTTGCAGCTACCCGTGACCCCTGGTGACCCCTTCCTCCGCCGCTTCCCTCACCTGGCTACTGAACCAGTCGCGGTAGGGCTCACGGTCAATCTCCATGACGATGTGGTTCATCTGTGTGACCCACACAAACCAGTGGCTTTCCAGGAACCTGCAGGAGAGTCCGGCTCAGCCATAGCAGATGGACCCACGGTCCCGGGGCCTCCCTTGCGGAGGCGGCAGGACAGGAGGTCCCAGGGCAAGGCAGGGGCATCTGAGCCTCTCCTCAGGGGGTGCACGTCAAAGCCCCCATCTACGTGCCAGTGCTCGTGAGGGCCAGGGATGGACCAGCAAAGCTCAGGCACCTGATGAAGTTGAGGAAGAGGAGGGCTCCCAGGATGCCATAGAAAGGAATGTAGGTGACGAAGAAGCGGGCATAGTAGCTGATGGCCCAGGCCAGGTCCTATGGAGAGAGACAAGATCAGGCGTGGCTTGCCCCGCCCACCCCGGCACGACGCGCCTGCCCCCAACGTGGGCACAGCCCACACTCAAGGCCAGCAGCGGTGCCCAAGAGAAACCCCAGCCAGTCCCTAGGAAGGCAGGCAGTGATGGGCAGTCTGGCCCCTGCCCACAGTGCTCGGGGCTGGCATGACAGCCTGTTTCTAGGGAGATGCTGAATGTTTAGCAGCAGGCAGTAGACTGTGCTCTGCTCTTCGGGGAGATTCATGGACGGGCAGCAGGTTGTTAGCCAAGGGCAGCCACGGGGCAGGGCCAGGGCCAGGGGATTCTGAAGGTGGTTCCCAACCCTAGGACAGGTCCCCAGTGGCCCTGCTCCTCAACAGTGGGTATCCTCCCGGCTAGCCTCTTACTCCAGCATGACAGCAAGGAGGGCAGAGTCAGCAGGCACTGGTGTCCCACCTCAGGGCCCTGGCAGCAGCCTCAGACGCTGCCAGCCTCCTCCTACAGCCCTGCTCCTGTGCCCCTCGCTGGGGTGGTGACAGGGACTGGGCTTGGGCGTCTTCTCTCCGATCCCCTGCTGCTCCACCCTTCACCGTCCACTTCCTCTGCTGTCCAAGCCCCCGCCTCAGTTGGACCAGGGCAGCAGTCTCCCCTGGGTCTCTTGCTTGTCCTCGTGGCCACCGGCAACCACAATGACCTTCACTCCAAGAGGGCCGCTCTCTCCCTGCTAAAGTCCCCGCTCCACCCACCCAGAATGGCCCACGGAGCCCCGTGGGGCTGGAACCTCTCTCCTCAGCCGCCTGACCCAGATCATTCCCTCCCCAGGGCCTTTGCTTCGCTCATCCCTCTGCCAGGAGAGCTCACTCTACTGTAGTTTATACAGATGGCACATGCCATGGGCTTAGCACAGTCTCCGAGGTGGGCGGCGGGGCACTGCCCTGTCTCACTTCAAATGACAGAGGAACACGGTTATGTTTGTGTTTTAAAATAGATGCCACCAGCTGGGTGCAGTGGCTCAATGCCTGTGGTCTCAGCACTTTGGGAGGCTGAGGGAAGAGGACTGCCTGGGCCCAGGAGACTGAGACCAACCTGGGCCACATGGCGAGACCTCGTCTCTACAATAAATTTAAAAATTAGCCAGGAGTGGTGGCATCCATCTGTAGTTCCACCTACGTGGAAGGCTGAGGTAGAAGAATCACCTGAGCCCAGCAGGTTGAGGCTGCGGTGGCCGGGAGCATGCCACTACACTCCAGCCTAGGTGACAAGAGTGACACTCCCAACTCAAAAAAAAAAAGCTCTTGGGGTCTACCAACATCTCTGCTCTGGGCCAGGGCTTCCCACCTCCACACAGCTAGTGTGTTGGCCTGGACACTTCTTCGTCATAGGGGCTGTCCTGGGTATGCGTTTAGCACCATCCTGGCTGGATGCCCACTGGGTGCCAGGAGCACCCTCTGGCCCCCAAGTGTGACAATCAAAAATGTCTCCAGAGATTGCCCAATGGCCCAAGAGGACCGCCTGCTGAGCACCACTGCCCCAGGTCACAGCTGCATGCAGGCCTTGAAAGGCTGAGGGCTTAGCAGATGATTTCCCTGCCTCTGCACTCTGACCCTTTTCAGGGACACTATGTGATTTCGCTTTCTAGTTAATGCTTTGCTCCTTAGAGAACAAACACAGTTTCAAAAAAAGGTTACATATTTGCATCAAGACATTTGCCATAAAAATGGATTAAAACACCCCCAGCAAGGTCCCCCAGCCAGCACAGCAGGGCTCAGGTGGCTTTCCAGTGGTGACTCTTCCGGGGGCCTAGGTGAGCCCCATGGAAACAGCAGTCCCTGGAGTGGGGAGATCTGACTTTAATTTCAGCCACTGAGCTGAGTCAGAAACTCTGGGTGGGCCCCTCAGTCACTCCAGGCCCTACCTGCCCTGTCAGAAAACAAGATTGGCTGGGCTCGGTGGCTCAGCCTGTAATGCCAGCACTTTGGGAGGCCAAGGTGAGTGGATTGCCTGAGCCTGCGGGTTCGAGACCCGCCCAGGCAACTTGGTGAGACCTCACCTCTACAATAAATCAAAAAATTAGCCGGGTGTGGTAGCGCGTGCCTGTAGTTCCAGCTACTTGGAAGGCTGAGGCAGAAGGATCGCCGGAGCCCAGCAGGTCGAGGCTGCGGTGGCCGGGAGCGGCCATTGCACTCCAGTCTGGGTGACAGAGTGAGACCCCGACTCAAAAAACAAAAAATAAAAAACAAGATTGAATGACATGAGGTAGGTGCCTCGCTTCACTGTTCCTAGAACACAGGAAATACTGGCTAAACACTCGCTTTTGAGAGAACAGCGAGACAACCAGTGTGTCTGAGAAGCGAATGCTTACACTCTGCCAGGATGGGGCTGGTAGAGACTTCCAGAGTTGTGCCTTTCCCCCCACCTGCCCTGCTCCAGCCCTGCCTGGGCCCTCTCAGCAGACTCGCCAGACACGTCCCTTGCCTACACTTTCAATGAGACGATGTAAGACAAGGTACTTCGAGGCCCTTAAAATGTTCTACAAATATGAGATGCTATTTGATTTTTTTTTTTTTGAGTTGGGATTTCACCTTCTCACCCAGGCTGGAGTACAGTGGCACCATCAAGACTCATCGTAGTCTCGACCTCCTGGGCTCAGGCAATCCTTCAGCCTCAGCCTCCCGAGTAGCTAGGAATGCAGACATGTGTCACCATGCCTCCTGGATAATTTTTAATTTTTTTTTGTAGAGACAAGGTCTTGCTATGTTGTCCAGGTTGGTCTCAAACCCCTGGGCTTAAGCGATTGTTCCCCCCACCTTGGCCTCCCAAAGTACTGCGATTACAGGTGTGAGTCACCATACTCAGCTGCCTTCAGCTTTCTGTGGGGGTTCTGCAAAGGCTGGGCTGCCCAGCTGGACACTCCCTGTGTGTGGTGGAGGGAGTGGAGATGTCAGGGACTGGCTCCTGATGGTCCCAGTACCGAGAGTGACATGCCTGGGGCCCTGCAGGCCCCACCAAGGCACACAGGGACACAGCACAAGATCGCCAGACCCACTGGCCCCAGTCACCCCCCTCCTCACCCCGAGCCTGCTCTCTACCCAACTCACCACCCAGTCCTTGCGAACGATCATGGTCATGATGATCTGGTACTGGAAATACATGGGGATGAGCAGCGGCGGCCCAACTGTAGGAGAGAGAGAGCAGAGACGCTGAGAGGCGTCCCGTCAACTGGAAGGCCAGAAAGAGGTGGGCTGAGCTCTGAACGCAGGGCCAGCCCTGCAGCCGTGAGAGGAGCCCAGGAGGACAGTGGGCAGACAGCCCCAGGACCACCAAGTGTGTGACCCTGGGACTCTCCAAGGCTCTGCGTCCCCTCCTGGCCTGACCTTGGGCCAAGAGGGTTCTGCACTGGATGGGTGCCGTGGCCCCGCTTTCCGTCACCTTCTGGGTCTGAAAAGGGTGTTGGGCAGGAGGGCGAGTGATGCCACTCTGGGGGTGGGGAGGTCCCGGGAGAGGTTCTGAGGGGCCCAGCACTCACTCAGGAAGAAGTACTCATGCTGGCGGTTGTAAGGCAAGTACTTTAGCTTCTTCTTGCCGTACTGAGGAAAGAAAAGCAACCTTGAGCACCCCGTGGCCTTCGGTCCAGCCTTCCACCCTCCGCCACTGCCTTGTCGTCCCCTTCCCCTTGCCCAGGGTGATCCTCCGTCCCCTTCCCATCAATCTGCCCCCTCTGGCCCTCTGGGCTCTCCCTGCCCTGGCTAGCAGGGGCCAGGCTTCCTCAGCCCTAGCTGAGCATGCCAGGTCCAAATGGCGTCAATCTTCCTCAAGCCCACGAGGCTGGCGCTTCTGAGGCTGGGCTCAAGAGTTAAGTCACTGCCTAAGTCCACAGGAAACGGCCTCGGCTGGGAAACGCACCCAAAAAGCTGACCCAGAGCCCACGTGACAGGTGCTGAATAAACACTTGTGGAATGAATACACGATAGAACTGCTCACATGGGGTACAGGCACCCAGAGAGAGCTCCTAGGGTCACCCTAGAGTCCCTAGGTAAGGGCCCCAGAATTATTACCAGTCGTCAGGCTGGGAGCATTTGCCTGCCTGGAATCTTCTGGTAATTTCCCAAAGCAAACACCTCCTCCCCAGGAAGACTCTTACACTTGGGGACAGAAAAGAGAAGGCCAGGACATCAACTCCTCAGGCCACACCTGGTTACCGGAAGTCCCACCTAGGGCACCAGTTCCCTCACCATCAGAGCCCACACCCTTGGGGCAGCCTGGAGCCCAGAGACTTCGACTGAGGCGGGCTGGGCCGGGGCCTGGCCATCATCATCCAAAGCTGTCCAGGCCACTCAGCAAGAGCCAGGTGTGGGGGTCGTGGGCCGGGGTGTGGGGGGAGGTCCCTGGAGCCCTTCAGTACCACGGTCCAGTCCCTAGGGACCAGTTGGCCCTGCTCCTTGGGGACTGAGACCAAAGATGCCGTTCCCTCCTCCAGCTTGCAATGTAGGGGGGTCGCTTGCGGAGCCAGGCTTGGCGCCAAGAAGCGAGTCTGACTATACTCGCGTAACCTCTCTGGCATCCAAATTGCTGGCTGGAGCCAATGGGAATGTGGCCATAAGTGCCAAGGCCTGACCCCAGGACGCTGCCCTGCCCATCATCTGTTCCCCCATATCCAAGGGCCAGGGCTGCTTCCTCCGATGGTATCCTGTCCTATTTATTGTGGTCGGGAGATCTAAGTGAATTACAGATGGTAGGAACCTTGGATGGCGTCCAGGCCAATGCCCCTGCTTGTCTAGGTGAGAACATAGGAAGGGAGGTCACTGTCAACGCCACGGGGCAAGCCCATGGACTCCCAAAGGGGAGGGGCCATGGGTGGGAACAAAGCCCAACCAATCCATGGGACTTGCAACTTGGTGCTAGTGGCCATGGTCACGACACACCCAGCTGAAGCTCTCCCAGAAACAATCGCTTTGTTCCATGTGGCCTTCTGAGCCTTGGCAAGGTTCTCACTCATTCCCAGAAAGTAGGGCCATTTGCCTGAAGACTATCATTAAGGCCAGGGCTGAGGCCGGCCTTAGAGCGGTCCGAGCCCAGGAGGCCTTGAAGGGAGTCTTTGATGAGTCTCCAGTGGCAGTGCAGGCTGGAGGAGGCATGGTGGCAAGGTGTGGCCACTCTGGGGGGTTGCCGCAGTCCAGGGTTCCAGGGAGCCTGTGGCCCACAGGACAGACCCTGGGTCTTGCCCTAACCTCCTCCCAGAGGCCAAGAAACCGGCTTACAGGTTTAGCTCTGAGAGCAGCTTCTCCAGCCCTGGCCAGGAGCCTGTCCCACCACTGCTCGTCCCACCACTGCTCTGCTCACGGGTCACCCCGACCCTCTCAGCATGGTCCAGCCCTACTCAGGAGTGAGTGCCACAGTCCAGGCAGGTCAGCAGGGGCCAGAGGGTCCCACAGAGGGACTGAGGGCAGTGGGGGCAGGGAGGCATTGGGGAGTTTGTTTGAAGCAGTATTTGCATAGCAAGCACACTCCTCATGGGTTATGGCAGCTTTTGGGGAGATGACAGAGATGACAGGGGTTGACACTCCTGTAGCTGTCCCTGGCTCTAGCTGTGTCCCTTCGGTGCTCCAGACTGACTGGTAGAAGACAAGGCCTCAGAATAGGTCTCTGAAGGATCCCAACTTTGGGAGGCAGGGGTTCAGGATCTGGAAGTAATCTGCCATTAGAGAAACTGCCTCTTTTCCCCGAGCTTTGGAGTTCTGGCTGCAAAATGGAGGTGTGAGGTGTACTTCACAGGGATGCTGAGGGACGGACGGATGAAGGGGACAGACACGCACCGTGGGGCCTGAAGGAAAGGCTAGTGACAGCCACACGTGTGTGTGTGTGTGTGTGTGTGTGTGTGTGTGTGTGTGTGTGTGTGGTGATACACCAACATGCCACTGCATATCTGTTCCCATCTCTCTCTCTCTCTTTTTTTTTTTTTTTTGAGTTGGAGTCTCACTCTGTTGCCCAGACTGTAGTGCAGTGGCTGCTCCCAGCCCCCGCAGCCTCGACCTGCTAGGCTCCGGCGATCCTTCCGCCTCAGCCTTCCAAGTACCTGAAATTACAGGCGCGCGCTACCACACCCGGCTAATTTTTTCATTTATCGTAGAGATGAGGTCTCGCCAAGTTGCCTAGGTGGGTCTTGAACCCGCGGGTTCAGGCAATCCACTCACCTCGGCCTCCCAAGGCACGGGATTACAGGCTGAGCCACTGAGCCCGGCTGTTCCCATCTCAATGGCCACCCACAGGGCAGCCGCAAGGTGGGCTGTCGGGTACAGCTGCCCCCCAGAGCTCCCCTGCCCAAACCAGGAAGTCCAGGCATGGTTGGGGAGGCCAAGCCCTGTGCCACAACTACCCCTTTGCCCTCTCCTCATACCCGGTTCCTTGCCAACACCTTTTGCCGAAGTCACAGGAACAGGGAAGGGATGGGAGACGTACTTTAGAAAGTACCAAACTCGGAAGACCAGTGTCTGCCTGCTCAGAAAAGCTAAGCTATCCAGCAAACACATTTTCCAAGGGCCTTCCAGGCGCTAGCCCTGGGTAGGGTCCCCCAGGACTCAGAAGTCCTGGCCTGGCTCTAGAGTCTGGACAATGGTGCTTCCTTTTGGTAGCTGCCACCTTGAGCATGTCGTTTTGTCTCTCTTGGCCTTCACTGTTCCATCTATAAAAGGGGTCAATGACAGCCTCATGGGCCAAGCGAGGACTATGATATTTCACAAGCATACCGCCATGGCGGTGCTGAGCCCACAGGCTCACTCAACAAGAGTCAAACTTCTTCCCAGGGGGGCTGCGAGACCCCAAGTGCGAGGAATGGAGGACTCTTCGCATCTCCTCTCCACCTCAAGCGATCCTCTCGCTTCAGTCTCCCAAACTATTGGGATTATAAGCGTGAGCCACCCCACACTCAGCTTTTAAGGGTTATATCTTAAAAACAAAGGGAGAAGGCCCAGAAGGGAGGGCTGGAAGGGAGCTGCCAGGAAGATAAACATAGCTCCCACCCAGCTGGGCAAGGGCAAGGGCATGGGTGGTCGGTGGTGGCCAGACCCCAAGAAGAAGATGGGGGCACACATGGGCCTCGCCTTGACCAGGAACACCGCATTTCCAAGTCAGGGCTGGTATCCTGGGACACAGGCTGGGACAGAGGCAGGGAGCGCGGCTGGGCCTAGCAGCTGGGCTGACCCTCCTGCGTTCCACCTCCCCACAGACCACAAGACCAGGCTTGGATGAGGGCCTGGAAGCGGGGGGTGCTGGGCCACGTGGAGGAACTTTTCAGCTTTGGAACAAAATGTCTGAGGAATGACAAGGGCCTCCCTTGTCCGTCCAGGGCTGGGGGAAGGGGAGCTGTCGCCAAGCCCAGTCTCTGGATCTGGGAACCTGCAAATTCACACACAGAGAGGCGTGAGCAGCAAGGCCTCCCCAGCCAGGGCAGAACAGTGAGGTCCCAGACCAAAGATCCTGGGAGGAGGGCATGGGGCTCCAATGGGTCCGGCGGCTTCTGCCTGTTCACGAAGGTCTACCTGATGCCACAGGCAGAGGAGAGGAGCAGGGGCAGTTTCCCACATGAATGGAGGCGGGGAATCCCAAGTAGGGCACGCCTTCTGGGGCCCATTTACAGCGCTGTAAGGATAATTGCCTCACCAGTTCCCTCAATGACATGGCAAAAGAGAGGTCAGCCGGACAAACAAGACAGCCGCTCCTATCCCCACTGTTTCATTCAGTTCTGAAAGGTCCACTCTATGAAATAAAACCCAAATCAGAAGCAAGAGTGGAGCTATCAGAAAGAAAGAGACGGCCAGGCACAATGCCTCACGCCTATAATCCCAGCACTTTGGGAGGTGGGAGGATTGTCTGAGCCCAGTAGGTAGAGGCTGCAGTGGCCGTGAGCCATGCCACTGCCCTCCAGCCTGGGCAACAGAGTGAGACTCCGACTCAAAAAAAAAGAGAAAGAGATGACATCTTTGTCACTTTCCAGGACATAGCTGTCTACCCAGGAAACTCAAGAGAATCAAGCAAAAACCAACTAGAATTATAAGAGACACAAGCAGGACAAATGCAGCTACCTAAATAATCACTGTTTTCCTGAATCCTGGAGAAACCCCAATCATGATAATAGAAATATTCAACATAGAAGGGTTCCTTCTTCTTTTTTTTTTTTTTTTTTGAGTCAGTGTCTCACTTAGTCATCTTGATTGGAGTGAGTGCACTGGCATCATCACGGCTCACTGCAGCCTTGACCTCCTGGGCTCAGGTGATCCCACCTCAGCCTCCTGAGTAGTTGGGACTACAGGTGCATGCCACCACACCTACCTAATTTTCTGTAGAGATGAGGTCTTGCTATGTTGCCCAGGCTGGTCTTGAAGTCCTGGCCTCAAGTGATCCTCTCGCTTCAACCTCCCAAACTGTTGGGATTATAGGCGTGAGCCACCCCACACTCAGCTTTTAAGGGTTATATCTTAAAAAGAAACATCTGGGGAACCCCCTCGGGCCCCTCCCACTATGGGAGCTTTTCTGTCCTCTCAATAAATCCTGCTTTCTCACACACACAAAAAAGAAACATCCGGAGGGCGTGGTGGCTCACGCCTGTAATCTCAGCACTTTGGGAGGTGGAGGCAAGAGGACTATCTTAGCCCAGGGGGTTCGAGACTAGCCTAGGAAACTTGGCAAGACCTCATCTCTATAATAAATCAAAAAATTAGCTGGGCATGGTGGCACTCACCTGTGGTTCCAGCTACTTGGAAGGCTGAGGCGAAAGGATCGCCTGAACCCAGCAGGCTGAGGCTGTGGTGGCTGTGAGTATGCCACTGCACTCCAGCCTAGGTGACAGTGAGATTCCAACTCAAAAAAAAGGTCCAAAATGCAAAAAACTAACCAAGAAAAGGGCTTCCCTGCTGAGACCCCGCTGGTCACAGTTCTGCAAGCCACCTGACTGGGCTGCTTTGCTTATCCATGCCTGGAGATAGGAGCCCTGGCAGGAATCCTCCATGTGGAGGCCGGAAGGATGGCTTGGGACTCTGACGCAGGGCTGCCTGGGGCAAGCTGGGTGGCCCTATTGAGGTGTGTGGGACTGGCATGTGACAAGTGCCATCAGACCCACTGTTACCTCAGTCAAGAGCCCAGAGTTCCTCCCAGGGCAGCATCGTCCTGTGGGCATAGGGGCATAGTTCAATCAGGACCCCAGAAAGCACTAGCCCTTTCCCCATGAGTGTAAGAGGGGGTTTGCACAGAACACCGTGGCACTGGTCGCAGACTTCCAAATGCCACTGGCAAATGGACAACCAGATCCCTGGAGACTCCCACCCCGTCCCCTTCCCGAAAGCCAAAAGCGTCAGGGGTGAGACACTGGAAGAGGTTTCACCAGACACCAGGCAGAGAGAGGAAAGATGCCCTCTTGGCTGCACAGCTTGTGGGACTAGATTTTCTTTGGTAGTGACACAGAGAACATTTGCCAGGATAGCCCATGGCAGGACAACAGAAAGCGTCCCCAAGAAAGGGAATCTTTGTTCCCACTTATCAGAAGGCCCCAGGTTCATCAGCTCTGCTGTCTAGGTACCACTGATCAAAGCTAGCAAACCATTTCCTAGAAGAAAAAGAAAAGCATGTATTTTGGCAGAAAACAGAATCCCTGTCAGGCCAGAGAGCTCAATGCTTCCAAAGCACAGAACTTTGGCTAATTTCCTGTGAAGGGGCCATGTCACAGAGAACTCATGTTTCTACTCAGATATCTTCTTGGGTGGAAATGAAAGGGGGGACCAGCCAGTCTGCTCTCCTTGTTCCAAGGCCTTGGACACCAACACTGTTGGGAGTACTTCATTCGTATGCCGCTCCTTACTGAGGGTCCGCTGGCCTCCTTTGGCAAGGCCTCACCATGCCCTACTCTGTGCGCAGCACTGCGATTCTTTTTTTTTGAGCCAGAGTCTCACTTGGTCGACCAGGCTGGAGTGCAGTGGCACGCTCACGGCCACTGCAGCCTCGACCTGCTGGGCTCAGGTGATCCTTCCACCTCAGCCTTCCAAGTAGCTGGAGCTACAGGAACACACCACCACGCCTGGCTAATTTTTAAAAATATATTGTAGAGACCAGGTCTCACTAAGTTGCCCAGGTTGGTCTCGGATCCCTGGGCTCAGGTGATCCTCTCGCCTCTATCTCCCAAAGTGTTGGGATTACAGGCGTGAGCCACTGCGCCCGGCTGCCCTGTCATTCTTAAGATCTGCATAAAAGCAACAAGGAGCCTCTAAACTTTGGCTTCATCATCAATGTGTTTCCACAAATTTTTTTCTTGTAAATTAAACCCTGGCCGGGTGTGGTGGCTCAAGTCTGTAATCCCCAGCACTTTGGGAGGCCGAGGCAAGAGGACTGCCTGAGCCCAGGGGTTCAAGACCAGCCTGGGCAACATGGTGAGACTGCACTTCTACAATATATCAAAAAAATTAGCGAGGTGTGGTAGCGCGGGCCTGTAGTTCCAGCTACTTGGAAGGCTGAGGCAGAAGGATCGCCTGAGCCTAGCAGGTTGACGCTGAGGTGGCCATGAGCATGCTACTATACTCCAGCCTGGGCGACAGAGTGAGACTCTGACTCAAAAAATAAAAATAGCCGGGCTCGGTGGCTCAGCCTGTAATCTCGCGCCTTTGGGAGGCTGAGGTGAGTGGATTGCCTGAGCCCGGGGGTTCGAGATCCGCCTGGGCAACTTGACGAGACCTCATCTCTACAATAAATCAAAAATTAGCCGGGCGTGGTAGCGCGCGCCTGTAGTTCCAGCTACTCGGAAGGCTGAGGCGGAGGGATCACCGGAGCCCAGCAGGTCGAGGCTGTGGTGGCCGGGAGCGGCCACTGCACTCCAGTCTGGGCAACAGAGTGAGACTCCAACTCAAAAAAAATAAATAAATAAAAATAATTAATGTAATTAATTATTTTTTTTTCATTTTCATTTTTTTTTTTTTTGACGAGAAAGCAGGATTTATTGAGGACAGAAAAGCTTCCACAGTGGGAGGGGGCCCGAGCGGGTTGCCCCTATTTTTTTTTTTTAAAGGAGCCGTGTCCAGTATTTACATGTGAGGCCATTCCACATAAATTCTAGCTGCAGGCCGGGTATGGTGGCTCACATCCCTAATCCCAGCACTTTAAGAAGCCGAGGCAGGAGGATCGCTTGAGACCAGGAGTTCAAGACCAGCCTGGGCAACATGGCGAGACCCTGTCTCTAAAAAAAAAATAGGAAAAATTAGCCAGACGTGGTGGCAGACATCTCTGGTCACAGCTACTCAGGAAGCTGAGGCGAGAGGATCTCCTGAGCTTGGGAGATCAAGGCTGTGGTGAGCCATGACTGTGTCACTGCACTCCAGCCTGGGAGACAGAGTGAAACCCTATCTCTAAATGAATGAATGAACAAGTTCCAGCTGGAACAGTCAGGTTACCTAGGAAAGGAATCAGCTGCCATGTGCCTGGCTGATGTTAGCCCTGCAGGAGTCCTCCCTGCTCCCACCTGAGGCTAAACACTACCTAGGGCAATACCCCCCCTTAGTCATACCTCGACTGGCTGCCATTTGCCCAGGACAAACACGTGTAGCATATTTACATCCGGGTCCTTCTGGAAGATGTTGGGCTTGGCGTGGTGCTGGAAGTGGCGATGGTTCCACCAGTTGGCAGAGGCACCCTGTGGAGGAAGAGATGCTGAGGTGAGCCACGCCGTCCACTGGAGACCCGAGCTCGCCAGAGGCCCAATACCTTCAGGGACAGTGCCTCGGGACCCCCAAAGTCAGAATAAAGCCTTGCCACCCCTAAGCCCAGAGCATGGGCCAGCCCCAAATGGAGTCGAATCACTTCATCCCTTTGGGTCTCAGTTTCCCCAATCAGAAGACTGCAAAGGTGTATAAGGAGTGGGACCATGTGGGTGGAGGCTTCCACGCCCACTCACCCACCGCACGTCTCTCAGTGACAGAGCTGTGTAAGACAAACAGATCTCAGGGACAGTAAGAAGTGGCCCCCACCACATGGCCCAGCAGTTTCCCTCCTGGGTGGAGACCCAAGAGAAATTAAAACACGTCCACACAAAACCCTGCATTAGAGTGTTCACAGCAGCATTCTTCAGAATAACCCAAAGCAGAAACAATTCAAACGTTCACCCACAGAGGAAGGGACAAATAAAACGTGGTATGTCCATACAACGGGATACTGTTTAGCCAGGTCATAAAATGGAACGAAATGCTAACACATGCTACAGCATAGATGAACCTTGAAAAACTACGCTAAGCGAAAGAAGTCAGCCATAGACATCACATGTCACGGGACTGTGCTGATACGGATTACCCAAAATAGGGAGATCTGTAGAGACAGGAAGATTAGTGGATGCCTAGAGCTAGGGTGTGGGGGGAGGGAGGGACTGAGGGGGGTTGAGGTGCGATGATTTCCTTTGGGGGTCACAAAGAGGCTCTAAAATTGCACACATCTGTGTAACTGTGACTATACTACAAGTTATTGATCTGTATACTTTTTTTATTATTTTATTTTTTTGAGTTGGAGTCTCGCTCTGTCTCCCAGGTTGGAGTGCAGTGGCACGCTCACGGCCACCACAGCCTCGACCTGCTGGGCTCAGGTGATCCTCCTACCTCAGCCTTCCAAGTAGTTGGAACTACAGGTGTGCACCACCACACCTGGCTAATTTTTTAATTATTGTAGGTCTCGCCAAGTTGCCCAGGCTGGTCTGGAACCCATGGACTCAGGCAATCCTCTCACCTCGGCCTCCCAAAGTGCTGGGATTATAGGTGTGAGCCACCCCACCCGGCTATCTGTATACTTTTAATGGGCAAATTGTATATCATATAAATTACATCTCAATAAAACTTTTTTAAAAAAGAAAGCCAGGTTGGCTCATGTCAACCTCCAAAAGTGTTGGGACTACAGGCATGAGCCAACGCACATTGCTTGTCAAGCCCTCCCTACAACCTTCTGGGTCAGTCTTCACCCTTCAACACAGGAGCATGACTGAGCTCTTCAAGAGCAGGGACCACTTGTGATCTGCTTCTTTTTAATATTTTTTATATTTCTATTTATTTATTTATTTTTTGAGTTGGAGTCTCACTCTTGCCCAGACTGGAGTGCAGTGGCCGCTCCTGGCCATCGCAACCTTGACTGCTGGGCTCTGGTGATCCTTCCGCCTCAGCCTTCCGAGTAGCCGGAATTACAGGCACGCGCTACCACACCTGACTGATTTTTGATTTATTGTAGAGATGAGGTCTCGCCAAGTTGCCCAGGCGGGTCTCGAACCCGTGGGTTCAGGCAATCCACTCACCTCAGCCTCCCAAGGTGAGGGATTACAGGCTGAGCCACCGAGCCCGGCTAAAAAATTTTTTAAAATTAGCCAAGTGTGTTGGTAAGCGCCTGTAGTTCCAGCTACTCAGGAGACTGAGGCAAAAGGATCACTGGAGACCAGGAGGTTGAGGCCGCGTTGAGCCATGATTGTGCCACTGCTCTCCAGTTTGAGTGAGACCTTGACTTGAAAAAATAAAATAAAAAACACTGCAGCTCTATTCACAATAGCAAACACATGGAACCAACCCTGCTGCCCATTGAAGCTGGAATGGATTTTAAAAAGTAGTACATATGGAATATTATACAGCCATAAAGAAGGACAAACATATGGACTTCACAGCAACTTGGATGGATTTAGAGTCAATCATACTCAGCGATCTATCACAGAAACAAAGAACAGAGTACCAAATATTCTCGCTCATAAGCAGACCTGCAACAATTATAATAATGTAAGAAAGAAATAGCCGGGCTTGGTGGCTCAGCCTATAATCCCAGCACTTTGGGAGGCTGAGGTGAGTGGATTGCCTGAGACCGCGGGTTCGAGACCCGCCTGGGCAACTTGGTGAGACCTCATCTCTACAATAAATCAAAAAATTAGCCGGGCGTGGTAGCGTGCGCCTGTAGTTCCAGCTACTTGGAGGGCTGAGGTGGGAGGATCGCCGGAGCCCAGCAGCTCGAGGCTGCGGTGGCCGGGAGCAGCCACTGCACTCCAGTCTGGGCAACTGAGTGAGACTCTAACTCAAAAAAAAAAGAAAGGGATTGGCAGTTGAGGGAAACTGCCAGGAGAGGGAGGGGCATACCTCATCAACAAGGGTACCTGCATAATCAACGTTCGTATACCTACTCCTGAATTGTACCCCACATCTTTAAAATAGATAAATAATAATAAATAAATAACAGCCGTTTACATGAACCAGGAAGAGCTTCCCTGGTTCTAACACAAAAATAAAATTATGGCTCCATGAGACAAGAAGCCTAACGTGGGCATTTATTTGGAGGTCACCAACTTCTGGCTCATCAGCTCAAGCTCCAGACGTTCTAAAGCATGTGGCCCACAACAGAAGTGCCAGTGACACACGGGAGAAAACAGATGCTCCTGATCAATGCTTTGACTCAGGGCCTGGCCATCTCCAAAAGGCGAAATAAACATTTTACTTGGAAGATGCTTTTGGCACTAACACGATCATGGATGGGACAGCAATGGACAGCTGTGACCTTTGCAGTGACCTCAGGCCCCTGGAAGCTGGCGGGACTCAAAACCCATCAGAGCTAATAAAAAAAAATGTCAGCCAGGCTCGGTGGCTCAGCCTGTAATCCCGTACCTTTGGGAGGCTGAGGTGAGTGGATTGCCTGAGCCCGCGAGTTCGAGACCCGCCTGGGCAGTGAGACCTCATCTCTACAATAAATCAAAAAATCAGCCGGGCGTGGTAGCGCACGCCTGTAGTTCCAGCTACTTGGAAGGCTGAGGTGGAAGGATCGCCGGAGCCCAGCAGGTCGAGGCTGCGGTGGCCAGGAGCGGCCACTGCACTCCAGTCTGGGTGACAGAGTGAGACTCCAACTCAAAAAAAAAAAGTCAGAGAGTGAAAGCTGAGAGGCTTGAGGAATCAGATGACACATGTGAGCAGGCAGCCAGAAGGCACAAAATCCCTGGGAAGAAGCATATGGAAAAGTCTTTGGCATAAAGAAATTGAGAAGCAGGGCATGTATGTTACAAAGAAGCTGGGCCGGGCACAGTGGCTTACTCCTATCATCCTAGCGCTTTGGGAAGACAAGGTGAGAGGACTGCCTGAGCCCACGGGTTCAAGACCAGCCTGGGCAACTTGGTGAGACCTCATCTCTGCAATAAATCAAGAAAAATGATCCGAGCTTGGTGGTGCATGCCTGTAGTTCCAGCTACTTGGACTGCTGGGGCAGAAGGATCGCCTGAGGTAGCCGTGAGTGTGCTACTGCACTCCAGCATGGGTGACAGAGTGAGATTCCGACTCACACACACAAATGCATAGGATTTGGCTGGCTTGTTGGCTGTCACCATATCTGGCTAATGTTTTGATTTTTTTGGGAGGCTGAGATGGGAGGTTTGCTTGAGCCCAAGAGTTTGATACCAGCCGGGACAATATAGCAAGACCTCATCTCTACAAAAATAAAAACATTAGCCAGGCTAGGTGGCATGCTCCTGTAGTCCCAGCTACTCAGGAAGCTGAGGTGAGAGGGTCGCCTGAGCCCAGGAGGTCGAGGCTGCATTGAGCTATGATTGTGCCATTACACTCCAGCCTGGGCGACAGAGTGAGACTCTGACTCGAAAAAAAAAAAAAGCAAACAAACAAACAAAACAAAAAAGCATAATGCTGAGACTATACCAAGAGATGTTTGTTGAATGAATATATGGAGCAAAGAAAGGCAGGCCATGAAGAGTCAGCGAGTGGGGGTCGTCCTGCTCTCCCTGGGACACGGCATGAGATGGAATGGAAGCACCTTTTGCCCATGCTGTTCCTTTGCTGATTCTCTCTGTTCTTCTTTGCTAGGCAAAGCCTACTCATTCATCAAGGCCACTCCTCACTTTGGGAGGCTGAGGTGAGTGGATTGCCTGAGCCCGCGGGTTCAAGACCAGCCTGGGCAACTTGGCGAGACCTCATCTCTACAATAAATAAAAAAATCAACTGGGTGTGGTAGCGCGTGCTTGTAATTCCGGCTACTCGGAAGGCTGAGGCGGAAGGATCGCCGGAGCCCAGCAGGTCGAGGGTGTGGTGGCCAGGAGTGGCCACTGCACTCCAGTCTGGGCGACAAAGTGAGACTCCAACTAAAAAAAAAAAAACGGCCACTCCTTCCTGGCACCTTGAAGCCCGCCCTGCCCCCAGGACAATAGACGGCCACCTGTGCTCCCAGAATGTGGTGTAGACAGCTGCTGCCCCAGGATGAAGTGCTGATGGAGAGACAAAGCCCTGGTCCTTGGGGAGCAGAGAGGGAGGGCCCGGCACCCTCACACCAAACTGAGCTGGGGCCAAGAAAGAGACATCCATGGAGCTGGAGAAGGTGGCCAGGCAGAGTGACAGGTGCTCTCCTGACAGAGGGAAGAGCCGAGGGAAGGCCCTGAGAGGGAAAGGGGGAATATGGAATGTTCTAGAAGCCAGGAAAAAAAAAGTACACTCCTGGCTTCAATGAAAGCAAATTCATTGATAATATTTTCTTTTCTTTTCTTTTCTTTTTTTTTTTGGAGTCGAAGTCTCCCTCTGTCACACAGGCTGGAGTGCAGTGGCACTCTCACAGCCACCGCAGCCTCGACCTGCTGTTCAGGCGATCCTTCTGCTTCAGTCTTCCAAGTAGCTGGAACTACAGGTGCAAGCCATCAGGCCTGGCTAATTTTTAAATTTACTCTAGAGACAAGGTCTTGCCAAGTTATTCGGGCTGGTCTCAAACCTCTAGGCTCAGATAATCCTCTCATCTCTGCCTCCCAGCGTGCTGGGATTATACGAGTGAGACACCTTGCCTGGCCTCATTTCTTTTTTTTTTTTTTTGAGTCAGAGTTTCACTCTGTCACCCAGACTGGAGTGCAGCGGCCGCTCCCGGCCACCGCAACCTCGACCTGCTGGGCTCTGGCGATCCTTCCGCCTCAGCCTTACCAAGTAGCTGGAACTACAGGCGCGCACAACCACACCTGGCTAATTTTTGATTTATTGTAGAGATGAGGTCTCACCAAGTTGCCCAGGCGGGTCTCGAACCCGGCAATCCACTCACCTCAGCCTCCCAGCCTCATTTCATTTTTAACTGAAGGAACTGCTGAACTTGATAATTTCTGTCAACCCCAGTGATAAGCTTAAATAATTTGTAATTACCTTAAACTGAAGTTAAAATACAATAAATTCTGTTTTGGTATAAATAAGACACTTAAACTTGGAATGCTGTGACTTTTAATACATTGACTTCTCAATTTTTAAACATTTTTATCAACTACTTTAATGTCCTGGTGAAGGGAATCAACTATTAAAAAAATAACTCTGGCTAGGTGCAGTGGCTCACACAGAATCCTAGCACTCTGGGAGGCCAAAGCCAGAGGACCAGTTGAGGCTAGAAGTTTGATCAGCCTGGGTAACATAGTGAGACCTCATCTGTACAAAAAATAATAATAGCATGCCAATACATTCAGAGGGTTGAGTGTTATCCCATTTGCTTCAGTTCAACCTTGATCTCTAACAGCAAACAGAATTCTGTTATTTTGTTCATTGTGGACTTTCTGCATCAATTTGGATTTTTAAAAATTTACTGCATTAAAATATTATTTAGCCTGAGGCTGGGCACAGTGGCTCATGTCCTGTCATCCCAGCACTTTGAGAGGCCAAGGCAGGAGGATTGCCTGAGCCTAGGAGTTCAAGAGCAGCCTGGACAACATAGTGAGACCTCGTCTTTACCAAAAAAACTAGGAAACAAACCCCCAAACATTATTTATCTTGACTAGAGAGTTTGTTTGGTTTCCCTTTAAATTTGGCACCCTAGCCGGGTATGGTGACTGTTACCTATAATCCCAGCACTTCAGGAGGCAGAAGCGAAAGGATTACCTAAGTCCAGGGGTTTGAGACCAGCCTGGACAGGTTGGCAAGACCTTATCTCTACAATAAATAAAAAATAAGTCAAGTGTGGTGGTGCACACCTGTAGTTCCAGCTACTTGAAAGGCTGGGGCGGAAGGATCGCCTTGAGCACGGTAGGTTAAGGCTGCGGTGACCGTGAGCATGCCACTGCACTCCAGATGGGTGATTGAGTGAGACTCCGACTCGAAATGAATGCATGAATAAATGAATGAATAAATAAATACACTTTGCATCCCAGGCAAGTGCCACACTCACTTTACCCTAATCCTGGCCCTGGTAGCCCGAGATGAGGCTGTGTGAAGGCCAATGTATTTCTATCTAGATGGCACCAGGTTGTGGAGCTTACATTTATTTAATTTTTTAGATACAGGGTCTCACTCTATTGCCCAGGCTGGAGTGTGGTAGCACAATCATAGCTCACCACAGTCTCAAACTCCTGGGTTCAAGCGATCCTCTCACCTCTGTCTTCCGAGTAGCTGGGACTACAGGCACGTGCCACCAGGTCTGGCTAATGTTTTGATGATTTTTTTTTTTTGAGTTGGAGTCTCACTCTGTCACCCAGACTGGAGTGCAGTGGCCGCTCCCGGCCACCACAGCCTCGACCTGCTGGGCTCCGGCGATTCTTCTGCCTCAGCCTTCCAAGTAGCCGGAACTACAGGCATGCGCTACCATGCCCGGCTGATTTTTAAATTTTTATTGTAGAGATGAGGTCTTGCTGCCCAGGCGGGTCTCAAACCTGAGGGCTCAGGCAATCCACTCACCTCAGCCTCCCAAAGGCGCGGGATTACAGGCTGAGCCACCGAGCCTGACTGATTTTTCACAGACGAGGTTTCACTATGTCACCGGGCTGGTCTTGAACTCCTGTTCTGAAATGATCCTCCCACCTCGGCCTCCCAGAGTGCTAGGATTACAGATGTGTGCCACTGCACCCAGCTGCAGTTTGCATTTTACCCCAAGTGCAATGCCAAATGATGAAAGGTTTTAAGCTCAGAACTGTTTTTGTAAAAGACCACAGCTAGGCGCGGTGGCTCACGCCTATAATCCAAGCACTTTGGGAGGCCGAGGTAAGAGGATTGCCTGAGCCCATGGGTTCAAGACTAGCCTGGCCAACTTGGCAAGATCTCATCTCTACAATAAATTTTAAAATTAGCTGCTTGGAAGGGTGAGGCAGAAGGATCGCCTCAGCCCAGCAGGTTAAGGTTGCAGTGGCCGTGAATGTGACACTGTCCTCCAGCCTGGGTGACAGAGTGAGACTCTGACTTAAAAAAAAAAAAAAAAAGACCACCACTAGAAGAAATATCCATTGGATATGACATGGGCTCAAGGCAAAGGGAAGCTCGGGGTGTGGAAAACTCCCACGAAATCCCACAGTGGTACAGGCAACAGAAGAAGCTGGTCTTGGGCCCTCAAGAACCCCAGCCACCTGCTCACAGGCCTCAGACTTGTGCTTCAACAGCCGAGTTGGCCATGCCCTGACAACCTCTTTTTTCTTGCCTATGATGGCTGTGTCCCTGCCGAATCCCAGAGCTGGGTTTGGGGCAAGCTGTGACCACCTCATTCGGGGGCACCCGAGTGAGTGCATGGCTGCATCCCTTGCCTGGCTCTGCGATACAGCACCAAGGACAAAGCCGGGGGGCTGGCGGGCCATAAATGCAGCCCAAGGGCCCTATCTGCTGTCATCCATGTCCCACGTGGAGGCCAGTCCTCTGTCCCGGCCTCGCCTCCCATCTGTTGCAAGAGCCATGCTCCAGGGCCCTTGAAGGACGGAGGGCCAGCAGGCAGGAAAGGCCGCCCCCACCCAGCTCCTGCCCGGAATCTGGAAACAGGACACAGGCCATCTTTGTTACGTGTGAAGGGATAACACGGTCAGGAGTGAACTGTGACTCTGTAACACTGAGGAGGGCTTTATCCAACAGAAAAGAGCAAAAAATGGAACAAAGCACTCCACTATGTGTGCCCTCTCCCTGTACCCCTGAGATTCTGGAAAGAGACCAGGTTCTTAGGCCACTCCAGGCTCAGGGCCAGGCAAATGCTTGCTGCAGCACTGGTGACCAGCTCAGGGGTGATTTGCCACGCACCGCCCCCACCAACTGACCCGCTGTCGCCAAGATAAAGGCCTGGTGTGGTCGGTCACAGGGAGAATAAGCTACACCAGACCCAGGGCTCTTTCTTGCCAGGGTGGGGAGGGATGGGGTCTTCAGGACCCAGCTTCTCTTAGGAAGTAGTCAGGTGCTGCTGAATAGCGCTGGCATGGGGGACAGTGTGTTTCAGAGAAAGCGGACAAGGACTCATTTCCAAAACCGAGGTGATAACGCCTATCAGATCAGCACAAGGCCACTGGCTAGTCCAGCTTTTACAAACACACTGCATTTCTGTGGCTCATTTAGAGGGAGGCCCAAGTAGAACTGCCTTATCTTCTGCATTTTAAGTAACTTTTGTCGGCCCCCACCTGAGTGATGGCTCAAGCCTGTAATCCCAGCACTTTGGGAGGCCAAGGTGAGGGGATTGCCTGAGCACACAGGTTCAAGACCAGCCCGGGCAACTTGGCGAGACCTCATCTCCATAATAGATCAAAAAATTAGCTGGGCGTGGTAGCACGTGGCTGTAGTTCCAGCTGCTCTGAAGGCTGAGGCGGAAGGATCGCCCGAGTCTGGCAGGTCGAGGCTGGGGTGGCCGTGAGCATGCCACTGCACTTCAGCCTGGG
The DNA here is from genome assembly GCA_027257055.1 of Cephalopachus bancanus. Lineage (NCBI taxonomy): Eukaryota > Metazoa > Chordata > Mammalia > Primates > Tarsiidae > Cephalopachus > Cephalopachus bancanus. The sequence goes on from JAPVLO010000761.1 coordinate 234,062, forward strand.
TGACGGAGTGAGACTCCAACTCCAAAAAAACAAACCAAAAAGAAACTTTCGTTCTCTGGCTCAGCTGCCCATAGCATAGTTCAATGTCCCTTGTCTGAGGCCTTTTCTTTGGTGGGGAGGTGGGGGGGTGATCACAGAGCGGGGATGGGGAAAGGATTCTGCCGTGCTGCCCGGGCTGGTCTCGAGCTCCTGAGCTCCAGTGACCCTTCCACCTTGGCCTCCCAAAGGGCTGGGATTACAGGCATGAACCACTGCGCCCGGCCATCTAAGGCCTTATGTGATGACACTATCAACTGTTCATACCCCGAAATGCCAGCGAGTATTTAGTTGGCTTATAGGACTCATGTACAACAGAATGTCTCCAGAGATATGGCACAAGGAAAAATATTAAAAAAAAAAAAACAGAATGGTTAAAATACAGAGAAAAGCATAAATGACATATAAGGAAGGAGATAAATGAATATACCAAAAACACAGACCAAGGATAGTTGCTATTTTTTTTTAATTTTTATTTTTTATTTTTGGAGTCAGAGTCTCACTCTGTTGCCCTGGTTGGAGTGCAATGGCACGCTCACGGCCACTGCAGCCTCAACCTGCTGGGCTTAGGTGATCCTTCCACCTCAGCCTTCCAAGTAGCTGGAACTGTAAGTGCGTGCTACAAAAGCCAGCTGGGTGTGGTAGTATGCGTCTGTAGTTCCAGCTACTTGGAAGGCTGAGGTGGAAGGATCACCTAAGCCCAACAGATCAAGACTGCGGTGGCTGTGAGCGTACCACTGCACTCCAGCCCGGGGGACAAGAGTGAGACTCCAACTTAAAAAAAAAAAATTGGCCGGGCTCGGTAGCTCAGCCTGTAATCCCATGCTTGGGGAGGCTGAGGTGAGTGAACTGCCTGAGTCCGCGAGTTCGAGACCCACCTGGGTAACTTGGTCAGCCCTCATCTCTACAATAAAGAAAAAAATTAGCCGGGCATGGTAGCGCGCGGCTATAGTTCCAGCTACTTGGAAGGCTGAGGCGGAAGGATCACCAGAGTCCAGCGGGTTGAGGCTACGGTGGCCGGGAGCGGCCACTGCACTCCAGCCTGGGTGACAGAGTGAGACTCCAACTCAAAAAAAAAAAATGTTGCTTGGTACTTCCTGGGACCCAGGGAAAAAGAGGACCATATGATTAAAGAGCTCACATACACCTGATCCAGCATTTAGGGAAGCTGAGGTGAGAGGATTGCTTGAGCCCGGGAGTCCAAGACTAGCCTGGGTAACATACTAAGACCTCGTTTCTACAAAAAATTTTTAAATATTAGCCAGGCATGACAGTGTGCACCTGTAGTCCCAGCTATACCGGAGGTTGAGGCAAAAGGATCACCTAAACCCAGAAGGTCATGGCTGCAGTGACTGTGATCATATCACTGCACTCCAGCCTGGGTGACAAAGTGAGGCTCCCAGTCAAAAAAAGAGAGAAGAAGCCGGGCTCGGTGGCTCAGCCCGCAATCCCGCGCCTTTGGGAGGCTGAGGTGAGTGGATTGCCTGAGCCCGCGGGTTCGAGACCCGCCTGGGCAGCGAGACCTCATCTTTACAATAAATCAAAAAATCAGCCGGGCATGGTAGCGCGCGCCTGTAATTCCGGCTACTCGGAAGGCTGAGGCGGAAGGATCGCTGGAGCCCAGCAGGTCGAGGCTGCGGTGGCCGGAAGCAGCCACTGCACTCCAGTCTGGGTGACAGAGTGAGACTTCAACTCAAAAAAAAAAAAAAAAAAAAGAGAGACGGCAGGGCATGGTGGCGCACACCTATAATCCCAACACTTTGGGAGGCCTAGGTGAGAGGATTGCTTAAGCCCACGGGTTTGAGACCAGCCTGGGCAACTTGGTGAGACCGCCATTTCTACAATCAATCAAAAAATTAGCCGGGTGTGGTGGCATGTGTCTGGGTAACAGATTGAGACTGCTACTCAAAAAAAAAAAAAAAGAGAGAGAGAGAGAGAGTTCCCACACTGCCGCTTCACTGGACCCAACTACAAGAAATTCAGCTAAAGAGTATTAGACAGTATCACCCACTGAGCCCAACAGAGCAAAAGGCCTGTGCCTGTCTTTATGGGTACATTGTGGTTTTTGGGTCTGACCCGATCCAGAGACAGGAAGGCAGAAGGATGGGAAACCAGCATGGCCGGCAGCACAACCCAGGCCAATGGGAGATGCCAGCCACAGGCAGGCTTGCCTTGTCACCCTGTAGCCTCAGGGCACTGGCCAGGGAGGAGCCCTGGTCTCCACCACTACCCTACAGAATGGACTGCAGCTCAGGGTGCTGACATTTACCTTTAAGTGGCCAATGATGAACTTGTGAACGATGTGGTTCCACATGGACTTCCTGTAGACAGAAAGGTGGCCATAATCGTGCTGCAGCCACCCAGCTTGCGCCTGGGGAGAGAGGGTCCCACGTGCCATCAGTGTCAGCCAACAGGCACCAGGCAGGGGGTGGGGGCGGGGCTTCGAGTGACGGGTGAGGGTGTCGTGCCTCACCTGAGAGGTAGCGAGGACACAGGCCGTGACGAGTGTGGGAATCCAGCCATTGCCGAAGTAAAAGATGGTGAACCATGCGATGCTCTCCATGGCGATGATGTGGGCCAGGAGGAGGAAGAAGAACAAGTGGTTGCTCTTGAACAGATTCATGTCCTCGGCCGTCTTCTTCAGAGCCCGGAAGTCCTCAGTGATCTGAGACTGTTGAAGCAAGAGCATGGAAAAGGGAGTCAGCCACCAGCCACTCTGGAGGAGACAGACATCTTGGGCAGTCCTCAATACCTACTCCACGGCCCGGAGCAGCTGTGGTAAGAGGGGACCCACCCACAAGCCTCGACTCTGCAGAAGACTGGCTCCCAGGCCCCCAACAGTCACGGCTACCACTGGCCAGCACAGCCCTGAGATCTGTATATATGTTACAGCTAATTAGGTGACAGAGGAAGGAGTTGATTCAGAAGTCAGTATTTTACACACCCACGTTCTCAGCAGCACTGTTCACAGTTGGCAAAAGGTAGAAACAACCCAGATATCTATACATAAAATGTACCATTTTTATTTTCTGAGTTGGAGTCTCACTCTGTTGCCCAGACTGGAGTGCAGTGGCACGCTCACAGCCACTGCAACCTCGACCTGCTGGGCTCCAGTGATCCTTCTGCCTCAGCCTTCCAAGTAGCCGGAACTACAGGTGCATGCTATCACGCCCCCCTAATTTTTTATTTATTGTAGAGACAAGGTTCTTGCCATGTTGCCTGGGCAGGTCTTGAACCCATGGGCTCAGGCAATCCACTCACCTCGGCCTCTCAAAGTGCTGGGATTACAGGCTGAGCCACCGAGCCAGGCCACAATATACTATTATTTGGCCTTAAAGAAGGAAATTTTGGCCAGCACAGTGGCTCACGCCTGTAATCCCAAAAATTTGGGAGGCAAGGCAGGACAATCACTTGAGCCCAAGCGACACTTTGTAATTAAACAAGCAATTAAAAAATTAGTTGGGCATGGTGGCACATGCCTGTATTCCCAGCTACTCGGGAGGCTGAGGCAGGAGGATCGCCTGAGCCCAGGAGGTCAAGGCTGTGGTAGCTGTGATTGTGCCACTGCATTCCAGCCTGGGTGACAGAGTGAGACCCTGACTCAAAAAAAAAAAAAAAAAAAAGAGAGAGAGAGAAAGAAAATTCTGACACATGCTACAGCATGCTAAAAGTGAAACAGGTCAATCACCAAATACTGTCTGATTCCACATACAGAAGGTACTTGGAGCAATGAAATTCACAGAAAGTAAAATGGGGGCCGCCAGGGGCCAGAGGAGGGGGGAGTGAGGAGGCAGTGTGTACTGGGTGTGGATTTCAGTCTGGGGAGGATGAAAAGGTTTTGGCGATAGACGGTGGTGGCGACGGTCACACAACAATGTGAATGGATTTAAGGTCACCGAAGTGTATACTTACATATGATTAAGATAATTAATTCTTAATTTTTTTTTGAGTTGGAGTCTCACTCCGTCACCCAGGCTGGAGTGCAGTGACACGCTCCCAGCCAGCCTCGACCTACTGAGCTCCAGCAATCCTTACACCTCAGCCTTCCAAGCAGCCAAAACTACAGGCGCACGCTACCACACTCGGCTAATTTTTTATTTCATTGTAGAGACCAGGTCTTGCCAAGTTGCCCGGGCTGGTCTTGAACCCGCAGGCTCAGGCAATCCACTCGCCTCGGCCTCCCAAATTGCTGGGATTACAGGCTGAGCCACCGAGCCCAGCTGAACTTTTAATTTTTTTAAACAAAGATGAAGCCGGGCTCGGTGGCTCAGCCTGTAATCCCACGCCTTGGGAGGCTGAGGTGAGTGAATTGCCTGAACCTGAGGGTTCGAGACCCGCCTGGGCAACTTGGCGAGACCTGATCTCTACAATAAATCAAAAAATCAGCCGGGCGTGGTAGCACGTGCCTGTAGTTCCAGCTACTCGGAAGGCTGAGGCGGAAGGATCGCCGGAGTCCAGCAGGTCGAGGGTGCGGTGGCCGGGAGCGGCCACTGCACTCCAGCCTGGGTGACAGAGTGAGACTCCGACTCAAAACAACAAAAAAAAAGGCATGCCCTGAGCACACACCCCAAAGTGGCCACACTTGTCATTATCTGATATTCTCTCTTTAGTGTTTCTGTCTTGTCTTCCTCCTAGACTGTCACGTACAAGACCAGCACTTGGCACCTTTCTGGAAAGAAGGGGAGGAGGAGAAGGAGGAAAATGAAACCGGCCAGGAGAGAAGGGACACTACTAGCTGTCCCCAAGCCCTGGCTCCAAGCAGAGGCGCGGAGGTCCTTCCTGACTACAGGCAATCCACACTGGCTCCTCCAGGACAAAGACGCCCTGTCCCAGCCCTGGCCACTCTGGTCCTGGGGCGAGAGGACCCCGTCACCACCCCCAGCCTCATCTCCACCCGCGCCCAGGTTGCAAGCCCGACTCACGTTCTTGCCACGGTCCTGGCTGGGCTCCTCTGGGGCCAGCTCGCCGATCAGCAGGGGCTTCAAGAACTTGCGCACGAATTCAAGGTCAGGGTGGAAGGCACGAAAGGCATCCTGGGAGCAGAGCAGCAGGTGGTGAGGCTGAGAAGGGTCCTCTGTCTGTTCCTCAGGGCCCAGAACCGGGCTTACCAGCAGCAGAAGCAGCTGAGTCTGAGCTCAGACACTCAATGGGGTCTCCCACAACCTGGCCCCAAATGCTGTCTCCAGCCGCATTCCCAGGACAGAGCTCTCAGTGCCAGACACCCTCGGCAAGTAGCCCCTGGGCCTCTGAGCTGGTAGAGGGCATTCTGAGCTCCCCAAGGGATTATGGACAGATGTACAGGCTGTCCCTAAGTAAGTCAGGAAAAGGTTCTCCACCAGGGAGGTGCACGAGGTGGGTGGGGCAGAGTACTCGGGGAGAATTTGAGCCTCGTACGCTTCTGAGCTGGGTGCCTTGCACAGTGTGCAAACCGCACTACCCACCACCTCTCATCAGTTCCTCACCCACATGTTCATGGTTATTAATGAAAAGTCCAACTACTACCATGGCACCGGAAATGTGCTTGGGAGACTATGTTAAACAAAAACTAAGCACAGAACTATGAAGAAGGGATTCCTGAAAAAAGCCTGGCCATTGCCTTGCTAAGCTATGGTCTGGCCATGTGTTCTTTGAGCTATGACCAGGTCATGTTTTCCTAAGTTTTGGCTCCCTCTCCTACCTTAGGGAGGTGAATCTCAAATCTCTCTCTCTCTCTCTCTCTCTCTCTCTTTTTAAGAAAGTAGGATTTATTGAGAGGACAGAAAAGTTCCCACAGTAGGAGGGGACCCGAGGGGGTTGCCCCCTCTCTCTAATTTACTTTCTAAATAAACTATGTTTTCCAAATCTTAAAAAAAAAAGCCCAAGAGGAGCTCAACTATCATTATATGTGTGTTAACGTAGTGGGGTTATGCCTTGCTTTCTTTTTCTTTCTTTTTTTTTTTTTGAGGCGAGTCTCACTCTGTCTCCCAGGCTGGAGTGCGGTGGTACAACCACGGCTCACTGCAGTCTTCTATTTTTTTGAAGTGGAGTCTCACTGTTGCCCAGACTGGAGTACAGTGGCCGTTCCCGGCCACCGCAGCCTCGGCCTGCTGGGCTCCGGCGATCCTTCCGCCTCAGCCTTCCAAGTAGCTGGAACTACAGGCGCACGCTACCACGCCCAGCTAATTTTTTTTTTGTTGTTTTTTATTGTAGAGATGAGGTCTCACCTGCCCAGGCGGGTCTTGAAACCGCAGGCTCAGGCAATCCACTCACCTCAGCCTCCCAAAGGCGCGGGATTATAGGCTGAGCCACCGAGCCCGGCTCTCACTGCAGTCTTGACCTACTGGACTCAAGCAATCCTTCCACCTCAGTCTCCCAGGTGGCAACAGAGTGAGACTCCTACTCAAAAAAAAAAAAAAGAGAGAAAGAAAATTGCATATGTATGAAGTGAGAGAGAGCAACTGTGGCAGAATATTAAGTTAGTGACTCTTGCTAGACAACATCCAGGTGTTCACCTACTCGTTCAGCGTTTCTACAATGATGGGAAAATTTCAAAATTAAAAAAAATGTGGTTGGGCTTGGTGGTTCAGCCTATAATCCCAGCACTTTGGGAGGCCAAGGCGAGTGGACCGCTAGAGCCCGTGGGTTCAAGACCCGCCCAGGCAACTTGGCAAGACTTCATCTCTACAATAAACCAAAAATTAGCTGGGCGTGGTAGCACGCGCCTGTAGTTCCGGCTACTTGGAAAGTTGAGGTGAATGGATTGCCAGAGCCCAGCAGGGCGAGGCTGCGGTGGCCGGGAGCATGCCACTGCACTCCAATCTGGACAACAGAGTGAGACTCCAACTCAAAAAAAACAAAAACAAGCCGGGCTCGGTGGCTCAGCCTGTGAGTTCAAGACCCGCCTGGGCAACTTGGCGAGACCTAATTTCTACAATATACCAAAAATTAGCTGGGCATGGTAGCGCGCGCCTGTAGTTCCAGCTACTTGGAAGGCTGAGGCAGAAGGATCGCCAGAGCCCAGCAGGTTGAGGCTGCGGTGGCCGGGAGCGTGCCAGTCTGGGTGACAGAGTGAGACTCCAACTCAAAAGAAAAGAAAAGAAAACAAAAACGTGGTTAAAGTTGGGGAAAATGCTCACAACTCATGGAAATCTTTTCACCTCTATGCCTAAGGCTCGCCCAAGGGTAACCGCTAGTCTCCAGCTGATTCCTTACCATGGAATCCTTTTGCCTGGTCTTTGTTCTATTTGTGTCTAGAATAAACTTACAAAGCAGCAGTGGGCTTATGGTTTTTTAGCACAAGTTTATCTGAGTCAGAGTCTCACTGTCACCCAGGCTGGAATGCAGTAGCATGATGCAGTGGCTCACTGCAGCCTCAACTTCCTGAGCTCAGGCAATCCTCCCACTTCAGCCTCCTGAGTAGGTGGGACCACAGGCGTGCAGCACCATGCCCAGCTAGTTTCTTAATTTTTTTTTTTATAGAAATGAGGTCTTGCTATGTTGCCCAGGCTGGTCTCAAACTCCTGGGCTCAAGTAATCCACCTGCCCCGGCCTCCCAAAGTGCTGGGATCATAGGCATGAGCCACTGGTCCAGCCCATGTTTTGTTTTGTTTTGTTTATTTATTTATTTATTTATTTATTGAGTTGGAGTCTCACTCTGGGGCCCAGACTGGAGTGCAGTGGCACGCTCCTGGCCACCGCAGCCTCGACTTGCTGGGCTCCAGTGATCCTTCTGCCTCAGCCTTCCAAGTAGCCGGAACTACAGGCACGCACTACCATGCCTGGCTAACTTTTGATTTATATAGAGACGAGGTCTCGTCAAGTTGCTTGGGTGGGTCTTGAACCCGCGGCAATTCACTCACCTCAGCCTCCCAAAGCGTGGGATTACAGGCTGAGCCACTGAGCCCAGCTTGTTTTGTTATTTTAAACATCGGTGCCTGCCAGCTGAGCAGTAAGGGATGGTGGCACAGGATCAGATCAAGCATATTTTCAAGAGACAGCTGTTCTGGGGCCCTAGGCAAGCAGGGGGGAGGCCCTGGTGTCATTGGCCCCAGCTCTGCCCACACTGGGTGGAGCAAGCTGTCCCCACCAGCCTCAGCCATCTCTGCAAAATGAGCAAGACCCTGGAAGAGGCCCAGCAGGAGTGGCCCAAGTCAGGGCCCAGGACAGGGTCTAAAAACGCCCCATTCATTGGTCCTCCTCACATCAGACCATGGCTTTTAAGAAACGACAGGAAGTCCCGGGAAGGCCACTTCCTGAGGTGCAACTGTGGTAGCTGATAAATGGTTCCTCTCCACGTTTCAGTGGAAGGTCAAGTTCAGTAGCTTGCAAGTGCATTCAGCTCAGTTATTACTGCTGCCCCCCAGTCCAGGTTCTGCCCTCAAGGCCCTGTTCAGGTGGGTGGAGGGACCTGGGGGAGCAGACAGACAACAGGGGCCTGCCTTGACTGCCCCTCTACCATTTGCAGAAGGGCCTCAGGCAGCCTCACCTCCCTGAGGCCCCAGGAAGGGAACAGCCATGTGCCAGGCAGGGAACAAGAGCATTCTGCCCTAAAACCCCACTTTACAGATAAAGACGCTGGGGTGGGGGTTGGGTGATGTCCTGGGCTCCAAGTGGCAGAGCCAGGATCAAATCCAGGTCCACCTGCCCTCCAGAGGCTCCTCTTTCCCGCAGACCACGGCCTCCTGCCATCTTAGGAAACCAAGCTCTCTGAATTGGCTCATGTCCGTGGTCTATCTGGCAGCTTCCTGAGCAGGCCTAGTGTGAACTGTCCCTGGATGCACCATGCTCCTTCAACAGGGCCAGAGGCATTTGGAACCCAGCCTTCACATCATCTCCAAACAGCTTTTCCCAATTGCCCATCTAAATTAGTCCTCCCGTAGGCCAGGCGCTGTGGCTCATGCCTATAATCCCAGCACTTTGGGAGGATGAAGTGAGAGGACTGCCTGAGCTCGTGGATTCGAAACCAGCCTGGGCAACTTGGGGAGCCCTCATCTCTACAATAAATCAAAAAATTAGCCGGTTATGGTGGTGCGTGCCTGTAGTTCCGGCTACTTGGAAGGCTGAGGCGGAAGGGTCACCTGAGCCCAGCAGGTCGAGGCTGTGATGGCTGTGAGCATGCCACTGCACTCCAGCCTGGGCAACAGAGTGAGACTCCAACTCAATAAGTGAATTAGTCCTCCCCAACCCTACACTTTCTCTGGAACATTGTTCTATTTTATCTTCTCCATCGTAGTAATCGAGGCCTCAGACAGTGTGACATACTTCCCCCCTCTCCATTCAGCGTTTTACTCTGTCACCCAGGCTGTTGTGCTGTGGCATGATCACAGCTCACTGCAACATCGACCTCCTAGGCTCAGGTGATCTGTCTGCCTCGGCCTCCCAAGTAGCTGGGATTACAGGTGTTCACCACTACATCTGGTTAATTTTTTTTTTTTTAAATTGAGGCAAGGTCTTCTTATGTTGCCCAGGCTGGTCTCGAACTCCTGAGCTCAAGCAGTCCTCCTGCCTCAGCTTCCCAGAGTGCTGGGATTACAGGTGTGAGCCTCTGTGCCTGGCCATACGCCCCAACTGGAATATGAATCCTAGGAGAGAAGGACCACAACTGTTTTGTTCACCACAATAATCTTAGTGCCTGCAGTAGGGTCTAACAAGAGGGCCCACGAGGGAATGAACAAACCCAGGACCCCACAGCTGTAGATTCTCTGATTTCAGATTTTTCCACCCTGCAGTCACATTCTGACTCGTCCTCTTCCACCGTTTCACACAACTTGGCTTGTGCTTCTGGAACACCACAATCCCTCATGTTCTCCAGTGTCCCCACATTGGTGGCTGGTACAGTCTCCACCTCTGAGTTGACAAGAGGGTAGCCACGGAGCCATGTGAGCGGCACCAACATTTACCAAACTCTGCGAGGCAGGTTCTATTTTAGAGAGGAGGAAAAAGGTGTAGGTTAGTGAGGCCACTTGCCCGTGGTCACACCCAGCAATGAGCTGAGCAGGGTTTGAGCCAGCCGTGTCTACCTCAAGTTTCCCTGCGGTTAATACAAGGCCTCGATCAAAGTCGGCTTCCTCCTTTCTGAGAGTCGATCATTTTTGTGTCTTTCCTTTCACACTTCCATAAATGTGTCTCACACATTTGCAAGAAGGTTCTCAACAGCTGTTTGGTTACAGAAATGTCTGGCTAGTACAAGGTAGGCCACGGAGTGAGGCAAGCCAAGGCCAAACCAAACGTTGATTTTGGAACAAGAATTGGAATCAGGCTCTGTGCTCGTCTGACAGGGAGAGAAGCCAAAGGCTTTCCAGGAAGAGGACCCGGGACACGGGGAAGAGAAAGGAGTGGCATACAGGTGGAGAAAGAGCTGAAACCACCCTGGCAGGGCAGGTGTTGGGGGGAGCAGGGAGATCAGAACCCCCAAATTCCTGAGAGAGGGCACACTTGCCAGTCTTTGCCAATGCCTGCTCCTGCCATCACCCAGCCCAGACACCGGCTGACTTCTCCATGGGGACATCTGCCCTGCCCCACTCCAGGTAGAACTTATAGTTCCTGCCCACACTGAGCACTCGGTTCCAGGATCTGTTTCTGGCTGTGCCCATGTCCTCTGCAGAGGAAAGCTGGTCTCTATTCGAGCGTTGCGCATCCGGACGTTAAACCCAGGACTTGGGAGTACGAGATGCACAAGCTCAAGGCATACAGTGCTATGGGCAGCAGCCCTGGGGACCAAGATGCCGTCGAACAAGTGATTAAAGAGAGGAGAAGCCGGGTGCAGTGGCTAAGGCCTGTGATCCCAGCACTTTGGGAGGCTGAGGTGTGAGGTGAGAGGATTGCCTGGGTCCAGGGGTTCGAGACCAGCCTAGGCAACTTGCTGAGACCTCGTCTCTACAATCAATCAAGAAATTAGCTGGGGGTGATGGCACATGCCTGTAGTTCCAGCTACTTGGAAGGCTGAGGTGGAAGGATGGCCTGAGCCCAGCAGGCGAGGCTATGGTAGCCATGAGCCTGACACTGCACTCCAGCCTGGGCGACAGTGCAACTCCAAAAAAAAAAGAGGGAAGAGAAGCAGAGGAGGGACCCTCGTGTTATTGGGTAGAGGTTAAGAGCCGACGGGGACACTGAATTCTGCAGCAGGGAGACAACAGCAGGCAGGAAGCTCCTAAGCTCACCTGTCCCCTCCAAGGAAAAGAGGCAATGGAGGCCAGTGGCACAGTGCCCTGTGGCCAAAGAGTCTTGTAGCAGGAGTGTGTCTGCCAACATGGGTACACACGCTCCCCGAGGTGGGGCGCACAGGGGACAGGGCCCTGCAAAGGTGACCTGGACATGAAGGAATTGACGCCACAGAACCGCTTCCTGGGGACAAAGGGGCTGGGTATGGGATCTTTGTGCTGAGGCTGCAGCCAGCAGGAATCAGACAGCCCCCACTGGATCTAAGTTGAGGAGATGGCGCTGCCCTCCAGGGCTAGGAATCATAAAGCTGGGACTCAAACCCAGGTCTTCTGCCTCTAAATACCAGACCCTCTTGCCCTGTCTAAAGGAAGACAGAGTTCCAGGCCTTTTCACAAGAACAGCAAGAGGGCCTGTTGATTCTAAGAGGTGATCAATGCAGACGTGACAGGAAACATGGCTGAGACAAGGAGGGGTGGGGTCTAGAGGCCGGGGGTCCAGATCCAAGCTCCAGCTCGAGAGTGGAGGGAAGCAAATCCAGGAGATTCAGATTACTGTCTGTGAATTATTCATCTTTGTCTCCCAGCCCTGTTCAGAGCCACAGAGACACTCAATGAATGTTTGATGAATTGCTGAAGGCAGTTCTGAATGGGGAAAGGTCCCCGGTGGTGGGACTGTCTTAAAGAAGCAGACACACTCTTGGAGCACTGGTGAGGGTACCTCCTGCCCACAGCAAGGCAAAAACAAAGAGAAAACCCAGAGGACCAGAGGGAAGAGATCAGAGGAGGAAAGTGGAAGGGAAGCAGGAAGGGAGACAAGGTGAGGAGGACTTGGTGCTAGCTCACTGAGGTCCTGAGGTCCGAGCACTGCTGCTTGAGTAAGGTTTTTATGCTCAGAGCAATGAGACGCCGATGGGTATCACTGCTCCGAAGATGAAATGAGGTAATAGGTATGTATGAATGTGATTTGTGAGCTGTGAAAATCAAGCAACTTTGATTATTACAGGCAAGGCCAATGTTTAACGTCTGGGGAAGGACCACACGACAATCGCCCATCCTGCTGAGGAAGAGGAGCATTCACATGACTTGGGTCTTTTCTTCCTCGGAAATAGGAAAATGCCCCATTGAAGCCAGATTATCCCAAGAATGACTTCCTTGACTTCTGGTCTCTCTTTCCAGTCTCTTTTTTTTTTTTTTTTTTGAGTCAGAGTCTCACTCTGTCGCCCAGGCTGGAGTGTGGTGGCACGCTCACGGTCACCGCAACCTCAAGCTGCTAGGCTCAGGTGATCCTTCTGCTTCAGTCTTCTAAGTAGCCAGAACCACAAGCATGCGCCACCATGCCCAGCTGATTTTTTGATTTACTGTCGAAATGAGGTCTCGCCATGTTGCCCGGGCGGGTCTCGAATCCATGGGCTCAGACACTACTCTCGCCTTTGCCTCCCAAATGTTGGATCACAGGCATGAGCCACCATGCCAGGTAAGCCTCTTGATGGGATATGACTGCACCATCATCGGCTTAGAACACTGTATTAAAGCATTGCATTCAAGTTGCATTAAAGCAACTTCTATCTGCTGATCAGCCCCTCCTCAAACTTTGCTTGATCCATAAACTGTCATGCCCCAAGGTCTGAGGAGGGTGTCAATGCCCAAGGGGCAAAGCTACTTGTTCAACAGCCTGTTCCTGCCTCTCTCTTCAGGTCATCTTCCACACCCACCAGGCTGCTAAAGGTCTTTTTTCTAGCACCCCCCTATCCTGGTCCCAAACAGCTTGAAAAATTAAAAAATAGGCTGGGCTTGGTGGCTCAGCCTGTAATCCTGGCACTTTGGGAGGCTGAGGCAAGTGGATTGCCTGAGTTCGAGACCAGCCCGGGCAACATGGTGAGACCTCATCTTTACAATAAATAAAAAATTAGCTGGGTGTGATAATACACGCCTATAGTTCTGGCTACTTGGAAGACTGAGGCGGACAGGTCACCTAAGTCTAGCAGGCTGACACTGGGGTGGACATGAGAGTACCACTGCATTCCAGCCTGGGCAACACAGTGAGACTCCAACTCAAAAAAAAAAAAAGAAAGAAAGAAAAAAGAAAAGCCAAAGAGAATCCAGCTGCTCCCTCCATCATCATTCAACTGTATCCCCAGTTAGTGTATTTCATGCTCCAGAAGTCTAGTTTTGGAAGGCAGTAAGTTTTTTTTTTTGTTTTTTTTTTTGAGTTGGAGTCTCACTCTGTCACCCAGACTGGAGTGCAGTGGCTGCTCCCGGCTACTGCAGCCTCGACCTGCTGGGCTCCGGAGATCCTTCCACCTCAGTCTTCCAAGTAGCCGGAATTACAGGCGTATGCTACCATGCCCGGCTAATTTTTTTTTTAATTTATTGTAGAGATGAGGTCTCGCCAAGTTGCCTGGGTGGGTCTCGAACCCGCGGGCTCAAGCAATCCACTCACCTCGGCCTCCCAAAGCACGAGATTACAGCCTGAGCCACTGAGCCCGGCCAGCAGTAAGCTTTTAGGGACAAGGATTGTTTTTATATCTTGCCACACCATATAAAGCTAGCATAGATTTAAAATTTTGTTCCTTCAGATTCCTCTTTGCATATTTTACATTCTAGCTGTTTCATAATCCTCACTCTTTTTTTTTGAGTTGGAGTCTCACTCTGTCACCCAGACTGGAGTGCAGTGGCCGCTCCTGGCCACTGCAGCCTCGACCTGCTGGGCTCCGGTGATCCTTCCGCCTCAACCTTCCAAGTAGCTGGAACTACAGGCGCGCGCTACCACACCTGGCTAATTTTTTGATTTATTGTAGAGATGAGGTCTCCCCAAGTTGCCCAGGCGGGTCTCGAACCCGGGGCTCAGGCAATCCACTCACCTCAGCCTCCCAAAGGCACGGGATTACAGGCTGAGCCACCAAGCCCGGCTCACTCTTGCTCTCATTTTTCTGTTAACACTCTGCTGCATTTACCTACTACTTACAGTTTATGGGGTGTTGTGCCACAAATTGGTCTTACTGAAATAGGAACAGGTGCTTCTTATAGACGAGAAGGGGGGCTTCATCAAATGACACCATGCAGAAACGAGCCCAGTGATCACACTTTCCTGCTTGACTGGGCTGTCTGCTGGCTCCCACCCTAGCTTTCTTTATTTTCTTTTTTTTTTTTTTTTTTTTGAGTTGGAGTCTCACTCTGTCGCCCAGACAGGAGTGCAGTGGCCGCTCCCGGCCACCGCAGCCTCGACCTGCTGGGCTCCGGTGATCCTGCCGCCTCAGCCTTCCAAGTAGCTAGAACTACAGGCGCACGCCACCCTAGCTTTCTTATAACAAGGCAACTAACATCCAGGATGCCAGATTTACAGTCCATGAAAGTTACACAGAAAGCACTGGGGCAGGATCAGAAATGAGGAAGAGACTATTACATTTTTTTCTTTTTAGTTTTGACTTATGAGACACAGAAGGGGTCTGGAATGAGTAGGGCATTGTGGTCCTTTGTTGGGATAGATCTGATCACTGATTTTTGGAGGGAAATCATTGTTAAGGTCAGGTAAACACTGAGAACACCTAGAACAAGAATGAAAGCAATCTGATTAGCATAATTAAACTAGAAAAGTCAAGGCAGTTGCTAGACTGAGCACCCACATGAAAAAATGTTTATTTCACAATATAGAATAATCAGACCAAATACATTACATTTGACTTTTCCTTCTGGAAAACTTTTGGGTGCGTGCTTGGACAGGACAGGAACCTTGTAAAATTTACCTATACAATCAGGAACAGGCTAGCCACAAACCAGGCAGCATATAGTGGAAAGGTCTCACCCAAGATCCAGAAGGTCTTTTACTTGGGAATTGGATGGTGGAAAGGTCCCAGTGAGATGGAACACTGGAGTACATGAACATTTATACTCACCTAAGTTCTAACTCACAATCCCCTGGGCTTAAGCACTGTCCACAAGCAGGTAAAACAGGACAGGGCCAAAAGCTATAGGTGATATCAGCATCGCTGACCCTCTTCTCAATTCTGAATAAGCCTGGGACCTGCTCACCAAATCCACCTGTCCACTGAGCAGCCCAGGCGATGGCTGCCGGGTCTGGCCCCCCTAGTCCTCTCTTGATGCCATGGCAAGAGGTGGGGAAGTCGGAAGTCAGGAAGGAGTCCAGCCTACACAGCTTGGACAGAAAAAGCCCATAAACGGGTCAGCATCCTAGACCTCCAGGCCCCCCTGTTCGCCTTCCCCAAGTTCTCTACCCCAGCAGGCCTTTTTTTGTCTGTGCCCAGCTCATTACCACCAAGAGCCACCCTTTCTTCCCTCTTGTTTCTCTTTTCTCTCTTGCCCATTTGAGTCCATGGGAGCTCAGCTGCTTTTAAGAAATGCCAGGATTTCAGACTGGGAGGCCCGGTGGGCGTGCCGTGTGTGATCACACATTTGGTGCGGGTAAGGTGGGCGGCACTCCGAGGGGCCCACTACATTTAGGCGTGCAAGACGAGGGAAGGGCGTTCCTGACAGGATATAAAAAGAGGGCCATTGAGTTGAACGTCCGAGAGTAACCTCGGGTGCAGATAGACCTGTTGCCAAGCCAGTCTAGCGCCGCTAAATCCCCCTCCCCCCCACCCCCGGGCTCAAGGGCCCCTCTCCACCTGAGCTCGGCCAACTCCGGCCCGCTCTTCCACCGGTTCCTACTCCGGCCCCCGAGAAGGCCGACCCGAGCTCGAGGTGGATTGGGATACTTCTTGCGAGCGTGGGAACCGGAGGCACCGAGCGACCTCTCCGAGGCGGCCATGGCGGAAATTCCCAACAAGAGTCCCAGCAGGAGCGAGCCCCGGCGGGGGACGAGCCTTCCTCCTCCTCCTCCGCCCCGCAGCTTGCCCGCAGAGCGCGGGACGCGCGCCGAGCCCACACCTGGCTGCCGGCTCTCCCGCCCCTTCCCGCGGCGCCCAGGGCGGCCATCTTCCACGCCGGGGGCGCCTAAGCCCCGGGGCCCGAGCGCCCCCTTTGGGGAGCCCCTAGCGCCGGCTGAACCCCGCGGAAGGAGCGCACGCGTGGGTCCCGGCGCGCGCCACAGAGCTTGCACGGGTCCCCAGCGCCGGGACCCTTCCTGCCCTGCTGCCTCCCGGGGTCCCCAGTCCGATCCCCGCCCCAGGTCGGCCCGGTCGAGGATTCCCGGCCGGGTATGAGCGCACAAGACCCACTTCGCTTCCCCCGGGACGTCCCAAGCTCCGCTGGGCGCCGGAGGTCGGCTGGGCGCCCGGGCGCCCGGGCGCCCGGGGCTTGCCCCGAACCTTACCGTAGCATCCTCTCCCGCGTAGTGCCCGATGACCCGCTGGCCCCCCGGGTGCCGGCTGGACCACTTGGTGATGTTGTAAACCTTGCGGTCGATGACGAGCCACTTGTCGGTGCGCAGGTTGTGCTTCTGAATCTCCTCCCAGCTGAAGGTGGGCACCGGCGCCTCGCGCTCGGCGGCCCCTTCGCCCTGGTTGCCCCCCTTGCCCATGCTGCCCGCCGAACCTTGCGATGCCCGCGCGCTGCGGCCTCCCGCGCCCGCTGCCGGCTGCACCGACGGCTCCCTTTCGGCCGGCGAGTGCGGCCCGGGCCCTCTTCGCTTTCGGCTTTTGTCTTCTCCTACTCCTCCTCCCACCCCGCCCCCTCCCCCTGCCGCCTCGCCTGCGCCCGGGAGTATGCCTGCCCTCCCAGCGGAGTATCCCCGGCTTCCCAGTGCCCCCCAGTGA
This sequence comes from Cephalopachus bancanus, assembly GCA_027257055.1. Lineage (NCBI taxonomy): Eukaryota > Metazoa > Chordata > Mammalia > Primates > Tarsiidae > Cephalopachus > Cephalopachus bancanus. Next base: position 250,947 of record JAPVLO010000761.1, read on the forward strand.
TCCCCTCCCTCCGCCCCTTCCTCAGCCCGCCCGCTGCGGACTTTTGCCTCCAGCAAAAACTCCGGGGTAGCTCGGGGCCTCGACACCTCCCGCGCCCGCCCCTCCGGCTCCCCCCGCCCCCTGCTCCCCCGCCCCTCCAGCCCCCCCCGCTCCCCCGCCCCTCCAGCCCCCCTGCTCCCCCCGCCCCTCCAGCCCCCCCCCCGCCCCGGGTTCCGCATCCTCCCGCGTTCCCCGCCGCCCGGGTTTCCACAGTGATCAGCAGAGCGCCTGCACCAATCGGGTCGCGTCGCCCCGCCTGCCATTGGCCCAGGAGGATCTTTCGAAGGCCAGCGGGCTGGAGCGGCGGGTCCCCGGCTCCCCCGCCCTCCCGCGTGGAGTCGGGCCCGGCCGCGAGGCCGGCTACGTGTCCGACCTGCCTCCGCCCCCCGGCTCCAGCCCCGAGCGCCCGAGGAGATCCCGGGGAGAGCCGGGCGGACGTGCGGGGGCGGCGGAGGGGCTCCGCGCGCTCCCGGGCGCGTGCGCGCACGCCTTGCGCTCCGGGGGTTTGCACCTGATGCCGGCACAAAGAGGGCGCAGCCGCCGCGGGGCCGGTATGCGAGCCGGCTGGCGGGCGGGCGAGCTGGGCGTCACGAGCCGCGGATCTCTGGCGATCGACTCCGGGAAGACGCCCTTCCCCGGCTCGCTGGAATCCGGACTCCAGCATCGCACGTTGTCCGCGATGTCCACATTAGCGTCCTCCTGCAGCCTCCCCGCTGCAGCCTCTCTCCTGCGGCCTCCTAGAGACCCAAGCCGGCCTCGGGGTAGAGGGTTTTGAACCCTGTAATCAGACAATCTTAGGAAAGAACTGCGGAACCTCTGCTTTGCTTCCTTACGCTAGGCAGCATGTGGGGGGGGCGGGGGAAGGCCACTGGGAACTGGACGCCATCCTTGTCCTGGTCAGGAAGCTCGGCCTACTTGGAAGACGTGGAAGCAGGAAGGGAGCACGTTGGATGAACTGGGTTGTGGTGTGGTACAGACTCCAGGAAATAAAGGCTGGGGTATCAAAGGGATGGGAAGAGGGTCGAGATTTCTAGATGTGGGGGCGGAGCAGACCCCCAGGCCCATAGTCCTGGGGAAATGGGCCTGACTGGATTGGGAGGGCTGACTGGAGACTTGTGGAAAGTAAGAATGAACAGAAGGGGTGGGGTGTGGGAGGCTGGGAATCTTGGGAATTAAGGGACCCTCATACTTCATTGGGGTTTACAGATTCCTGGGTGCTAGTACACCCTAATCATTAGAGTATCTCCACCACCCTGTGGGGGTAAACAGGACCTATATTGTTATATTTAACCTTAAAACGGAAGCCAAATGGGCCCCTTCCAGGCATCACCCCCCTGCAGGGATGGTAGATCACTCTGGCCTATGGGTGGGGTGTACTGGGGGACCAGAGGGGTCCCTTTCATGTTTTTCCCACAGTCCCCGACCTCCTGGATAGCACCATTAATTCATGCTGGTATCCATCCTCAGCGTCCCCCATTCACCCCACAAACTCCAGGCGTGAAGAGATCAAGGCCCCTCTGGCTCTGAGGAGTGAAAACAGTCACCAGAACAAAAAAGCCTCCCCATCGAGATAAGAGAGTTAGTAAGCAAGTACCCCTGGAGAGTGCACGACCTTTATGCCTGTTTGCTGAAATGGAGCCAAGAGTGTTAATTTTTTTTTCTCCAAAATGATTCACACAACACATAGATAACTTTAATGTAAAAAAAAAAAAACACAACTTTTTTTTTGAGTTGCCGTCCCTCTGTCGTCCAAGCTGGAGTGCAGTGGTATGATCATGGCTCACTGCAACCTTGACCTCCTGGGCTCAAGCAATCCTCCTTCCTCAGCATCCCGAGTAACTGGGACTACAAGTACGTGCCACCACACCCAGCTAATTTTTTTCAATTTTTTTTTTTTGTGTAGAGACGAGGTCTCAAATTCTTGGCCTCAAGCGATCCTCCCACCTCGGCTTCCCAAAGTGCCCCGATGACAAGCGTGAGCCCCAGCGCCAGAACTTAATGAAAAAGTTTCATGGGTTGGGGAGCTCAGAGGAAGGAGTGATATCTGAAAGGGAGATCCAGAGAGGTCCTAAAAGGCAATTTGTGTGGGATGGCTTGTGTAGGGCGGGTGAGACACAGCTGGTGTTCCCAGCACTAGCCAGAGTAGGCCCTGAAAAAAACGTGCTGGGGACACGAATGGAAGAACAGTGAGGAATGGCTGGGTGAGACCAGAGGTGGGCTGGGTTCAAGCCAGGAAAAGGCTTGTCCACCTTCGTAAGGACAGGAATGAAGGCCTTGACTATGGAAGAGCTTTGGAAATTCACAAAGCAGGAGGAGGCAAGTTGGGGCTGGGATGGGATACATCCGGGAGACTGGGGAAGCAGCAAGATCCATGCAGAGGCTGCAATCATGCTCCAGGAAGGAGAAAGGAAGCCTGAGCGCGGAAAACACCGGGGGCCTCATCCCACACTGGACACTGCCTTTCCCCCCTTCTCTCTTCTTGCTCCTCTTATTTCTTGCTGTCTCTCAGAGAGACTGATGAAGACTGTTCGCTCAGAGAAAACTCCATAGCATCCAGCGGACCCCAGAGTCACTTCGGTAAAAGTGTGATCTCAGAGAGGGACGAGGGTTCCATGGCTTCCTCCTGCCCGCAGAATCCCCCGACCCTCCACCCCCAGGCAGCACCGAGGGCCAAAGCTTCCTGAAGATCTTGCCAGGACTTCGTTGTGATCACTGTACTGTACTTTATCAGGGACAAAAGAAACCAGCCTGGGTGGCTTGGAGCCCAGACCCTCTCAGCCAGCCAAGTGGGTGAAAGGCTGGGCCAGTGGGGAAGTGCTTGGAGAGACAGGGCCTATAGGGACAGAGCCCATGCCATCAAGCCCTGCTGGATGGGTGAGGGAGGCTCTCTGTCGTGTCCTCACAAGGGGTCTCCGAGGTTGTCTGGGAGACTGGCAGGGCCACAGAAGCAAAAAACTGGCTCCTCAGAGGCGGAGTGCAAGTGAAAGTCACCCTTCCGCTACCCAGCAACTGGTGAGGCCCCGAGAGGGAATATGCTACTGGCAAAGAGCACCTGCTGGCAAAGGACCAGCAGAACACCCTTTTGGGCATCTTCCTTCTTTTCCTTTTCTTGGTTGATACATGTGGCCAAGTCACACTCAATCTTTAAAAAATATTTTGGCTGGGTGCAGTCTCTTGAGCCCTGGAGTTCAGGACCAGCCTTGATAACATAGCAAGACCTCCTCTCTACAAAAATTAAAAAAAAAAAAAATGGCCAGACACGGTGGCTCACACCTATAATTCCAGCACTTTGGGAGATGGAGGCTAGAGGATAGCCTGAGCTCAGAGGTTCAAGATCAACCTGGGCAACTTGGCAAGACCTCTACAATAAATCAAAAAATTAGCCAAGTGGGATGGCGTGTGCCTATAGTCCCAGCTACTTGGAAGGCTGAAGTGGAAGGATTGCCTGTGCCCAGCAAGTCAAGGCTATGGTAGCCATGAGTGTGCCACTGCACTCTAGCCTGGGCAACAGAGTGAGATTCCAGCTAAAAATAAATAAATAAATAAATAAATTAGCTTGGTATGGTGACGTGCTGCTATAATCTCAGTTTCTCAAGAGGCTAAGGCAGAAGGATCGCCTGAGCCCAGGAGACAGAGGCAGCAGTGAGCTGTGATCATGCCACTGCACTCCAGCCTGGGCAACAGAATGAGACTCCAACTCAAATACCAGGGGTACCAGAAAAAGTATGAACGTTTTAAAAGATGTTATCGACCAGGCAAGGTTTCTCATGCCTGTAATCCCAGCATTTTGGGAGGCAGAGGTGAGAGGATTGCCTGATCTTGCAGGTTTGAAACCAACCTGGGCAACATGGTGAGACTTTGCTTTTACAATAAATCAAGAAATTAGCTAGGCATGGTAGCACACGCCTATAGTTCCAGTTACTTGGAAGCCTGAGGCTGTGGTGGCTGTGAGCAGCATCCCACTGCACTCCAGCTTGGGCAACAAAGTGAGACTCTGACTCAAAAAAAAGAAAAGATGTTATCTATGTATTAATTTTTGAAGTTGAACTGAATTACGATAGCAATGTGTAATTGATTGCAGAAGTCAGATGTGACTTGCATTCATCTTTTGTTATTATTACAATTTTAATAGTTTTTTCCTTCCTTTTTTTTTTTCTGAGTCAGAATCTCACTCTGTCGCCCAGGCTAGAGTGCAGTGGCACGCTCACGGCCACAACAGCCTCAGTCTGCTGGGCGCAGGCCATCCTTCTGCCTCAGCCTTCCAAGTAGTTGGAACTACACATGCGCACTGGCTAATAGTTTTTCCTTTCTTAAAATGTGTATACGTTTTTTGGCACCCTTGGTATATATATGAACATATATACACACACATATATATATTTACATATATGTGTGTATATTCTGAGTTACTTCTTTCTCAAGCTTTCATTCCTGTCTTTCTCGAAATTTGTGAGTAACTAGTCAGTGCTCTCTGGGTCTGTTTCTGTTTCCAAATCACTTCTCAGATCATTACAATCTTCTGATTCCAATTCTTTTAGTAAAGATAACAATCCTTCCCTCTGGCCTTTCAATTTACGTGAGCAAAGGACTTTCATTTAATGACAAGAACTCACTCGCACACTACCCAGGGGCTGAGTAAGCATTCATGAGATGGTGGTTGCCGTTCTTCCTCCTGATGTCATCCTCACGAGGCATAAGGTAGGTATTGTTATGTTCTTTGCCTTCACAGATGAACACATGGATACTCACGGAGATAACAAGTCTGGTCCCTTGATTTGTGCATCCTAGACTGAGTTCTAGAACACAAACCCCAGACCCCGAAGGCAGCCCTCTCGGCCTGTTCCCATCAAGCCTCCTGGAACGCTCTCTGAAAGTCCCCAGCAAGTCCCATCGCTCCTTTTCAGACCTCAGAGCGACATCTGGCCGACTGACGTCCTGAAATGCCATGTCTCCCAATTCTCCAACAATGTTCAGTCCCCAATCTGTTGTCGGGCTGCCCCTTTTCTGCCTCCCTTTGTCTGTTTCCCTCCTCCTCCCCTCCAAATACCCTTGGCCCTTGAGTCACTCACTATGTCCTCCTTGAGGGACTGCATCTGGGATGACTCTGCACCCTGAAGGTCCATCCACAGGTCATCCGTCTCCCAGGGCCAGGGCACATTTCCACTTAGCTCCTGTGCATGCCAAGGCAGGCTTCCTGCTAGCAGCTCAGATGCAACACAGCCTCCCTGAGGACAGGGAGAGGTCACTCCAGATGTGCTTTTTGGGCCTATCCAGGTCTAGCCTTCACTGCTTCTGGCACAAAACTGAATTTGTCATCTTCCCTTTCGAAAACCAGCCCTTCCTTCACTTCTAGTCATGATACCACTGTTCTGCCTGTAACTCAGTCTCAGGACTCCAGAATGTCTTCTTTTCTGTTTTTGTTGTTGTTGTTGTTGTTTGTTTTGAGTTGGAGTCTCACTCTGTCGCCCAGGCTGGAGTGCAGTGGCTGCTCCCGGCCACCACAGCCTCGACCTGCTGGGCTCCGGCGATCCTTCCGCCTCAGCCTTCCAAGTAGCAGGAACTACAGGCATGTGCTACCATGCCCGGCTAGTTTTTGATTTATTGTAGAGATGAGGTCTCGCCAAGTTGCCCAGGCGGGTCTCGAACCTCTGGACTCAGGCAATCCTCCGTCTTGGCCTCTCAAAGTGCTGGGATTACAGGCTTGAGCCCCTGCACCTGACCTGAGACCAGTTTTATAACCAGTCAAACCAGATAGTTGGAATTGATTCAATGTTGCCTCCAGCACCAACACAATAGATGTGTAGGTGTCACGACTATATATAGATGTGTACGTGTACGCATCATTTGACCTGCATTTACAACCTTTTTTTTTTTTCTGAGTTGGAATCTCACTCTTATCCGGCTGGAGAGCAGTGGCATCATCACAGCTCACCACAGCCTCAGCCTCCTAGGTTCAAGCAACCCTCCCTCCTCAGCCTCCTGAGTAGCTGGGACTAAGGCATGTGCCACCACGCCCAGCTAATTTCTTAACTTTTTTTTGTAGAGATGAGCTCTCACTATGTTACCCAGACTGGTCTCAAAGTCTTCAGCTCAAGTGATCCTCCTGCCTTGGCCTCCCAAAGTTCTGGGATTATAGGCGTGAGCCACCGTGCACAGGTTCATAACCATTTTAAAAGTACTTTTAAAAAATCCATTATAGCACTGGGCGCGATGGCTCAAGACGGTAATCCCAGCACTTTGGGAGGCCCAGGCAAGAGGATTGCCTGAGCTCGGGAGTTTAAGACCAGCCTGGGCAACTTGGTGAGATCTGTCTCTACAAAAAAAAAAAAAAAAAAAAAAAAAAACCAGGCATGGTAGTGTGTGCCTGAGGTTTCAGCTACTTGGAAGACTGGAGGTGGAAGGATCGCCTGAGCCCATGAGTGTACCACTACACTTCAGTCTGGGCAACAGAGCAAGACTCCACCTAAAAAAAATTTAAAAAAAAAAAAAAAGCTGGGCTCGGTAGCTCAGCCTGTAATCCCACACCTTTGGGAGGCTGAGGTGAGTGGATTGCCTGACCCCGCGGGTTCGAGACCCGCCTGGGCAACTTGGCGAGACCCCATCTCTACAATAAATCAAAAAATTATTAGCCAGGCATGGTAGCGCGCCTATAGTTCCAGCTACTTGGAAGGCTGAGGCGGAAGGATCACTGGAGCCCAGTAGGTCGAGGCTGCGGTGGCCAGGAGCGGCCACTGCACTCCAGCCTGGGCGACAGAGTGAGACTCCAACTCAAAAAAAAAAAAAATCCATTATAGTGATTGCTCTTGAGACAAGCAGAGTATGTATGTATCCTTTTTTGGCTGAGGGGAAAAGTGAGCATCAAAAGGGTTAAATGAGTTGCCTGAGGTAATGCTAGTTTGGATAGAGATCGTACTTTGGAATTAGACCTAAAAATCGAATTCTGGTTATGTCAGTTACTTAACTTCAAATTCCCCCATGCAGAATGCATTCCCACCTTGGGGTCCCATCATCATGTCTGGGCACCAGCAGTGACAGTCAGCTGTGTGGCAAACCAGAGACCAAAGGAACTCTCCAAACAAGTTGGGGCCTCCGTGTCTCTTGGCAGACATCTAAAGGTAAAAGGAGCCAGGCATAGTGGCTTACACCTATAATCCCCACACTTGTTGGGAGGCCGAGGTGGGAGGTTCACTTGAGCCCAGGGGTTCAAGACCAACCTTGGGCAACATAGAAAGACCTCGTCTCCACAAGAAAGAAAGTGTGGTGACACTTACCTGTAGTCCCAGCTACTCAGGAGACTGAGGAGGGAGGATTGCTTAATCCCAGGAGTTTGAGGCTGCGATGAGCCATGATCATGCTGCTGCACTCCAGCCTGGGCAACAAAGTGAGACCCCGACTCAAAAAATAAGTAAGTAAATGCAATGAAATAAATAAATAAGGGTAAGAGGAGACAACCAAAACACAGCAAAGGGTGAGCATGGGACCACCTCCAGGATCCCGCTTCTGAGACCCTTTGGAGCTCTTTGACCCCATAAGCATCACACGCAAATGCATGGATATGTTATACATGTACAGAGGTGTTGGAGCAGGTCTTGTCATGTGTGTTCGTCTTGGTTGTAGTCACTAAGGCACTGACCTCAGGAAATCCAGCTTCAGCTGTGAGATAGGACGCATGTCTTCTGAGTCCAGCTGGTGCAAGACCAGCTTTGAAAGGCTCAAGGGGGCAGAGAAAGCACCACCAAGGAGAGGAAACCTCCGGGGCCACAGGAGCAGAGCTGAAGTGGAAGAGGGGTCATGACGCCAGCACAGCCGGAGCCCTGGGACTTACACAGGCTGGGGCACAGGCCAAGATGTGACAGGGTCATAGGAGTCCTGTAACTGGGGGTGGGGGAGGAGGGTATCCTGGTGACCATCTGGTCTCACCATTAAGACAGGGACAAGCTTGTCCAAAGTTACCCAATAAGAAATCTGACAGGTTTTCTGTTTCTAAGAATACGATGGTCTGGGACAGGTGCGGTGGCTCATGTCTATAGTCCCAGCACTTTGGAAGGCCGAGGCGGGAGGATTTTTTTTTTTTTTTTTTTTTGAGTTGGAGTCTCACTCTGTTGCCCAGACTGTAGTGCGGTGGCCGCTCCCGGCCACTGCAGCCTCGACCTGCTGGGCTCTGGAGATCCTTCCGCCTCAGCCTTCCAAGTAACTGGAACTATAGGCGTGCGCTACCACGCCCGGTTAATTTTTTGATTTATTGTAGAGATGAGGTCTTGCCTGCCCAGGCGGGTCTCGAATCCGCGGGCTCAGGCAATCCACTCACCTTAGCCTCCCAAAGGCGCGGTGCGGGAGGATTATTTGAGTCCAGGAGTTCAAGACCAGCCTGGGCAACATAGTGAGACCTTGTCTCTACAAAAAATTAAAAAATAAGCCGGGCATAGTGGCATGTGCCTGTAGTCCCAGCTAATCGGGAGGCTGAGGAAGAAGGATCACCTGAGCCTAGGAAATCAAGGCTGGGTGAGCCATAAACGGCCTGGGTGACAGAGTGAGACACCGCCGAAAAGAAAAAAAGGATGGTCTAGGCATTTGAAGCTACCGTATCACTGAAAATACATAAAAGTTCTGGATAAGGCAGGGTGCAGTGGCTCAAGCCTGTGACCCCAGCACTTGGGAGGCCAAGGTGGGAGATTGTCTAAGCAAGCTCACAGGTTCGAGAACAGCCTGGGCAACTAGTGCATGCCTGTAGTTCCTGCTACTTGGAAGGCTGAGGCGGAAGGATCACCTGAGCCCAGCAGGTCAATGCTGCCGTGGCCACAAACATGCCACTGCACTCCAGTCTGGGCAACAGAGTGAGACTCTGACTCAAAAAAAAGATTCTAGATAAAATATATAAAGTATTTCGAGACCCACCTGGGCAACTTGGCGAGACCTCATCTCTACAATAAAACAAAAATTAGCCGGGCGTGGTAGCACGCGCCTGTAGTTCCAGCTACTTGGAAGGCTGAGGCGGAAGGATAGCCGGAGCCCAGCAGGTCGAGGCTGCCTGCGGTGGCTGGGAGCGGCCATCGCACTCCAGTCTGGGTGACAGAGTGAGACTCCAACTCAAAAAAATAAAAATAAATTTAAAAAACAATATATATATATATATATATATAAAGTTTGTTGAAATGCATAGTCACAGCCATTGCTTTGCTAAACTCTGGTCTGGCCACATGGCTCTCTGAGCTATGGTTGCCATGTTTCCTAGCTTTAGCCCCCTCCCCTACCTTGGGGAGATGAATCTTCTCTCTATTCTCTCTCTCTCTCTCTCTATCTCTCTCTCTCTAATTTACTTTCTTTTTTTTGCGTCAGAGTCTCACTCTGTCGCCCAGGTTGGAGTACAGTGGCACGTTCCCGGCCACCGCAGTCTTGACCTGCTAGGCTCAGACAATCCTTCCGCCTCAGGCACGTGCCACCATGCCCAGCTCCTTTTTTGATTTATTGTAGAGATGAGGTCTCGCCAAGTTGCCCAGGGTGGTCTTGAACCAGTGGGCTCAGGAAATCCTCTTACGTCGGCCTCCCAAAGTGCTGGGATTTTAGGTGTGAGCCACTGTGCCCAGTCATCTAATTTACTTTCTAGATAAACTATGTTTTCCAATATGAAAAAAGATGCAGTCACCAATTGCCTCAATGTGTCAGACCTTGGATGGCCTGTTTCTGTGCTGACTAGCAGCATCCCTCACCTTTGAGTCCTGCCCCCAGGGGAGATGACACCCTGCCTTGGCACCACCATTCAGTGTCTGAGCCATCTCCATTTGGAGCCAAGCAAGCAGGGGGCAACCAGATGATGGTGCACTGTGGTGAAGGCACTGAATGGGGACAGAATAGACCCAAGTTCATTGCCTCTCACTTTGCCCGCTTGGCTCTTTCCTTTTTGTAAAGAAAGTAGTTTTGAGTAGATAAACAAAATTCCCCCCCTCATCTGTGATTCTGCTTTCTCCAGGGTAGTAGGTTGCTTCAGGTTCAAGTTCAAAGTTGCTTCCAGTTCAAGGTGCCACTTCCCTTCTTCCAAGTTGGCCGACCGAGGAGGCCATTGGTGTGTGCAGGGGCCAGCCCGTTCCCAGTGGTGGCTGCTGTGGGGAGTTGCCTGCCAGGTCTCTGAGTCACCTGGGAATCCTGTCTGGATGGTCCCAACCCACTGGCTAACGCTAGGGCCTTCCTGCCTGTAGAAGTCTGCCCCGGAGTGAAAGAGGCTGCCAGTCTCACTCTCCTCACCTCCTGCCCCATGCTCTGACACTGGGTGTGGCACAGGGAGAGGCTTCCTCATCCATCTCTGCCAAGGCTCCAAGCCCCCAAAGTCAAACCTATACCTCTCATGCCTCAAAGAGCTCCCACAGGCCTGCCAAGTCAACTCCCACTCTCAACTGTCTCCGAAGCTACTTCCTCTCCCCAGCTCCAGACTGCCCAGATCCAGCCATCTGCACCTTCCCGCCTAAAGTTCTGTGCTTGGCATTTCAGACCCTTGGTGGTCTGGCACCTGCCTCGCCTTCCTGGCTCTGTTTGCTCGTTCATCCTCCTACCCTCCAGCCATGAGGATGGCTCACTATTTCCCATGCTTGGCTGTGACCTCCCAGACATCCTGGATCTCGGTCCACACTCCTCTCCTGGCCATGGTGCCCTTCCCCACCTTATCTGCCTGCAACTCCTCCTCCTTGAGATCTAGTTGGCGAATCGCCTCCACCGTGGCAAAGTCGGAAGTTGCCTCCTCTGGGTTCCAGAGCACTGCTGATATATATGGCATCAGATTATTTCTGTGTCTACCTCTGCCCCGCAACCTGTAAGTTCCTTGTGAGAAGAGGCTGAGTCTGACTCAGCATTGACTCCTTGGTCACGGTGTTAAACGTGTGTGGAATTCAGCTCCAGGGAGAGCTTTGGGGCAAGCAGTCTGAGCCACCAGACTCACACCAGAGCAGCAGTGGTGTCCTGCCTTGTGGCCCTGTGGCTGGGCCCAGCTTCAGAGAGGGGGGCCCTCGGAAGTGTCATGTTGTGGAAAATATGCCCTCGGGTTAGAAGACTGCCCAGCAGGGTACAGTGGTTCACGCCTGTAATCCCAGCACTCCAGGAGGCCAAGGCAAGAGGATTGCCTGAGCTCAGGGGTTTGAGACCCAGCCTGGGCAACTTGGAGAGCCCTTGTCTCTACAATAAATAAATAAATTAGCCAGGTGTGGGGACGCACACCTGTAGTTCCAGCTACTTGGAAGGCTGAGGTGGAAGTATTGCCTGAGTCCAGCAGGTCGAGGCTGCAGTGGCTATGAGCATGCCACTGCAGTCCAGCCTGGGCGACAGGGTGGGACTCCCACACATACACACAAAAACTCCCCTGACACCTAGAAAGTCGCATCCCAGCTTTGCCTCTCAGCTACTTATTGCATGCCCTTAGACAAAACACTTCATTCATTCATTCATTTACTCATTCAGCATTTAATGGACATTGTGGTGGTTTTGTAGTGGGTCAACTTAGCTAAGAAGAATTTCCCAGAATTCCCTTGTGCATGGATTCCCAGGTCTGGGCTGGCCATGAGAGAAACGTGTGCAGGATTTGGAAGGTTGCAGGCGCAGTGCAACCTTGTGGTGTGCTCTGTAGGTCACGCAGGACAGAGGTGGGGGCACCTCACACACACTGCCACTGGATGCTGGCTTACCTTTTTGGCCTGGGGTAGCTGCTGGGCCCACAGGTGATCTAGCTCCTGGGCCAGGTGTGTGGCCCTGGGCTGAGGGTCCCCAGGTGGCCCCTCAGGTCACCTGCATCATTTTTTGTTTTGTTTTTTGAGTCAGAGTCTCACTCTATCTCCCAGGCTGGAGTGCAGTGGCACAATCACAGCTCATGGCAGTCTCAACCTCCTGGGGTCAAGTGATCCTTCTGCTTCGGCCTCTTGAATAGCTGGGACTACAGGCATGTGCCACCATGCCTAGCTAATTCTTTAAATTTTTGTAGCGACGAGGACTCACTATATTGCCCAAGCTGGTCTCGAACAATAAATAAAAAAATTATTTGGGCGTGGTGGCACACACCTGTAGTTCCAGTTACTTGGAAGGCTGACACAAAAGGATCACAGGGCCACTGCACTCCAGCCTGGGCGACAGAATAAGACTCCAACTCAAAAAAAAAAAAAAAAAAAGGAAACTGAGACCCTGGAGGGTGAGATCTTGCTTATTTTCCTGTTTCTAGTGCCGAGGAGGGTGAATGTCACAGAGTAGTCACTGGGGCTCCATCAGAAGCAGGGCCCCTGTGAGCCACGAAGAACAAGGAGGTTATTGCAGGGGTCAGACCTCCCTTCCTGGCAGGAGCTGGCTAATTTGTCTGTGTCAGGCGTTGTCTCTGTGTCTCTACTGGACCTGAGTTCAGCAGGGCCAGCTCAGGGAGGGAAGATGGATGTGAGGCAGGGAAGACAAAAGCAACTTGCAACCGCGCCTGACTCTCACTGCCTAAAATCTCAATGACACAGGTAGCTGAGCGCAGTGGCTCATGCCTATAAATCTCAGCACTTTGGGAGGCCAAGGCGGGAGGATTGCTTGAGCCCAGGAGTTTGAGACCAGTCTGGACAGCATAATGAGACCTCATCTCTACAAAAAAAAAAGTAAAAAATTAGCCAGGCATGGTGACATGCCTGTAGTCAACCTACTCGGGAGGATGAGGTGAAAGGATCGCCTGATCCCAGGAGGTCAAGGCTGTGGTGAGCTGTGATCGTGTCACTGTATTGCAGCCTGGGTGACAGAGTGAGACCCCGACACACACACAGATGTAAAGTAAGCCACCAGGAGCCAGGCTTTTAGGACCTTGAGGCTGTGCTTCGCTGGGGCCAAAGAGAGACCTTTGGGCTCCCACCACCAGTCAATTCAGCCAAACAACCACATGCTGTTTTCCTTTCTGTTAATCCTGAGGTCAAAGACCTTCCATGGTCTGTGCAGGAGGCAGGAGGCTTGTGACCTCTATACTGTGCCTTTTAAACTGTCAGTGGGGAAGGAACTGCCTTATTTACAAAAATTTTTCCCCAGTCTTTCACAGATTAACACTTTCATAAAATGCAACAAAAATAAATCATGAGAAATGTGAAATGAAAAAAAAAAACCTGAGCCCAGATTTTTTTTTTATTAGAGCTAATAGGCATAAAATGACTCCATCAAATCCCCATAAACATTTCTTTTTTCTTTTTTCTTTTTTCGAGTCGGAGTCTCACTCTGTTGCCCAGACTGGAGTACAGTGGCACGTTCACGGCCACTGCAGCCTCAACCTGCTGGGCTCAGGTGAGCCTTCCACCTCAGCCTTCCAAATAGCTGGAACTACAGGCATACACCATCACACCAGACTGATTTTTCTTGATTTATTGTAGAGATGAGGCTTTGCCAAGTTGCCCAGGCTGGTCTCGAACTGGTGGGCTCAGGCAATCCTCTCTCCTTGGCCTCCCAGGGTGCTGGGATTATAGGTGTGAGCCACTGCGCCCAGGCACCATAAACATCTCTAGGTGCTTACTCGCAATTCTCACACTTACCTCATCGTGGGCCGGTCACCAACAGGCTGTGGACATGCTGATGTGTGGACTACACTTTGAGTAGGCCCGTGCTCTGCCAGATAGACCAGAGTGGGAGGGGCAGCCTGGCTCCCCGCTGGGTAGGCACAGCCAGTGAGGTTGCTTGCTCTTCTGGTGCAGAACAAAGAAAGTGGGCCTTGGAACCTCTCCACTTGTGACCTTGCTTGGAGAGCAATCCTCTGTGGGTCTCAGGTTTCCCATTTGTAAAATGGAGCACTGATGGAGCAAGAAGGTGAGTAGGTGAGAACTTGCCATGGCAGGTGAAGACCCATCAAGCCTAAGTTGAGATTTGGCATGGCTGCTGATGGGTGGTTGGTCAAGGAACACATCTGGGGAGTCCTGGGAGTAGGACAGAGCTGGAGAGACTGGGTGGTGCTCAGTGGACACAGCCTCACCTGAAGGATCACTTTCGTGAGCTCTCTCTGAGACTAAGGCTCAGAGACACCGGATACAGCACCAGGAAGGACATTTACCTGCTTTCTGAGAGACACGCAACATGGTTTGGGGCAGTGAGGTCTGTGGAATGCTGATAACTTTAGCTCCTCAAGGCTTCTGCCACTTTGGGAGTGTGGACTGGTTGGCAAGAGTGGGGTCCTTTGCAGTGAAACATGTTCTTTTTTTTCTGTTTTGTTTTGTTTTTGTTTTGTTTTTTTTTGAGTTGGAGTCTTACTCTGTTGCCCAAACTGGGGTGCAGTGGCACGCTCCTGGCCACCGCAGCCTCGACCTGCTGGGCTCTGCCGATCCTTCCGCCTCAGCCTTCCAAGTAGCCAGAACTACAGGCACGCACTACCACGCCCGGCTAATTTTTTGATTTATTGCAGAGATGAGGTCTCGCCAAGTTGCCCAGGCGGGTCTTGGGCAATCAACTCACCTCAGCCCCCAAAGCACGGGATTACAGGCTGAGCTACCGAGCCCAGCTTTTTTTTTCTGTTTTTTGTGTTGGGGTCTCTCTCTGTCACCCAGGTTGGAATGCAGGGGCACAATGAGAGCTCACTGCAGCCTTGACCTCCTGGGCTCAGGAAATCCTTCCACCCTCAGCCTCCTGCGTAGTTGGGACTACAGGCATACATAGCTAATTTTTTTTTAATGTTTTTTGTAGAAGCAGGGGTCTCACTATGCTACCCAGGTTGGTCTCAAACTCCTGGACTCAAGCGATTCTCCCGCCTCTATCTCCCAAAGTGCCGGGATTACAGGTGTGAGACACTGTGCCGGACCTAAGAAATATTCTTTTCTTTTTTTTTGAGTCGGAGTCTCACTCTGTCGCCCAGGCTGGAGTGCAGTAGCATGCTCACAGCCACGGCAGCCTTGACTTGTTGGGTTCAGGTGAGCCTTCTGCCTCAGCCTCCCAAGTAGCTGGGACTATAGACTCATGCTACCACGCCATGCTATTTTTTTTTATTTATTGTAGAGATGAGGTCTCCGCAAGTTGCCTAAGCTGGTCTCAAATCCCTGAGCTCAGGCAATCCTCTCGCCTCAGCATCCCAAATTGCTGGGATTACAGGCATGAGCCACCGCACCTGGCCAAATGTATTCTTTAAGGAGGCAAAAATGAACATGTTGGTGACCCCAGCTGAGATGCTCTTTGTGGGCCCCATTATAACTGGGGAAGACTTTGATCTACAGCATTCATTCTCAATGGGGCAGAATACCTCTCAGAGGTCAAACAAATCATTTTATATACAAAAATACATGGACCGGGTACAGTGACTCACGCCTGTAATCCCAGCACTTTGGGAGGCAGAGGTAAAATGATTTCCTGAGCCCAGGAGTTCCACACAAGCCTGGGCAACAAGGTGACACCTCATCTTTACAATAAATTAAAAAATTAGCTGGGTGTGGTAGTGTGCGCCTGTAGTCCCAGCTACTTTGCAGGCTGAGGTGGTAGGCTCACCTGAGCCCAGCAGGTTGAGGCTGTGGTGGCCATGAGCGTGCCACTGTGCTCCAGACTGGGCGACAGAGTGAGATTCCTACAAAAAAAAAACCATATATATATAGAGAGATAGACACACACACAACACAAACACAAGCATATATGTGTATCTATAAATACATAACATATCTAAAATATATATAAATGTATATTATATATGAATACATATTTTTATAGATATATGTGATTTATTTCTATATAAAATATATGTATATCTTTTTATATATAAAACACAAAAATGCATGAAATATGTAAGCAGATATACAGCGTATCTGTGGCATAAGCATTTTAAGGGGAACTACGATTAAGGAGGGAAACACCTAGCCGGGCTCAGTGGCTCAGCCTGTCATCCCAGCACTTTGGCAGGCCAAGGCGAGTGGACTGCCTGAGCCCGCGGGTTCGAGACCCGCCTGGGCAACTTGGCGAGACCTCGTCTCTACAATAAATCAAAAATTTAGCTGGGCGTGGTAGTACGTGCCTTAGTTCCAGCTACTCAGAAGGCTGAGGCGGAAGGATCGCCAGAGCCCAGCGGGTCGAGGCTGCAGTGGCTGGGAGCGTGCCACTGCCCTCCAGTCCAGGCAACAGAGTGAGACTCCAACTCAAAAAAAAAAAAAAAAGAGGGAAACACCTAAGATGGCTCCTTAGGAGTACAATAGCATAAAAGTGGTTTAGCCACACTGGCTTGGGGGTATAAAGTCCTGCCACTATGTAAGAGAGAAGCAACGTGTCAGTGACATTTGTTTATAAGTGCCATTGTGAGCGTACTGGCTCTCCAGGCTGGTCAGACTCAGGTATATCCAAACTGTGTGACTAGTAACCCCAAACCCAAACCCCTGACAACCACTGACTGGGGCACCACAGGACTCCTGCAGCCTTCCCCATGCCCACCGCACTTTGGTGCCAGCCTGGAATCTTCCAAAGCTCTGATGTCCCCACAGATGGCTCCTTGGTTCCCTGTGGTCTCCAAGCTGCCAGCTCACCCCAGCAGCTGGATGAGACAACCTGGGAGGTCTGGTGTAGACTGTGGTCAGCCCTCATGAGCAAGTCCCGTATCTCAACTTCCAGAACTGTGCCTCAAGCCTGTGGCTGTTCCAGATGCCTTAGCTCATCCTTCCTGGGGAACTTTCCCCTTCCAGCCCCATGGAGAGCCTGGCAGCACCCGCAACCTTCCTCTGTCTTCCTGGCCTTCTCTTGGAGACTCCTGCCCATCTTCCAGCTACTACTCTTACCCTCCTCTCTTCACTTTGAGTGGACTTGCTTTTTTTTTTTTTTTTTTTTTTTTGAGTTGGAGTCTTACTCTGTTGCCCCGTCTGCAATGCGGTGGCACAATCATGGTTCACTGCAGACTCGACCTCTTGGGTTAAGGTGCTCCTCCTGCCTCAGCCTCCCAAGTAGCTGGGACTACAGCCACATACCACCACATTTGGCTCATTTTTAAATTTCTTGTAGAGATGGGGTCTCACTATGTTGCTCAGGCCAGTCTTGAACTTCTGGCTTCAAGTAAAATCTTCCCATGTGGCCTCCCAGAGTACTGGGATTACAGGTGTGAGCCACCGCGCCCGGCCTTGAGTGATCTTCAGTTTAGGTTGGGTCCTGTCGTGCTCCTGTTTAAAGCCTTCCCCACTGTACATAGAAAACTCCAAACGTCTCACGCCAAGCCTGCTTGCTGGTTTTGAAAAGTCAAGTTCTTTCTTGTGTCGTGGACTTTGTTCAAACTGTTGCCTCTCCCCTGGCCGTGTCTGGCCCAAAAGTCACACCTCAAATGAGTTTTCTCTGACTACCTTGACCACCCTCAATTTTCTCCCACCATCAGTTTTCTTCAAACATGGCACATAGTTGTACTTTGTAATGGTTTGTTTGCTGCTTTGTTTTATTTTTGTTTTTGTTTTTTTGTCTTTCTTCTTGATTGAAAACTTCCTGAGGGTAGCACCAGGTTTTCTTCCTCATTACTGTATACTCAACCCCTGGCAGGGAACTCAGCACATAGTAGGCACTTAATAATCACTTGCTGGCCAGGCATGGTGGCTCACACCACTGTATTCCCAGCACTTTGGGAGGCAGAGGTGGGAGGATTGCTTGAGTCCAGGAGCTCGAGACCAGCCTGGGCAATATAGAAAGACCTCATTTCTTCAAAAATTAAAAGAAATTGCCTGGGCCCGAGGATTCGAGACCCGGCTGGGGAACTTGGCGAGACCTTATCTCTACAATAAATCAAAAACTAGCTGGTCGTGGTAGCACACGCCTGTAGTTCCAGCTACTCGGAGAGTTGAGTGGAAGGATCGCTGGAGCCCAGCAGGTCAAGGCTGCGGTGGCCAGAGTGGCCGCTGCACTCCAGTCTGGGCGACAGAGTGAGACTCCAACTCAAAAAAAAAAAATTAAAAGAAAAATCAAAAAATTAGCTAGGCATGGTGGTGCACACCTCTAGTTCATTCCAGCTACTCGGGAAACTGATGGTGGGAGAAAATTGAAGGTGGTCGAGTTGGTTAGGGAAAACTCATCTGAGGTGTGACTTTTGAGCCAGACATGGCCAGGGGAGAGGAGGGATATTTTAGGGCTGCTCGAGCCTAGGAGTTGGAGGCTGTGGTGAGCCATGGATGTGCCACTGCAGTCCAGCCCGGGTGACACAGTGAGACCCTAACTCAAGTAATAATAATAATAATAATAATGATAATTTGTTGGGTGAGCGAGTGCATACATGAGCAAACACTGCATTATACAAAGGGACAGACTGCTGTGAAGATACATGTGACTGGCCAAGGACCTGGATGACTGTCCCTCACTGGGCCTCCCACCCACATCCAAGCCCCAGCTGCTGAGGACCCACACGGGGAGGTGACAAGAAGGGGCTGAGCTCAGAGGATGTGCTGCCCAGTGTCTCCCAAGGTATGGGCTCCAGGAGCCCCGGGGACTTCGCCTTCTTGGAAATTCATGAAGCCTACTGGAAATTAACTTGGGGGTTAAGTTTCAAGCTTCTCCCGCCTCCCTGGTGGCCTGCTCACTGAGCAAGTGGGAAGGATTATTCTGCTCTAATGAATGTGTTCCAAAGACTGGGTAGAAGGAAGAGGAGACATGGTCACCACTGACACTTTTCTAGCATGCTTTGATTTTTCAAGGCACTTTCAAGACTTCTATGCAAACTCCATGAAAAATACCCCCTCAACTTGGCTCAGCCACGTTAACTCATTTTTGGAAACACCAGAGGGTTTATATTTTCAAGAAGTTGTTGTGTCGTCAGTCTCCCTGATGGAACCAGCCTAATCATCGGTGTCAAGCTCTGGGGAAGAAAAATAGGAAGAAAGTGTCAGATGTCTAGTGTATACTAGAACTGGGCTTTTTTTTTTTTTTTTTTTTGAGTCAGATTCTTACTCTGTTGCCTAGGCTGGAGGGCAGTGGCACAATCCCAGCTCACCGCAGGCCTGACCTCCTGGGCTGAGGCGATCCTTCCACCTCAGCCTCTCAAGGAGCTGGGACCACAGGTGCATGTCACCACACCCAGCTTAGAACAGTGCCTTGACTGTAGTATCTCACCAATGAGTCACTACCCGAGACATAGGTTGCATTGTTCCTGTTTTACAAAAAAGGAAACACAGACTCGAGAACAGTAAGTCATTTATCAGAGACCACAAAGGTATTAACTGAAAACCCATTAAGAGTTCTTCAAAAGAACAGGCTGTATTTTTATGTCTTAAGGACATGTGATAAAAAATTTGTATTTGGATTAAATTTGGAAATGCATTGTGTAATCCATGATCAGGAGAGATTTCTTTAGAGAGGATTTGATGTCAATACATTCAAATAACATCTGTTTATCAGCCAGCAAGTGAGTGCTGGGAGATCTTGGCCACGATGAAATGAGATTAGAGATATGTTAGTGACGCGGAAAGAAACCTCAGTGGCTTGGAGGCCCAAGTTCAGGTCCAGTCTAATTTTTCACGGTGTGCCTTTGACCCAGCCCCTTCATGTCTCTAAGCCTCAGTTTCCCCAACAATAAAATAAAGAGGTCGAACTGTACATCGTTTATGAGGGATAACCCCCCCAAACCCTGGAATTATCTTTTGGAGGACAGGCAGGCTTCCCCCACTGGCTAAGTGTTCTAGGAACCCATGGGCATCAGTGTACCAGCCAGCGCTGTGTAAGAGGCTGCATTCAGCTTCAGTGAATTTTTTCTTTTTTTGGAGATTCTTTCAATGCATTGTCCATTTTCATGATGGGTGGTCTATTTTTAATTTTTTTTATTTTTTATTTTTGAGTTGGAGTCTCACTCTGTCACCCAGGCTGGAGTGCCGCCCAAGTAGCTGGAAACACAGGTGCATGCCACCATGCCCAGCTAGTTTTTTTATTTATTGTAGAGACGAGGTCTAGCCAAGTTGCCCAGGCTGGTGTTGAACCCCTGGGCTCAGGCAATCCTCTCGCTTCGGCCTCCCAAAGGGCTGGGATTATAGGTGTGAGCCACCACGCCCAGCACGATGGGTGATTTATGAGTGCACCTGCCCATACCGCACTGAGTGTTCAGCAGTTTTCGACCAAAAATGTTGTGACTCCCGTGCCCCACCCTCCTTATTCACCCAATCTCACTCTAAGTGACTTTTGTTTCCCTAGATGAAAACGTCCTCAAAGGAAAATGTTTTGTCAATATGAAAGAGGTGAGACAAAAAATGGCAACAGCACTACCAAGGCATCAAAATTGATGTGTTCAAATACTGTTTTGAGCAGTGGAAAAAGCATCTTGATAGGTGAATTACATCCAACAGAGAGTACTTTGAAGGTGACTGAAGTTTAAACATGTAAGAATAAATACACAAGCCAGGCTCGGTGGCTCAGCCTATAATCCCACACCTTTGGGAAGCTGAGGTGAGTGGATTGCCTGAGCCTGTGGGTTCGAGATCTGCCTGGGCAACTTGGTGAGACCTCATCTCTACAATAAATCAAAAAATTAGCCGGGTGTGATAGCACGTGCCTGTAATTCTGGCTACTCGGAAGGCTGAGGCGGAAGGATCGCCGGAGCCCAGTAGGTCGAGGCTGCGGTGGCCGGGAGCAGCCACTGTGCTCCAGTCTGGGCGACGGAGTGAAACTCCAATTAAAAAAAAAAAGAATAAATACACAATTTTTTATAAATAAATTCCCGGATTTTTTGGGTCCCCCTTGTACAAAGTCCCTTCTATCTTGAAGCTTCTATGAATGAATCACTTATCATGCCAAAGACTCACTTCACCCTTCCTGAGTGCACAGGCCCTTTTTCTGAGTTCTTTTCTGATGGCGTTTCCATGCTTCCTAGTTTCAAGTCATGAAAGTTCAAGGTCCCTGTTGCCTTCCCCATTCCTGTCACCCAGTGTTCTTTCTCTAGTGTTATTCAGATTTCATCAGGTTCCCATCCATTCCTCCTTTCCTTTCCTGCGCCACCATCCTGGGGCCAGGTTATAGTTGCTTTCTAATACGTCCAATACATCCCTCCCTCATCCTCAGTTCAAGCCTATGAAGGCTACTAGACTGATTTTTTTTTTTTTTTGAGTCTCACCGTGTTGTCAAGGCTGGTCTCGAACTCCTGGCTTCAAGTGATTCTCCCACCTCACCCTCCCAAATTGCTGGGATAAAAGGCGTGAATCACTGTGCCCACACAGAATGGTCTTATTAAGAGACCACTGAACTGTTCTCTCTCCTCTGAATCCTCAGTGAACCCCCTAAAGCTATGGCCCTCGACTCTCAGACCAGGTCTGGCCTTGACACAACCTCCATGCCTCTTAACTAGTCCCTTGACACATGACTTCTCACAGCCTCTTTCCTGACTCTAAAAACAAAACAAGGAGAGTGGCTTCATCCTGCTCAAAGTCCCTTTTGATTAAAAATGTCATATACCTCTGCCATAGGCTGACTTGTTAGCTGATTTGTCAGCTGCCCCTAGTGTTTTCTGGCCTCTGTCCTGCTTTCTCACTGCTCACTGATCTGTCTGGAATGTCCAGTATGTAGGGGACGGGGGTCAATGAGGGTCTGCTCTTGGAGTTTGGTGCTCGTTCTGAGTATGGAATTTTCACTCCCTGAGTATGTTTCTTCATCTGCAAAAAAGGGAAAACCATTGCTTTCCTTGCAGATGTGTTTAGAAGAGCACGAGAAGGAATTACTCTTCCTTCTTTCCTTCCAAAAATACCAATCCTGGGCTGGGTGCAGTGGCTTGTGCCTGTAATCCCAGCACTTTGGGAAGTTGAGGTGAGAGGATTGCTTAAGCCCAGGAGTTCAAGACCAGCGTAGGCAACATAGTGAGACCTCATCTCTATGCAAATAATAATAATAATAATAATAATTAGCCAGGCGTGGTGGCACACACCTGCAGTCTCAGCTACTTGGGAAACTGAGGCAGAAAGATCACCTAAAACCAGAAGATTGAGGCTGCAGTGAGCCATGATCATGCCACTGCACTCCAGCCTGGGTGACAGAGTAAGACACCGACTCAAAAAACAAACATTTTCAATTTAGATTAAGCAGCCTTCTATTGGAAGAAAATGTCATGTAGGTCTTCTTTTTTTTTTTTTTTGAGTTGGAGTCTCACTCCATCATCCAGGCTGGAGTACAGTGGCATGTTTACAGCCACTGCAGCCTTGACCTGCTGTGCTCAGGCAATCCTTCCACCTCAGCCCTCCAAGTAGCTGGAATCACAGATGCGCACCACCATGCCTGGCTAATTTTTTTATTTATTGTAGAGATAAGGTCTTGCCAAGTTGTCCAAGCTGGTCTTGAACTCCTGGGCTCAAGCAGTCCTCTCGCCTTAGCCTCTCAAAGTGCTGGGATTACAGTTTTGAGCCTCCACGCCTGGCTGTTGTCTTATTTTAAGAAATTGTCACAGCCACACCAGCCTACAACTACCACTACCCTGATTAGTCAGCAACCATGAACATGATCTTACACCCTCTACCAGCAAAAAGATTACAATTTGCTGAAGGCTCAGATGATTATTAGCATTTGTAAGCAATATAGTTTTTTGATTTTTTTTGTTTTGAGTTGGAGTCACCCAGGCTGGAGAGCAGTGGCATGATCATAGCTCATTGCAGCCTCAACCTCCTGGGTCTAGGCAATTTTCCTGGTTCAGCCTCCCGAGTAGCTGGACTACAGGTGCACACCACCACATTTGGCTAATTTTTTTTTTTTTTTTGAGTTGGAGTCTCACTCTGTTGTCCAGACTGGAGTGCAGTGGCCACTCCTGGCCACCGCAGTCTTGACCTGCTGGGTTCCGCCGATCCTTCCGCCTCAGCCTTCTAAGTAGCCGGAATTACAGGCGCATGCTACCATGCCTGACTGATTTTTTGATTTATTGTAGGGATGAGCTCTTGCTGCCCAGGCGGGTCTCAAACCTGCGGGCTCAGGCAATCCACTCACCTCAGCCTCCCAAAGGCGCAGGATTACAGGCTGAGCCACCGAGTCCGGCTTTGGCTAATTTTTAAATTTTTATTTATTTATTTATTTACTTGAGTAGAAGTCTCACTCTGTTGCACAGGCTGGAGTGTAGTAGCACGCTCACAGCCACCGCAGCCTCGACCTCACAGTCACCGCAGCCTCGACCTGCTGGGCTTAGGCGACCCTTCCACCTTTCTTCCAGGTAGCTGGAACTACAGGCGCATGTTACCTTGCCTTGATAATTTTTTTTTTTAGTTGTGGAGACAAAGTCTCGCCAAGTTGCCCAGGCTGGTCTCAAACCCCTGGGCTGAGGTAATCCTCCTCATCTTGGCCTCCCAAAGTGCTGGGATTATAGGCATAAGTCACTGCGCCTGGACATTTTTTGATTTTTTTGTAGAGACATGGTCTCGCTATGTTGCCTAGGCTGTTCTCAAACTCCTGGACTCAAGCAGTCCTCCCACCTCAGCCTTCCAAAGTGCTGGGATTATAGGTGTGAGCCACCTACCCGGCTGGTTGTACAACATTATAAGTCTACTACGTGACACCACATTGTATACTTAAAAAATGGTTAATTGCACATTATGTGATTTCACCTCAACAAAAATATGTGAATGCACATTGATACATATTGTGATAGATATTACAAAGGAAAAACCAGGATGCTTTGGTAGCAAATAATGGGGAGCAGGGAGGGAAACTCACATTCCAGGTTCACAGTGCTCTAGGGAGATAGGACAATTGCAGGTGCTGTGGCCCCAGGGGAGTGAACTGGGCAGTTCCGGCATTGGAAGGAAGCCAGACTGGAAGGCCACAGCACACTCAGGTGGACGGAGACCAGATCGTGCATAGATGAGAAGCCTATTAAAGGGGTATCCAGTCGGGCTCGGTGGCTCAGCCTGTAATCCTGTGCCTTTGGGAGGCTGAGGTGAGTGAATTGCCTGAGCCCATGGGTTTGTGACCCGCCTAGGCAACTTGATACAATAAATAAAAAAAAAAATATTAGCCGGGCGTGGTAGCGCGCACCTGTAGTTCCAGCTACTCGAAGGCTGAGGCAGAAGGATCGCTGGAGCCCAGCAGGTCGAGGCTGCAGTGGCCGGGAGAGGCCACTGCACTCCAGTCTGGGTGACAGAGTGAGACTCCATCTCAAAAAAAAATAAAATAAAAAAATAAAATAAAGGGGTATCCTTTCCTACATGGCGGTGCCTGCCTTCTCTGATCCTCAGATGGTATAGGACAACCTGTCCTCCCCTGTTGGGTATGAAATATCAATATCTGTGGTGTCGCACGTTTTCCAGCTGGATTGCCCTTGGCTGGAAGTGATCCTTCATGCCTACAGGCCCTAAAGGAAAGAATGGCCGACTCCCACTGGGTGCTCAGTACTCCTGACCATCCCTCTAGCAGTGCCAAGTCTTGGCCCACTCACCTCCTCCGACAAAATGCTGAAGGTTTAAGTAGTTCTTGGCTGCAGGGTTGTGGTCATTGCTCCCAAGTGGCTGTGCTGGTGAGGCTGTAGCTCCTGTCTGCCCTCCTGGCCCCTTTACCCCTTCCTGCCTAGAGCTCAGAGTGTGTCCCCAGAGGGTCCCTCCTCCTTCTAATGCTCCTATTTTATTTTTTATTTTTTTATTCTATTGTTTTACTTTTCTTTTGAGTCGGAGTCTCACTCGGTTGCCCAGGCTGGAGTGCAGTGGCATGCTCACAGCCACTGAAGCCTCAACTTGCTGAGTTCAGGCAATTCTTCTGCTTCAGCCTTCCAAGTAGCTGGAACTACAGGCATGAGCCTCCATGCCCAGTTAATTTTTTGGTTTATTGTGGAGACAAGGTCTCTCCATGTTGCCCAGGCTGGTCTCAAACCCATGGTCTCAGGCAATCTTCTCGCCTCTGCCTCCCAAAGTGCTTAGAGGCGTGAGCCCCCATGCCCAGCCTATTTTATTTTATTACATTTTTTGTAGAGATGAGGTCTCTCTATGTTGTCCAGGCTGTTCTCAAACTTCTGGCCTCAAGTGATCCTCCCACTTCAGCCTCCCAAAGTGCTGGGATAATAGGCATGAACCACCCCGTCCGGTCCCTGACTCTCCTCTTAAACAAGCCCATGCCCTCCCTAAGCCTCTCCCCTTTGGCTGGCCTGGTCTCCGTCCTCTCTAAGTGCCCAAGCAATGAAGTCCCAGTTGCCAGGATCCTCCCCTGCAAACTCTTCAGCCTTGGGAGTGCCCTGGAAATCAGTGCCTCTCTGCTTGGTTCACTTCCCGTTGGCTCTGCGGAGGAAGAAGCCAGCCTTGGCCCCTGGATCTCCTGGACTGGCTGTCCAGGCTGCCAAATGATAAGCTGCTGGAGGGAGACACCAGGCCTCAGATGGAGACGATTAGGGAGCAGAGAGGTAGGGAGGGAAGTCCGAGTGTGTTTTGACGCATGAGGTTTGAGAGTCTGCACACCGCTTCAAGGAGTGTGCCTTCCCCCATTACAGTTTTTCTGGTCCTCTGTGCAGCGGGTCAGTGGGAGCCGAGGCCTCAGGATTGGCAGAGGTGCCAGGGTTGGGGTGGGCAGAATGGCACTGGCGGGAAGCAGAGGTGGGGGCGATGGTTCCCTGCCACTTCTTTGGATGGTGCTTTATCTTTCGTAAAAAACTCCCACTGACTTCTCATTGGATGTCCACAACCACCTGTGGGTTGGGCAGGCCAGCTGTCTTCCCACCTGCTTCAAGGACACCCAGCAAGGGTCAGGACACAGGTCCCTGGACTCCCAGGGTTCCTTGCTGCCTGTTCTCAGATCCCTCCTAAAGACCCCCCCCCAAAAGAAAACACCCTTTTCTCTCAAAGAGCATTTTACATTGATGCTAGAGTCCCGGGGATAGGGAGGCAGAAAGAACTAATCCTCAGTTCTGGGAGTTTCCTGGATGAACAAGGCCGTCCTTGGCCTTGGAAAGATAGGATGCCAAAGTCCCTGGGCACAGATGCTTCCAGAAGGGCTCCTTCCGAGCCAGCAGCCGGGGACTCCCCTGTTGGCTGGGCCTACCTCTGGCCCCCAGCTGACGTGCTTCTGCGGGCAAGGTGCCCACCAAGGGTCTCAATGAGGCCTGTAGGGCTGCATTCTGGGGAGAGGCCCCGGGGCGGCTGCAGAGATCAGGAGCATGCCACCCTGAGGAGTGTGCCTTTCTCAGTTACAGTTTTGCCTGGGCCTCTGTACAGAGGGTCTGTAGGAGCCGAAGCCCTAGGACTGGCAGAGGTGCCAGGGAAGGGATGGGCAGAAGGGCACTGGCAGGAAGCAGAGGTGGAGGCGATGGTTCTCTGCCATTTTGGATGGAGCTTTATATTTTGTAAGACACTCCCACTGACTTCTTGCTGGATGTCCACAACCACCTGTGGACATCTCCCAAGGCTGTTGGGGTTTAGGAAGACAACGCAGAGGACAGCGGAATGACACCAGTGACACAGACATGGCAGCTGACCTGAGATGGCCCGGGCTTACTGTGGGTACCCTGGAGTGCACTCTGCAGCTGGGCCTTTGTCCCTGGCCCTCACTTGGCGCAGAAAGTGCCAGCCTGGAAGGAGCAGGGCCCGCCCCTAGTGTTTGCCTGTCTGAACGTTTCCTGAGGTAACCTCAGGGTGCTCAAGAGCCAGAGTTGAGAGGTCGTGGATGCACTACAGGTACCCAGGATAGGGCCCCTCTCTCCTCTGCTGAGGGGCCCATGGCCTCTAGGAAAGAAGGTCTACCCTCTCCTGAGCCAGGCTTAAGTTCAGTGAGGGGAAGGTTTCCGGCAACCTTGGGCCCCGACGCCAATTTTCAGTGTGACCTTAAGCAAGTCCCTTCCCTCTGTGAGCTCAGACTGTCCTTTTGCCTCAGTTTCCCAAGTAGCTGGGACTATAGGTAGACACCACTACACCCAGCTACTTTTGGTCTGTCTGAGCCATGAATTCCCTAGGGCCCTCTTTGCCTCTGGACTGCTCTGGCCCATCGTTTCAGGGCAGTTAGCATTGGGTCCTCCATCCCTGGGTGCAAGGCTGGGAGGCGTGGGAAGTGGGTTGTCAGGAACGCCATGCCCATGGCCTGGGCATCCGCCCCCTCTTCCTCCCTGCCTCTTTTCTGGACAGAACCACCATGGGAGGGAATCAGACCTGCAATCAGTGACCCGGAGACCCATGTCAGGTGAACTTTGCTGGTGTTCTCTGAGAGGGTACGGGCAGCTGGGCTCAGGCCTGGGCCAGCCCTCCACCCCCGCCCTACCTGGCCCCCCCAATCACAAACATACACATATCTCCTCCAGAGGCTTAATGATTAGCGTGGGCGGATGGGTCAACAGCCCCTGGGCCCACAGGCCAGGCACTCCTCACAAATCACGCCACTAACATTATCTCACATCAAAGCTTTATGGGAGGTGCTATCTCTATTTTGATCAGATGGAGAAATAAAGACAAAACTATGAAATAAGCAGCCAGAGATCACACAGCGAATACTCGGTAGACCTGCGCTTAGCTCTTATAAATTATTTTTATGAAGTATAAACTTTTTAAAAATAAATTATAAATTATTTATCAGGCCGGGCATAGTGGTTAACACCTGTAATCCCAGCACTCTGGGAGGCCAGGACAGAAGGACTGCTTGAGCCCAGGAGTTCAAGACTGGCCCGGGCAGCATAGCAAGACCCCATCGCTACAAGAAATTTAAAAATGAACCAAGTGTGGTGACTCACGCCTATAGTCACAGCTTACTTGGGAGGCTGAGGAGGGAGGGTTGTCAAAGCCCAGGAGGTCAAGGTTGTAGTGAGCCATGATAGTGTCACTGCACTCCAGCCTGGGTGACAGAGTGAGATTCCAACTCAAAAATAAAAAAATAAAGCAGTAATTAATATATCAAGTTTCCTTGTCTGGGCCTGCAGGTGCCAGTGCCCATCCTTGGATCGTGCCAGGCTGGGTACACTGGGAACCAAGGACTTTACTGCAGACTGCAGAGCACCTGTAATCCCTGTGATTTAGACAAGCAAAAGGCATCACCCCTCCACTACTCTGGTCCGCAATGTGGAACCTGCCCTGGACATCCTCCCCGGTCCCACCTGTGGTCATCACCGGTGGGGACGTCCATGGTTATGCTGAGCTCTGTCTAGTATGGTAGGCTAGTCTCATGGCTCTGACCGCCTGGCCCCAAGCACATACCCACAGCTTGAGTGAGAGTACTACCTTGAATGCCAAGGTCAGGTCCTCCACCCCAACACATCTGACATCATTGCCTCTTGCCTTGCCCTCTCGTATCATACATTAAATTCTCCTGGACCTCAGCTAGGGCAATAATGCATCTGCTTGTTCTTTTCTTATCTGATGGTCATAGAGTGTCCTGAGTGGGCAACCAACCTCCCATCTGCTCAGGCTGGCCCTACGGAGCTCCAGGGGTGGCCAGCCTTCCTTTGCCGCCAGACCTTGTTGGCTGCCCCCCTCCCAACTCCAAGAGCCAAGAACCAGCAGAAGCAGCTGGAAGCAGCTCCCACATTTGTCTAGAAATCCCAGGGCTGCCAGGCGCTGTGGCTCATGCCTGTAAACCCAGCACTTTGGTAGGCAGAGGCGAGAGGATTGCCTGAGCCCAGGAGTTCAAGACCAGCCTGGGCAACTTGGCAAGACCTCGTATCTACAATAAATAAAAAAATTAGCTGGGCGTGGTGGTATGTGCCTGTGGTTCCAGCTACTTGCAAGGCTAAGGCAGAAGGATAGCCTGATCACCTCATCTGAGCCCAGTAGGCCGAGGCTACAGTGGCCATGAGCATGCCACTGCACTCCAGCCTAGGTGACCGAGTGAGACTCCAACTCAAAGCAAACAAACAAACAAAATTAGTCAGGCATGGTGGCACACACCTGTGGTTCCAGCTACCTGGAAGGCTGAGGCAGAAGGAAGGATCACCTGAGTCTGGCGGGGTGAGGCTGAAGATGCCATGAGCATGTCACTGCACTCCAGCCTGGGTGACAGAGTGGAAATCCTACTCAAAACAAACAAACAAACAAACAAACCCAGGGCTGCAGCTGAGAGGGAACTCCTGTAAGGCAATGGCCTCCACCAGGAGAACATGTGCACCTCTCACTTGGGGCTTGAGGATGAGGCAAGAGGACTCAGAGAGATCAGGGTCAATGTCATCTCACTGCTCAAGCACTGGGTCTGGGCTCTGAGACTCTAGATCCTGAGACCCTGAGCAGCCAGGATGGGTAGGAAGCAAAGCATTCTGGACACCCCCGGACACATGCACTCTCAGTGCCCTTGTCTCCTCCTCTCCTTCTGTGGGCGTGGAGCTGCAGGTGTACTGGGGTGCCAGCCATGATGAGGGAGAAATGGCCGTGCACTCGGGAACTCACAGTCCATGAAGAGGATAAGATTCTGGGAGAACCTGATAAGCACCATGGGGCCACCAGGGCTCAGGGCCTGGCACCTCGGAGGAGGGCGGGAGGCCACAGAGATGCTATTCTCGGTTTTTTCCCCCAAAGTTTTTGAGTAAAGTTTGTTTAGAAAGTAGGGAGAGAGAGAGAAAGGGAGAGAGAGAGAAGATTCACCTCCCCATGGTACGGGAGGGGGCCAAATCAAAGAAAACATGATGGCCATAGCTCAAAGAGTTACGTGGACACACCAGAGTTTAACAAAGCAATAGCCTTGCATTGGTTCTTTGACTATGAAAAGGAGATAGCTAAAAAGATGGGGCAAGCTGGGTGCAGTGGCTCATGCCTGTCATCCCAACACTTTGGGAGGCCGAGGTGAGAGGATTGCCTGAGCCCACGGGTTCAAGACCAGCCCGGGCAACATGGCAAGACCTTGTCTCTACAATAAGGCAAAAATTAGTCAGGCACGTGCCTGTAGTTCCAGCTACTTGGAAGGCTGAGGCGGAAGGATCGCCGGAGCCCAGAGGGTCGCGGCTGCAGTGGCCGCACTCCAGCCTGGGTGACAGAGTGAGGCTCCAATTAAAAAAAAAAAGTTAAATAAGCCCCCAATCCATATTCTTTCTTTAAAAAACAAACTCCTTAGCCGGGTGTGGTAGCGCGCGCCTGTAGTTCCAGCTACTCGGAAGGCTGAGGCGGAAGGATCGCCAGAGCCCAGCAGGTCGAGGCTGCGGTGGCCGGGAGTGGCCACTGCACTCCAGTCTGGGCGACAGAATGAGACTCCAACTCAAACAAACAAACAAACAAACAAACAAACAAACTCCTACAAGAAATCCAAAAAGGGGGTGAGTGATTCAGAATGTCTTCTTGTTGGTGGTGGCATTTGAGAAGGTCCTGGAAGGTTGAGAACACTGACTGGCACGAAGGGAGGGTACAAGTTAGGGGAAGGCTTCAGGCAGCTTGGGGCTGCAACAGGAAGCCAGCTCACCTGCTGAGGATGTCCTCCAGAGAGCAAGGTCTCAGAGGTCTCCAACCCCACTCCCAAGGCCTCATGTGGTCTCCAGTCCAGATTCAGTCTACATCAGAGGCTGTGAAAAGAGGAGGAATTTGAGGGCACAGATCAGGAGTGGGGTCCTAGCTCCAGTCCTATTACTGACTGCCTGATCCTGAGAACCTTTCTTAACCTCTGAACATTGGTGTGTTTGGTTTTTTTTTTGAGTTGGAGTCTCACTCTGTCGCCCAGACTGGAGTCCAGTGGCCGCTCCCGGTCACCACAGCCTCGACTTGCTGGGCTCTGGCGATCCTTCCACCTCAGCCTTCCAAGTAGCTGGAACTACAGGCGTGCACTACCATGCCCGGCTCATTTTTGATTTATTGTAGAGATGAGGTCTCGCCAAGTTGCCCAGGCGGGTCTTGAACCCATGTTCTCAGACAATCCACTCACCTCAGCCTCCCAAAGGCGCGGGATTACAGGCTGAGCCACTGAGCCCGGCGGCGTGTTTGCTTTTATTTTCTCTCTCTCTTTTTTTAGCTGGAGTCTCACACTCACGGCTACCACAGCCTTGGCCCACTGGACTCACGCAACTCTTCCGCCTCAGCCTTCCAAGTAGGTGGAACTACAGGTGTGTGCCACCACACCCGGATAACTTTTTGATGTATTTGTAGAGATGGGGTCTCGCCAAGTTGCCTGGGCTGGTTTCGAACCCCTGGGCTCAGGTAATCTTCTTGCCTCTGCCTCCCAAAGTGCTGAGATTACAGATGTGAGCCACCGCACAAGGCCATTTTTTTTTTTTGAGTTGGAGCAGTGGCACACGCACAATCACCGCAGCCTCGATCTGTTGGGCTCAGGCGATCCTTCTGCCTCACCCTTCCAAGTAGCTGGAACTATAGGCACACCCCACCATGCCTGGCTAATTTTTCTTGATTTCTCATAGAGATGACGTCTCGCCAAGTTACCCAGGCTGGTCTCGATCGAACCCATGGGCTCCGGCAATCCTCCCACCTCAGCTTCCCAAAGTTCTGGGATTACAGGCATGAGCCACTGCACCCAGGCTGTTTTTATTTATTTTTAATTTGCCTATAAAGTTCCTGATCATGGTGGAACTGGGAACCCCGGGGCCCAATACCCCTGAAGAGGGCATGCTTTCCCGTGCTGATTCCCACAACCCTGATCATACCTGTGATGAGGGAGCCCCACCACCCCCTGCAGTCATCAGGGGTATGGCTGTGCCACCACCATCTCCTGAGGCTCGCGGGAGGGACCTGAACTGGCTGGGTGGCCCGCGTCCAATGCCACTTAGGGATTACTCCCTCATTCTGGCCCCAACACAATCACCAAGGCCGAGCGTGATGTCTTGTATTTCTAGAGCCACATTCACTCTTTCCAGTGAGTTATTACATGATTCTCAAAATAACTCCGTGTGGTAACAGGAGTAGGTAGTGTAGCCTCATTGTGACAAAGAGCACCCCCTGGGGAGTGAACAAGCGTCACCCTGCCCCCAACCCCTCCCCGCACTGGCAGGGCTGGGGTTGAACTCCGTGTCTGGGGGTTGGTATGACTTTTCTTTGTACTTCTTCCTGCTGCTTCTGTGCCAGAGGCCTGGAGGCCACCAGGCCGGTGACGCAAGTAAAACGGTCTCTCGCACTGTTTATAGTCTGCTTCCAGTGATGGCAGGATGTGTCTGGTTCTAAGAAGGGCTCGCTAAGTTTCAGAGGCAGCTGATAGGCTCCGGCATGGCAGACTGAGCTCAGACCACAGCAAGGCGCTGAGCAGTGAAGGCTATTTTCTTTCTTTTGAGTCGGAGTCTCACTCTGACACCCAGGCTGGAGTGCAGTGGCACACTCATGGCCACCGCAGCCTCGACCTGCTGGGCTCATGCGATCCTTCCGCCTCAGCCTTCCAAGTAGCTGGAACTACAGGCATGCGCTACCATGCCTGGCTAATTTTTTGATTTATTGTAGAGATGATGTTTTACCAAGTTGCCCAGGCTGGTCTCAAACCTGTGGGCTCAGGCAATCCTCTCACCTCGGCCTCCCAAAGTACTGGGATTATAGGTGTGAGCCACCGTGCCTGGGCTTTTTTTTTTTTTTTGAGTCAAGGTCTCACTCTGCTGCCCACGCTAGAGTGCAGTGGCATGGTCACAGCTCACTGCAGCTTTGACCTCCTGAGCTCAGGTGATCCTTCAGCCTTCCGAGTAGCTGGAACTACAGATGCACGCCACCATGCCTGGTAATTTGTTTTTATTTTTGTAGAGACAAGATCTCACTGTATTGCTCAGGCTGGTCTTGAACTCCCAGGCTTCAGTGATCCTCCCACCTTGGCCTCCCAAAGTGCTGGGATGATAGGCATGAGCCTTTGCGCTTGGCCAGTTAAAGGTATGTTGATCTGTTTGCTTGGGGATGATCGCTCCTCTGCCCTAGGACACTGATTTGCTGGCCCTGGTGGTATCACAAGCTGAGCTCTGCGGGGGGCAAGGTCCCACTGTGATGGGGCTTGTTGCTAATCAGGGCTGATTCCTGAAAACTCAAAGTCCTGCTCAAGGCAGGCAGGGGACCTGGCCTGAGCCCGGCGAGGCTGTCTGCAGCTCCTTAGATGTGAACTTATTCCCTCAAGTCACTCATTGAGCTGTGGGGCCGAGTTACAAGGCACAGACAACAAGCCAGGGAGGTCGCTGAAATGCCAGCCGTGACACAAGCTGTCCAGCCTTGCTCCAGGCTACAGGGATTAGGCAAGATCACCTTTCCTTTATTTATTTATTTTTTTTGAGTCAGATTCTCACGCTTGCCACCCAGGCGGGAGTGTAGTGGCACTCTCACAGCCACCGCAGGCTTGACCTGCTGGGCTCAGGCGATCCTTCTGCCTTGGCCTTCCAAGTAACTAGAACTACAGATGCACACCACCATGCCTAGCTAGTTTTTTTTGTGTTTGTGATTTATTGTAGAGAGGAGATCTCACCAAGTTGCCCGGGCTGGTCTTGAACCTGCGGGCTCAGGCAGTCCTCTCGCCTCAGCCTCCCAAAGTGCTGGGATTACAGGCTGAGCCACCGCCTCCAGCCCAAGATCACCTTTCTACAATCTGAGGCTCTTCAGATCTGCCTCTGGCTGCCTCCTTTTCCTGAGATGGATGACCTTGTCAGGTGCATAGGCTTACCATCCCACAAACGCTCTACAACTCCTTCTGCGGCCTCATTCATGGCCAGGGCAAATCCCTGCTAAACCTCCACAATGTTGCCTTAGGAAACAAGTCGTGAGCCAGCAACCCCACCACAAGAGAAATGAGTATACCCAAAAAATGTGTGCAAGGACCAGCATGTTTGGGCCGGGTGCAGTGGCTCATGCCTATAATCTGAGCACTTTTGGAGGTGAGGTGAGAGGATTGCTTGGAGGCCAGAAGTTCGAGAGCAGACTGGGCAACATAGTGAGATTCCGTCTCTACAAAATAATAATAATAATAATAATAAAATTAGCTGGGCATGGTGGTGTGCGTCCATAGTCCCAGCTACACAGGAGACTGAGGTGGGAGGATCGCTTGAGCCCAAGAGGTCAAGGCTGCAGGGAGCCATGATTGTGCCACTGTACTCTAGCCTGGGGTGACAGATTGAGACACTGTCTCAAAAGAAAAAAAAAAAAGAGGAACCATCAGAGCAATAACCCCAATCAGAAGCACACCAAATGTCCATCAACAGTCAGAAAGGATAAACAAGTTGTGATATATTCATACAATGAAATACTACTCCACAGCAAAAAAGAACAAGCTGGCCAGGCACGGTGGCTCATGCCAGTAATCTCAGCACTTTGGGAGGCAGAGAGAGAGGATTGCCTGAGTCCAGGGGTTTGAGCGTGGGCAACTTGGCGAGACATCGTCTCTACAATATATATATTTTTTGAGTTGGTGTCTCACTCTTGTCGCCCAGGCTGGAGTGCAGTGGCATGCTCATGGCTACAGCAGCCTCGACCTCCTGGGCCTCAGCCTTTCAAATAGCTGGAACTACAGGCATGCACCACCACGCACTGGTTAATTTTTTTATTTTTGTAGAGATGAGGTTTTGCCAAGGTGCCCAGGCTGGTCTTGAACCCATGGGCTCAGGCAATCCTCTCACCTCAGCCTCCCAAAGTGCTGGGATTATAGGCGTGAGCCACTTCGCCTGGCCTTGTCTCTACAATAAATTAAAAAATTAGCCAGTTGTGGTGGTGGCACGCCTGTAGTTCCAGCTACTTGGAAGGCTGAGGCAGAAGGATTGCCTGAGCCCAGCAGGTCGAAGCTGTGGTGGCTGTGACCCTACCACTGCACTCCAGTCTGGGTGACAGAGTGAGGCTCCAACTCAAAAACAAAACAAACAAACAAAAAAACAAGCTACTGCTACAGGCAACAGCTTGGAGAAATCTCACAGACATCAGGATGAACAAAAGAAGGCAGGTATAAAATTCCACCTGTTGTATGATCCCATTTAGATGAAGTTCAAGAAAGGTCAAACTAATAGATGGCTAGTTATAAATAAAACAGAGACCTTGTCTCTACAATAATATTGAACTTATTCCCCCAAGTCACTCATTGAGCTGTGGGGCCTAGTTACAAGGCACAGATAATCAGACAGGGAAGTTGCTTAAACACCAACCATGACACAAGCTGTCCAGCCTTGCTCCAGGCTACAGGAATTAGGCAAGATCACCTTTCTGTTTTTTTGTTGGTGTCTCACTCTGTCGCCCAGGCTGGAGCGCAGTGGCACGCTCATGGCCACTGCAGCCTCGACCTGTTGGGCTCCAGTGATCCTTCTGCCTCAGTCTTCCAAGTAGCTGGAAGTACAGGCACACACCACCACGCCCAGTTTACTTTTTGATTTATTGTAGAGACAAGGTCTCACCAAGTTGCCCAGACTGGTCTCAAACCCCTGAGTTTAGGCAATCCTCCTGCCTTGGCCTCCCAAAGTGCTGGTATTATAGGCGTGAGCCACAGCGCCCAGCCATCACTATGTTTATTTTATTTATTTATTTATTTTTAATTTTTGAGTTGGAGCCTCACTCTGTCGCCCAAACTGGAGTGCAGTAGCATACTCCTGGCCACCACAGCCCTGACCTGCTAGGCTCCGACGATCCTTCCGCCTCAGCATTCAAAGTAGCCAGAACTACAGGCGCGCGCCACCACACCAGGCCAATTCTTTTAAATTTATGGTAGAGACGAAGTCTCGCCAAGTTGCCCAGGTGGGTCTCAAACCCATGGGCTCAGGCAACCCACTCGCCTTGGTCTCCCAAAGTGCTGGGATTACAGGCTGTGCCACCGAGCCCAGCCCATCACTATTTTTAAATGAATGATTTTATGAGTTTTTGACACATATATATATAATGTAAGCACTCCCACCATCATATTACAGGACATTTCCATCCTTCCAGAAAGTTCCTGTGTGCCTCTTTGTGTACAAATCTTTCCTCCTACCTCTAGGCCCCGGCAACCACGGATGTGCTTTCTCTATCATAGTCTTGTCTTTCCTAGAATGTTGTAGGAGTAGACTCGGAGTATGTGGTTTTCTGTGTCTGGCCTCTCTGTGAGCATCATGCTCTCGAGGCCGTCCATGCTTTTGCATGTGGCAGTAGTCTGTTCCTTGCTTCTCCTGAGTCACCTTCCATTATGGGGAGATATCACCATTTGTTCACCAATTCACCAGCTGGTGAACATATGGGTTGTTTCCAGTTGGGGGGTATTATGAATAAAGGTGCTATGAACATTGTTTATAAGTCTTGTATGACCAAATATTTCCTTCTCGCTTGGGTAAATATCTGGGAGTGGAATTGCTGGGTCATCTTTCTAAGACCCTCCAAACTATTTTCCAAAGTGGCCAGACCATTTTGCCTTCCTACCAACAGTGTGTAAGAGTTCCCAATTGCTCTATATTCTTGCCAATATACCATCATACTTGGGATTTTCGGTGTTTTTATTTTAGTCATTCTATGGGTGTTGTCGCATCTCACTGTGATCTCACTGTGGTTTTGTTTTGTTTTGTTTTGTTTTTGAGTTGGAGTCTCACTCTGTCGCCCAGACTGGAGTGCAGTGGCCGCTCCCGGCCACCGCAGCCTCGACCTGCTGGGCTCCGGCGATCATTCCGCCTCAGCCTTCCAAGTAGCTGGAACTACAGGCGCACACTACCACGCCCAGCTAATTTTTTATTTTATTGTACAGATGAGGTCTCACCAAGTTGCCCAGGCAGGTCTCGAACCCGCAGGCTCAGGCAATCACTCACTTTAGCCTCCCAGAGTGCTGGGATTACAGGCTGAGCCACCGAGCCGGCTAAAGGCATTGTTTTTTACGAGATACGCAAAACATAGCTATCCAGCCCCACTGAGACCAGAATTTTTTGGGGGAGGGAATGATCTCAGGAGCCTTCTGGAAAGGCTCTAGGAGGGATTGCCAGGGACCCAAGTTACCAGAGTGGTTACGGTGAGCTGAGCGTTTCTCATGCCCTCGAGACATAAAACTGGCATCTTAACTTTTGGGGCAGAGGACACTGAAGTGATCCCTCTCATTCATCTCTGGTGACTTCAAATCACCTTCCTCACCCCAGAAAGAACCAATCAGATAAGAAGCAGAACAGGTCATTCCTGGGGGGGGGGGCTCAGCAGCCCCAGTGTACCATGTGACTTTGGCAAAGGCACTTCCTCTCTCTGGACCTCAGTTTCCTTAATTGGAGAGGAGCTTGGATTTGCTGATGGCCAAGTTCCACCTTAGCACTAAAAAGCGAATGTTCTTCCTGCTCTTTAAAAAAACAAAAAATCTATTCAGCTAGTGTTATTGATCATGTCCCAAATCTACTGGACTTAGGAGGCAGTTAATGAGCGCTCTAAGCCTAAGTCCCTGCCAGAGGGACGCTGCCAGCCCATGCTTGCTCACTGGGTCAGCTGAGGGAGCAGCGGGGAGGCCCAGAAGACTGCCCCTCCCCCTCACGCTTCCCAAGGCCCAGGGCGCAGTCGTGGGCGTGAGTGTTGGGGGGCCCTCCTCTCCGTTTCTCCCCTCTGCAGACTTCACACCTCACAGGAGGCCCCTTTCTATCCCTGACCTCCTACTTCCTGAAACATAACCCTTACCTTTCCCTGCCTTAGTTGTGCAGAGAAATAAAATACCAGACAAATGTACTTTGAGAGCTGACACATAAAGCTGTTTTTTAAAAAAATGTAGGAAATACAGCCTTTCTAAACATGATGAATGTTATTAATTTGAGGGAAGTACTACTCTTTCTTTTTTTCTTTCTTTCTTTTTTTTGGTTTTGAGTTGGGGTCTCACTCTGTTGCTCAGGCTGGAGGGCAGTGGCATGATCATGGCTAAGCACAGCCCCAACAACCTATGCTCAGAAGATCTTCCGCCTCGGTCTCCAAGTAGCTGGAACGACAGGCACATGCCACCACACCTGGCTAATTTTTTGATTTTGTAGAGACAAGGTCTCACTCTGTTGTCTAGATGGTCCCGAACTTCTAGGCTCAAGCAATCCTCCTGCCTCAGTCTTCCAAAGTGCTGGGATTACTGGCGTGAGTCACCACACCTAGCCAGTTCTCTTATTTCTATGCGTAAGCAACCACTAAGGCAGGAGTCCCCACCCCTGTTAGGACCTGGGCCTAGGATCTAACCTGCCAGGACCCGGGCAGCACAGCAGGAAGTAAGCAGCGGGTGAGCCAGCGAGTGAGCGCAGAAGCTGCATCTGTATTGACAGCTGCTCCCCATCGCTCGTATGACCGTCTGAGCTCCGCCTCCGGTCAGATCAGCACTGAAAACCTGCTTCCATTTCCAGCACCCTGTCTTTGTGAAGCAGGGTTTTCTGCAGCGACAGCAGCCAAAACGAGACTACAGAGTAGACTGGACATAAGCAACACTTTCGGGGGTCACTGTCTCCGATCACCCCCATATGGGACCAAGTAGTTGCAGGAAAACAAGCTCAGGGCTCCCACTGATTCTGCATTACCGTGAGTTGTATGATTATTTCATTATATATTACAGTGCAACAATAATAGAAACAAGGCGCACAATAAATGGAATGTGCTTGAAGCATCTCAAAACCATCCTCCCCATCTGTGGAAAAATTGTCTTCCACAAAACCAGTCCCTGATGTCAAAAATGTTGGGGACCGCTGCACTAAGGAATGGGAAAGTTAACTGCTTGCTTGAGATCTTGCACAGAAAATCAGAATTAAAAAACAGATCTTCTTACTCCCCATTCTATGTTCAATCCACATAACAACCATCTTTTCTCACTGTTCATTCTTTTTAGATGTGATAATGGTCTTTGGGTTATTTATTTATATTGGTGAAAGAGTCTTTATTGTTATGAGCTACATAACAAACTTTTTTTTTTGAGTCGGAGTCTCACTCTGTCACCCAGGCTGGAGTGCAGTGGCACGCTCCCGGTCACTGCAACCTCAACCTGCTGGGCTCAGGTGATCCTCCCATGGCAGCCTTCCAAGTAGCTGGAACTACAGGTGCATGCTACCACGCCAGGCTAATTTTTTATTTATTGTAGAGACGAGGTCTTGCCAAGTTGCTTACGTGGATCTCGAACCCGCAGGCTCAAGCAATCCACTCACCTTGGCTTCCCAAAGGGCTGGGATTACAGGCTGAGCCACCAAGCCAGGCCAGGTGGGGTGTTGACGACAGAAATCTGACCATGGGGTCAGAACTGCTGAAGCTGAATGATGGGTGCATGAGGGCTCATTAGACTATTTTGTCTACTTTTGCCTGTCCCGAAAAGTTTTTAAAATTTATTTTGTTTTGTTTGAGTCAGGTCTCACTCTGTTGCCCAGGCTGGAGTACAGTGGCACGATCACAGTTCACCACAGCCTCGAACTCCTGGGCACAGGTGATCCTCCTGCCTCAGCCTCCCAAGTAGCTGGGACTACAGGCACATGCCACCATGCCCAGTTAATTTTTTGATTTATTGTAGAGATGGGGTCTCACTATGTTGCCCAGGCTGGTCTCGAACTTCTGTGCTCAATCAATTCTCCCACCTCAGCCTCCTAAATGTTGACATTACAGGCGTGAGCCACTGTGCCTGACCTGGAAAGTTTGTACAGTAAACAATAAAATAAAAACAGTCCTTTCCCTCTTTTCCCACCTACTAATCTCCCAAATCTATTCCCTCAACAATGGTGTCACAGTTTCTGATATCTATCTTGTCTATAATCCAAGCATTTTGAGTCACAGAAGGACCAGCGGAGGGAGAGCAAGAAAGGATAGCTGTTGGAAACTGCAAAGTGACGAGGAAGGCACCTGATGGGTGATACCTATCACCTCCGGAGTGCTCTGGGAATGCAGACAATATTAAAAGTATTTGAAGGGCCAGGTTCTGTGGCTCAGCCTGTCATCCCAGCACTTTGGGAGGCTGAGGCAAGTGGATTGCCTGAGCCCGCGGGTTTGAGACCTACACGGGCAACTTGGCAAGACCTTGTTTCTACAATAAATTTTTAAAAAATGAGCCGGGTGTAGTGCGCCTGCAGTTCCAGCTACCTGGAAGGCTGAGGCGGAAGGATCGAGACTGCAGGTCGAGACTGCGGTGGCCGGGAGCATGTCACTGCACAACAGCCTGGGCAACAGAGTGAGACTCTAACTCAAAAAAAAAAAAAGTATTTGATGTTCTTCCTGCTTGAGGTCCTTCAGGAGAGATAGGACAATACAATCAGCTGAGGCGGTTGCCAAGGAGAGTGTAGAAGGTGGGGTCTCAGGAAGGTCAGGCCCAGCTGGGGATGATAGAGCAATGTTTCTGCAAGAATTAGTGGTGGCTCACTTACTGGGACCTCACCCCAGTGACTGACTGTCATGGGGTTTTGCTGGTGTATCTTGTGGAAGTTGTCCAGCCCAAGTCCAAGGAAACTCAAGAGTCTGCCTGCTTACCCTACAAGTGTCCAAAGACACCAATATAGAAACAGGACAAAGGCACAACGGCCTTTTGTTTTCATCTGCAAAAACTGTGGACCGCAATTAGGCTTAGAAAAGAAGTGTGGGTTGAGACAAGAATAGAGGCCGGATGAGGTGACTCATGCCTGTCATCCCAGCCCTTTGGGAGGCGGAGGTGGGAGGATTGCTTGACCCCAGGAGTTCGAGACCAGTCCGGGCAACTTGGTGAGACCTCGCTTCAAAAAAAGATTAAAAAAAATAAAAATTAACTGGGCATGGTGGTGTGTGCCTGGGGTTCCTACTTGGAAGGCTGAGGCGGAAGGATCACCTGAGCCCAGCAAGTCGAGGCTGCAGTGGTTGACAGTGTGCCACTGTACTGGGCAACAGAGTGAGGCCTCAACTGGAAAAAAAAAAGAGATTGTTGTCAATATGATTAACCTAAGTTTTAGACCACAGTTTTAACCTAAGTGCTTGCTACCACACCTGGCTAATTTGGAAAAGATTTAAATAGCAAAGGG
Organism: Cephalopachus bancanus; assembly: GCA_027257055.1. Lineage (NCBI taxonomy): Eukaryota > Metazoa > Chordata > Mammalia > Primates > Tarsiidae > Cephalopachus > Cephalopachus bancanus. The sequence goes on from JAPVLO010000761.1 coordinate 291,577, forward strand.
TCATGAGTGAACTTGCTATGAAGGACCCTCTGGCTGCAGTGTGGTCTGGGTGGTGGAAATGGCAGAACCAAATGGGTGGACTGGTCTTATGTGGATTGGACACGGCAAGACAGAGAGAAACCAAGAATGTGGCAACCAATTCCTGATCAAAACCCCAAGTGCCCAGACCATAAGAGATAAGATAGACAAGTGGGACCTCATCAAACTGACAAGCTTCTGCAAAGCCAAAGAAACCCTCAAGAGAGCAGGGAGATAGCCCACAGCCTGGAAAAAAGTATTTGCCAACTGTATGTCTGACAAAGGCCTAACATCTAGGATCTACAAAGAACTCAAATGTGTGCCAAAAAGAAAAAAACAAACATCTCCATTACAAAGTGGGCAAAATATATGAATAGACATTTCTCAAAAGAAGACATATGAGCAGCCAAAAGATACATGAAAAATGCTAGCCAGGCTCAGTGGCTCAGCCTGTAATCCCACGCCTTTGAGAGGCTGAGGTGAGTGGATTGCCTGAGCACGTGGGTTCGAGACCCACCTGGGCAGGCGAGACCTCATCTCTACAATAAATCAAAAAATTAGCTGCGCCTGGTAGCACGCGCCTGTAATTCCTGCTACTCCGAAGGCTGAGGCGGAAGGATCGCCGGAGCCCAGCAGGTCGAGGCTGCGGTGGCCGGGAGCGGCCACTGCACTCCAGTCTGGGCGACAGAGTGAGACTCCAACTCAAAAAAAAAAAAAAGAAAAAATGCTCAGCCTCACTAGTCATTAAAGAAATGCATATTAAAACCACACTGAGATACCACCCAACTTCAGTCAGGATGGCCATCATCAATAACTCAAAAAACAACAGATGCTGGAGAGGATGCAGCGAAAAGGGAATACTTCTACACTGTTGGTGGGATTGAAAACTAGTACAATCTCTGTGGAAAACAGTGTGGCGATTCCAAAAAGATCTAAAAATCGACCTTCCATATGACCCTGCAATCCCCCTACTGGGAATATACCCAGAAGAACTCAAATCACTCTATAAAAAAAGGTAACTGCACACGTATGTTTATCACAGCACTGTTGTTCACAGTAGCAAGAACATGGAACCAGCCGTGCGGCCCATCAAAAGAGGACTGGATGAAAAAAAATGTGGTACATGTACATGATGGAATATTATGCAGCCATAAAGAAGAACAAAATCATTAACTTCACAGCAACCTGGATGGACTGAGAGTCTATGATACTGAGTGATCTTTCACAGAAACAAAGATCTGAGTATCATATGTTCTCACTCATAAGCGGACCTTGATCGATGATCATAACAATATAAGAAAAGGATTGATAGTTGCGGGAAACTGCCGGGAGAGTATGGGGAAGCAGGACTGGCAGTAGTGGGAATCTGCCGAGGGAGGGGGCCACACCTCACCACAAAGGTACCTGCATAATGAACAGTTGTATACCTAACCCTGAATTGTACCCCACATCTTGAAAACAAAAAAAACTTAAAAGGAAAAAAAGAACAAGCAAACAAACAAGAAGAAACCAAGAGTGGCTATTGTTTAGGGCAACCAGTGGTGCCCTTGGCCAAGAGAAGGAAGAGGGAGGTGCAGGAACAGGTAGAGGGAATATGATGAGTTCAGCTTTGGGTGTTCTGAGTCTGAGACACTTGTGTGACACCCAGCAAAGCTGTCCAGTCAGCAGCTGGAGAGAGAACTCTGTAGAGAAGCTAGGTCCGAGGGTCCTTGGCCCTTGGGGGGCAGGGAAGCAGCCTGTGGAGAGTGAGAAGGAAACTGTGGGACCCAGCCCTGAGGGACGTCAGCAGGGAGGTCCCAGGCAGAGGAAGGGAGCTGGCAGGGGAGACAGAAGGAGCACCCTGATGGAGGAGGAAAACCAGGAGAGCACAGGGTCATGGTTGCCATGGCAAGGGCGTGTTTCAAGGAGAGAGTGGGCAAGTGTCAAAAGCTTTCCAGAGGCCACGAACAGAGGCAACTAGATTTTGCTACCGGAGGCCATGGTATTGAACTTAGAAAAGTGGGTAGAAGAGTGAGATGTAGTGAGATGAGAGGGGAGTTATATTTCACAATATATTTGACAATCCATAACTAAATGTAAACTGTATATGGCTTTGACCCGTGGTTCCACTTCCCAGGAATTTATTCTAAGGAAAAAACTGGGCACGTGCATATGGTGGTGTATACAAGGATGGGCTGTGCTTGGAGTATTACTAGAAAGACCCAGATGTCCTCTATGGGGATTGTCACTCTCCTGCTCTCTATTTGGTTCTTCTCATAAACATATAAACAGTACCAGCTATTTGGGAGGCTGAGGCGGGAGGATCGTTTGAGCCTGGGAGTTTGAGGCTGCAATGAGGTATGATTGTGCCACTGCACTGCAGCCTGGGTGACAGAGTGAGACTTCGACTCAAAATTTTAAAAAGTTTCCAGAAGCTTCACTCCTCTTAAAAGAAAGTCCAGCCCCCTGACCCTGGCTACATGACAGGGCCTTGGTTGTGTGCCCAGCGTCCCTCTTATCACTCCCATCTCACCTCCAGCTCTCGAGGCTACTGAACATCGCGCCCCAGAGCCAGCAGCCTTCCCTTGAGGCCCTCAGGCAGCCTCCTCTGCTCCCACCACACAGTCCTGTGCACCCTCCCTGGAAAGGTCTGGAAAGACCTTGCTTTCCAGAAGATAGGTATTGTTACACAAGCTTGCAGGGGAAACTGCCAGAACAAATGCTGAGGTGTGTGCATCCCGGGAGAAACAAAAAAGTCCCACATTTCCACATTTCTCCAGAAACTCATTGACAGAAAGGGAGCACGGGAGATAGAGATAGAGACAGAGACAGAGATAGATATAGAGACAGAGAGATAGATAGAGACAGAGACAGAGACAGAAACAAAAATGGAACGATAGAGAGAGAGAGAGAGAGAGAGAAAGAGCCAGAGAGAGATACAGAGATGGGGCAGAGATAGAAATGTATAGAGAGATAGAGACAGAGATAGAGAGATAGTGGTAGAGACAGATAGAGAGATAGATAGAGACAGAGATAGAGAGATATAGAGATAGGGACAGAGATAGAGAGATAGAAAGAAATGGAGATATATAAAGATAGAGACAGAGACAGAGATAGAGAGACAGTGGCAGAGATAGAGATAGAGAAATACACAGAGACAGAGATAGATAGAGAGATAAGGACAGAGGCAGAAAGATATAGAGATGTATAGAGATAGAGACAGAGACAGAGAGAGAGAGAGAGAAAGAAAGATAGAGATAGAGATATAGAAAGATAGAGAGAGATAGCGATAGAGACAGAGATAGAGAGATAGAGGTAGAAACAGAGGTAGAGATAGATAGGTAGAGAGACAGAGATAGAGAGATATAGAGATAGGGACAGAGATAGAGAGATATGGAGATATATAGAGATAGAGACAGAGACAGAGATAGAGAGACAGAGATAGAAAGAGATAGACACAGAGACAGAAATAGAGAGATAAGGACAGAGGTAGAAAGATACAGAGATGTATAGAGATAGAGACAGAGACAGAGACAGAGAGATAGAGATAGAGTTAGAGAAAGAAAGGTAGAGATAGAGACAGAGATAGAGAGATAGAGGTAGAAACAGAGATAGAGACAGATAGGTAAAGAGACAGAGATAGAGAGATATAGAGATAGGGACAGAGATAGAGAGATAGAGGTAGAGACAGAGATAGAGAGACACAGAGACAGAGATAGTTATAGAGAGAAGAACAGAGATAGAAAGATATAGAGACATATAGAGATAGAGACAGAGATAAAGAGATAGAAAGATAGAGAGAGAGAGAGAGAAAGGGACAGAGGCAGAGAGAGAGAGACAGAGATAGATAGAAAGATGGAGATGGAAATAGAGTTAGAGTGCGAGTACGCTCTTCCGTAGCAGAAAGCCCAGGGGCAGTGGTCATCAGGGCTCTTGGCTTCCCTTCCCTTCTGGACATGACTCCAGAGATTGGGCCAGTACCTGGGAAGAGTTCCAGGTCACGAATGCCACCCACCTTCCAGGACTCTTCGTTCAGGAAGAGCAACACCTTTCAAGAGGACGGTTGGCGGGGCCTTGCTCCATCTAGAGGGCTGTCAGGAGGCTGTGGTCTACCAGCCAGGAAACGTAGGGAGGTGACTGTGGAATTCTGGCAAGACTTCAGGGAACCTGCATGGAAGGAGAACCGCAAACTCCACCGGAAAGGCCTCCGCCCTAGATCTAGCCGAGCCTGTCACACCTCCTCCTCCCTGAACCTGAAGACACCAGACCTGCTGTTCCCAAACCTATGACTTCCGGCAAACTCTGCCGTGTGAATAAGTCACAGCTCTCCTGAGCCCTGAGAACTCCACTCTTGGGACTCTGCAGGTCACAGGAACAGCCTCCAGGACCCTTCCCCCCTTGGCAGGACTTGCTTTGGTAGGTCCTTGTGTCTCACTGACCATTGGGACTGGGAACAACCCCCTTGTCTGGATGTAGGGGTCTGACACTCCCAGGAATTCAAGAGGCCACAGCCCCGTCCCTGGACTCAGTTGTGCCCAGGAGGGCCTTAGAGAACGGCCAGTTCTGTCTTCACCCTGAGACTCCCAGGTTTGCCAGGACTCAGCTGCTGGACCTTCTTGGAAGCTGCTCGCTTACCTGGGAACCCAGAGCCCCTGTCAGTTTGTTTCTCCGGCCAGGAAGCCCAGAACCAGATGGTCCTTGACCTTTAGAATCTACTTAGGGCGTTCACAGGAGTTGCAGAAAGGCTTGGAAGCCACCCTGACTGGTAAGAATGAACACCTGCCATGAGGGTCTCAAAGTCGTAGGAAGAACCTTCCTGCACATTAAGAAGGGTTCAGGTCAGGCGCAGTGGCTCACGCCTATAATTCCAGCCCTTTGAGCAGCTGAGGTGAGAGAATTGCCTGAGCCCATGGTTTCAAGACCAGCCTGGGCAACTTGGCAAGACCTCATCTCTATAATAAATCAATAAGTAAGCCAGGCATGATGGCATGTGCCTGTAGTTCCAGCTACCTGGAAGGCTGAGGCGGAAGGATCGCCTGAGCCTATCAGGTAGAGGCTGCAGTGGCTGTGAGTGTGCCATTGCACTCCAGCCTGGGTGACAGAATGAGACGCCAATTCAAAAAAAAATAAGAAGGGTTCAGAGCCCAGTCACTGTCCCACTGCTGAGTCGCTTGAACTGGGAGGTCAGTACCTCTGAGGGGACACAAGGCCACGTCCAGGGTTCTCACTTTCCATCTCACCTGGTCGTCATGGTGAAAGAATCAGGCCATTGCCTTGGTAAGCTATGGTGTGGCCATGTGCTTTTTGAACTTCAGCCCCCTCCACTACCTTGGGGAGGTGAATTTCCTCTTTTTCTTTCTCTCCTTTTATTTATTTATTTATTTTATTTTTTTGAGTTGGAGTCTCACTCTATCGCCTAGACTGGAGTGCAGTGGCCGCTCCCAGCCACCGCAGCCTCAACCTGCTGGGCTCCAACAATCCTTCCGCCTCAGCCTTCCAAGTAGCTGGAAGTACAGGTGCGCGCTACCACACCTGGCTAATTTTTTATTTATTGTAGAGATGAGGTCTCACCAATTTGGCCAGGCGGATTTTGAACCCGTGGGCTCAGAGAATCCACTCACCTTGGTCTCCCAAAGCTCAGGATTACAGGTTAAGCCACCGAGCCCGGCCGTCTTTATTTTTTATTTTTGGAGTTGGAGTCTCACTCTGTCACCCAGGCTGGAGTGCGGTGGCACACTCATGGCCACCCCAGTGTCGACCTGCTGAGCTCAGGCCATCCTTCTGTCTTAGCCTTCCAAGTAGCTGGAACCACAGTTGCGCACTACCACACCTGGCTAAATATTTTTTGATTTATTGTAGAGACGAGGTCTGGCCAAGTTGCCCGGGCTGGTCTCGAACCCACAGGCTCAGGCAATCCACTCACCTCAGCCTCCCAAATTGCTGGGATTTCAGGCTGAGCCACCAAGCCTGGCCTCTCTCCCTTTCTAATTTAGTTTTTAAATAAACTATATTTTCTAATTTAAAAAAGAAAGAAAGAAAGAGTCTAAGACAGTGAGGCTGTAAATGGAGAACCCCTAAATGGTAATGGTGCTTGGTAATCCTAAGAGGCTATTCCCACTACTCAGTTAGGGGCCAGTGGTTCCATGGGAATGACAACTGTGACCCCTGAATAACACCAGACTTAATTCCCAATATATCTCCAGAAGTGCCTGAATACATGATTGTCTCTTTTATTCATTCATTTCTTCTGAGTTGGGATCTCACTCTGTCACCCAGGCTGGAGTGTGGTAGCACGCTCACGGCCCCCGCAGCCTTGACCTGCTGGGCTCAGGTGATCCTTCTGCCTCAGTTTTCCAAGTAGCTGGAACTACAAGTGCATGCTACCACATCTGGCTAATTTTTTGGTTTATTGTAGAGACGAGGTTTCGCTAAGTTGCTCAGGCTGGTCTTGAACCCCTGGACTCAGGCAATTTGCTCACCTCTGCCTCCCAAAGTGCTGGAATTACAGGCATGAGCCACTGTGCCCAGCCTATTATTTTTAAATTTTAACTTTATTTATTTAATTTTACTTTTTTTTTCTTTTTTTTTTTTTTTGAGTCAGAGTCTCACTCTGTCGCCCAGGTTGTAGTGCAGTGGCACACTCACAGCCACCGCAGCCTCAACCTACTGGGATCAAGCAATTCTTCCACCTCAGCCTTCCAGGTAGTTGGAATACAGGCATGCGCCACCATGCCCAGCTAATTTTTTGATTTATTGTAGAGACGAGGTCTCACCAAGTTGCTCAGGCTGGTCTCAAACCCCTGGGCTCAGGCCATCCTCTTGTCTCCGCCTCCCAGAGTGCTGGGATTGCAGGCATGAGCCACCGTGCCCGGTGCCCATTAAACTGAATGTGAAGTGGATATTATGCCCATCTTGAGGCTTGGAGAGATGAAGAAACCAGCCCAGGGTCACACAGATACGTGACAAAGCTGGCTTTAGGTCCTGGTCCTGTCTGCCCCCCAAACCGGTGTAGTCTCTTTCCTTCATGCCTCAAAGCCCTTGAGAGAAGATATTCTTAGGCCAGTCCTGGTACTTGGGAATCTCGTGTGAAAAAGGGCTTCTCCTGCAGACTGGGGAGAAGTGACTATTTATTGGGTACAGGATTCCCTCTTGGGGTGATGAAAATGTTTGAGAACTAGGTAGGGATGATGGTTGTACAACACTGTGAATATACTAAATGTCACGGAATTGCACACTATTTATTTATTTGTTTGTTTGTTTATTTATTTACTTACGGAATCAGAGTCTCACTCTGTCCCCCAGGCTGGAGTACAGTGGCGAAATCACAGCTCACCACAACCAGGAACTCCTAGGCTCAGGTGATCCTCCCACCTCAGCCAACTATTTAGTTGGGGGCTACATACGCATGCCACCACACCTGGTTTATTTTTTCATTTTTCGTAGAGATGAGGTCTTGCTATGTTTCCCAGGCAGGTCTCGAACCCCTGGGCTCAAGCAGTCCTCTCACCTCAGTCTCCCAATGTGCTGAGATTACAAGGTGTGAGCCATCGCACCCACCTGGCCTGTACACTTTAAGATGGTTAATTTTATGTTACAGGAATTTTATCTCAATTTAAAGAAGAAATAAATAAAAGGGTTTTTTTTCTTTGCATTAGAGTCTCTGTCACCCAGGCTGGAGTGCAGTGGCACACTCACAGCCACACCAGCATCTACCTGCTGGACTCAGGCGATCCTTCCACCTCAGCCTTCCAAGTAGCTGGAACTACAGGTGCACGCCACCATGCCCGGCTAATTATCATTATTATTTTTGATTTACTGTAGAGACGAGTTCTCACCAAGTTACCCAGGCTGGTCTCGAACCCTGAGCTTAGGCTATAAAAGATCTTTTTGTGTGTGTCTGTGTGTGAGTTGGAGTCTCACTCTGTCGCCCAGGCTATTGTGCAGTGGCATGTCACAGCCACTGCAGGCTTGACCTGATGGGCTCAGGCGATCCTTCCACCTCAGCCTTCCAAGTAGCTGGAACTATAGGCAAGCACCACCACGGTCGGCTAATAAAAGGTCTTTATTACCAGGTTGGGCATCATGGCTCCCACTCCCCTCTTTGCCAAGTCACTGAGGCTGTTGCTAAGATACCAAAGAATTTAGTTGTCCAGTACAGATAACATTCCTGTTAATTTCCCTTAATAATTCATCTCTAGAAGTTTCTTTCTTTCCTTTTTTTCTTTTTTCTTTTTTTTAGTTGGAGTCTCACTCTGTTGTCCAGACTGGAGTGTAGCGGCATGGCCACCGCAGCCTTGATCTGCTGGGTCAGGTGATCCTTTCGCCTCAGCCGTCCAAGTAGCTGGAACTACAGGTGCGCCACCATGCCTGGCTAATTTCTTGATTTATTGTAAAGACAAGGTCTCGCTAAGTTGCTCAGGCTGGTCTTGAACCCCTGAGCTCAGGCAATCCTCTCACCTCCACCTCCCAAAGAGCTGGGATTATAGGTGTAAGACATTGCACTCAGTCTATCATTATTTTTTTGTTTTTGAGTTGGAGTCTCTCTCTGTAGCCCAGATTGGAGTGCAGTGACCGCTCCCGGCCACCGCAGCCTCAACCTCCTGGGCTCCAGCAATCCTTCTGCCTCAGCCTTCCAAGTAGCTGGAACTACAGGCGTGCACTACCACGCCTGGCTAATTTTTTGATTTATTGTAGAGATGAGGTCTCGCCAAGTTGCCCAGGCGGGTCTTGAACCCGCGGGCTCAGGCAATCCACTCACCTCAGCCTCCCAATGCACAGGATCTATTAGTTTTTAATTTTAACTTTATTTTAATTTAATTTTTTTTTGAGTTGGAGTCTCACTCTGTAGCCCAGACTGGAGTGCAGTGGCCGCTCCCGCCCACTGCAGCCTCGACCTGCTGGGCTCTAGCGATCCTTCTGCTGCAGCCTTCCGAGTAGCTGGAACTACAGGTGCACGCTACCACACTCAGCTAATTTTTTTATTTGTTGTAGAGATGAAGTCTTGCCAAGTTGCTCAGGTGGGTCTCGAACTCGTGGGCTTGGGCAATCCACTCACCTCGGCCTCCCAAAGCTCTAGGATTACAGGCTGAGCCACTGAGCCTGGCCCTAATTTATTTTTATTTATTTCTTTTTTTGAGTCAAAGTTTCACTCTGTCACCCAGATTGGAAGGCAGTGGCACGCTCCCAGCCACCGCAGCCTCGACCTACTGGGATCAAGCAATCTTTCTACTTCAGTCTTCCAATTAGCTGGAATACAGGCACACGCCACCACGCCTGGCTAATTTTTTTATTTATTGTAGAGATACGGTCTTGCCAAGTTGCCCAGGCTGGTCTCGAATGCCTGAGCTCAGGCAATTTTCTAGCCTCTGCCTCCCAAAGTGCTGAGATTACAGACTTGAGCCATTGCACCCAAAGTTTCTGACACATAGTCTGAGCCCTCCATCCCTAAGTCTCCGTGTTGCAGTTACCCAGCACGAGGCTCATGAATGCTCACATGACTGAACTCCACGGATTTTATTCAGGGCAAGTTGGAGATGCAGATTCCATTGTTAATGCAGACTGAAGGGCCACACATCAAAAGTCAGCTTTCGGATCTTGGCTCAGGGACTCATTCCAGGACAAAACTGCAGAGAAGACCCCTCCAGCCAGGATTACATAAATTGCTATTTTCTGTTGTTTCACCTAAGCAGTATGATTCCAGTTTCTGAAAAATGCTCGTGAACCACAGTGTCTCATTCCTAGAAAGCCCCACCTTCCTGCTGACATGGGAGAGTGAGGACGAGGGGCAAGAGCCAGGTGCCGGGGGCCAGCCAAGGCCTCAGAGCAGGAGTGGGGGAGTCAGCAACACCGGTTCCATTCTAACCTCACCCTGTCTTCATTCTCTCTCTCTTTCTCTCTCTTCCTTCCTTTCTTCCTTCCTTTCTCTCTCTCTTTCTCTCTCTCTTTTTCTCTTTCTCTTTCTTTCTTTCTGACACAGGATCTCCCTCTGTCACCCAGGCTGGAGTGCAGTGGTGTGATCCTGACTCACAGTAGCCTCAATCTCCTGGGCTCCGGTGATCCTCCCCTGTCAGCCTGCAAGCCATCATTTTTGTTTTTTGTTGTTTTTTGTAGAGTCAAAGTCTCACTATGTTAGGTAGGCTGGTCTCGAATTCCTGGGCTCAAGCAAACCTCCTACCTCAGCCTCCCAAAGTGCTGGGTTGACAGACATGAGCCACCACGCCTGGCCTTGGATGGCATAAACCACACACATTTCTCACAGTTCTAGGGGCTGGGAAGTCCAAGGTGCTGGCAGATTCGGTGTCCGATAAGAGCACACTTTGTGGTTCATAGATGGTGTCTTTCCATTGTAAGCTCACCTGGTGGAAAGGACGATGAGCTCTCTCTGGCTTCTTGGATGAGGACATGCGTCTCACTCCTGAGGGCTCAGCCTCCAGCACCTGGATCTTGCCCCTCGTCCTCACTCTCAGGTCAGCAGGAAGGTGGGGCTTTCTAGGAATGAGACACTGTGGATCACGGACGTTTTTCAGAATCTGGAGTCATACTGCTTAGGTGAAACAACAGAAAATAGCAATTTATGTAATCCTGGCTGGAGGGGTCTTCTCTGCAGTCTAATCACCTCCCGAAGACCCCACCACCTCCTAATCCCATCGCCTTGGGGGTTAGGATTTCTTTTTTTTTTTTTTTTTTTTGAGTTGGGGTCTCACTCTGTCGCCCAGACTGGAGTGCAGTGGCCGCTCCCAGCCACCGCAGCCTCGACCTGCTGGGCTCCGGTGATCCTTCTGCCTCAGCCTTCCGAGTAGCCGGAATTACAGGCATGCGCTACCACGCCCGGCTGATTTTTGATTTATTGTAGAGATGAGGTCTCGCTGCCCAGTTGGGTCTCGAACCCGTGGGCTCAGGCAATCCACTCACCTCAGCCTCCCAAAGCGCAGGATTACAGGCTGAGCCACCAAGCCCGGCTAGGATTTCTTACATATGGACTTTGCAGGGGACACAAACATTGAGATCATAGCACTGACCAAGTCGAAAGGGAGTCCCAAGTCAGTTAGGAGGGGCTGTGTAGAGAACTACAGAAGTGTCTCCCAAGCCTCTGCCTGGGGTGGGAAGGGTGGGAGCACACATGAATGGAAACCACTTGAGGCCAGGGGAAGGACCACCAGGAAGCTGGACGCCAATTGGTTTCGGAGCACACACAGCTAGGATGGTTCTAGAAGCCAGAGTACAGAGACCTGATGACACACAGGGCAGGTCCTTGGCAGAGGGAATGAACGAACCTGGGATTAAAAGCTGCCACAAGCCGGATTCGTTGGCTCAGCCTGTGATCCCGTGCCTTGGGGGGCTGAGGTGAGTGGATTGCCTGAACCCGCGGGTTCGAGACCCACTTGGGCAACTTGGTGAGACCTCATCTCTACAATAAATCAAAAAATTAGCCGGGTGGGTAGCACGCGCCTGTAGTTCCAGCTACTTGGAAGACTGAGGCGGAAGGATCGCCAGAGCCCAGCAGGTCGAGGCTGCGGTGGCTGGGAGCGGCCACTGCACTCCAGTCTGGGCAACAGAGTGAGACTCCAACTCAAAAAAAAAAAAACAAAAAAAAACTGCCACAGACATCCCCTAACAAAGCTTAAACGCGAATCTCTTTCTTTTTTTGAGTCGGGGTCTCACTCTGTTGTCCAGGCTGGAGGGCAGTGGCATACTCCCAGCCACTGCAGTCTTGACCTGCTGGGCTCTGGTGATCCTTCCACCTCAAGCCTTCCAAGTAGCTGGAACTATAGGCACATGCCACCACGCCCGGCTAATTTTTTGATTTATTGCAGAGATGGGGTCTCACCAAGTTGCCCAGGTTGGTCTCGAACCCGTGGGCTCAGACAATCCTCTCACCTTGGCCTCCAAAAGTGTTGGGATTGTAGGTGTGAGCCACTACGCCTTGCCTAAACGCAAATTTTAGAGGCATCTACCAGATTCCAGATGACTAACCACATGCCAGAACAGAGGCCAATGCTATTTAAATGGGTACAACACATCCATCATCCATCAGTGTAAAACTGACAACTTCTGGCAATCAAATATTGCTACACATGCCAAGCAGCAGCAAGCTCACATCCTGGAGAAAAATCAATGTATAGTGACAGATTCAGTATTGGCAGGGATAATGCAATAAGCCCAAAGAGAATTAAAAGAACTATTGTAAATATGCTTCATACGTTCCAGAAGTTAGATGAAAACAGGAACAAGATGAAATAAATGATTGTTTTTATTTTTTTTGTTGTTGGAGTCTCACTCTGTTGCCCAGGCTGGAGTGCAATAGCATGCTCACGGCCACTGCAGCATTGACTTGCTGGGCTCAGGCCATCCTTCCACCTCAGCCTTCCAAGTAGCTGGAACTACAGGTGTGCGTCACCACACCCGGCTAATTTTTTGATTTATTGTAGAGATAAGGACTTGCCAAGTTGCCTGGGCTGGTCTCGAACCCATGGACTCACAGCAATTCTCTCACCTTGGTCTCCCAAAGTGCTGGGATTATAGGTGTGAGCCACCGTCCCTGGCCTCCGCCACTCCTTTAAATCTGAGCTAAATAGCCCTGCCTCCGAGAAGCCTTCCCTGACTTCCTACCAGTCACGGTCCTCTCAGCACCCTCAGCAGCCCCAATTTTCCATGGCAGCCTTTGGTGCATTTGAGATGAATTAATAATAGTTTTAGACCAGGTGTGGTGGCTCACACCTGTCATCCTAGCACTTTGGGAAGCTAAGGCGGGAGGATTGCTTGAGACTAGGAGTTTGAGACCAGGAGTTTGGGCAACATAGCCAGACCTTGTCTCCATAAAAATAACACAAATTAGCCGGGAGTGGTGGCGTGTGCCTGCAGTCCCAGCTACTTGGGAGGCTGCGGTGGAAGGATCACCTGAGTCCAGAAGGTTGAGCCTTCGGTGAGTCGTAATCATGCCACTGCACTCCAGCCTAGGTGACAGAATGAGACCCTGACCAAAAAAAAAAAATGAACCCTCACACCATCTAAGAACCTCCCAGACACACCCTGTCCATGAAACCCTTCCCCATCCCCATGAGGGCTCTCAAAACACTCTGTGCCTCCATTATGGAAATTACACACAACTCGGATCTGTCTCCCACTCTGTAAACTGAGAGGTTGATGTTACTTACTTCTGTGTCCCCAGAGACTTCACTTGGTACCTGATTCACAGCAGACACGAATACACACTTGCTACATTGAATGACATGAGTTAAAATCAGGGCCCATGCTTTGAAGACCTCTTCTGAGACTCGTCCATATACACTCTGGGTTCACATTTACCTGGAGGAGCAAAGGGCAGTCAAAGGAGCCAGGTGAGACTGGAGTGTTGGGCCCCCGCTAGCCACCCGTGCCAATTTCATTTTTATACTTTTTTTTTTTTTTTGAGTCTCACTCTGTTGCCCAGGCTGGAGTGCAGTGGCAACACTCATGGCCACTGCAGCCTCGACCTACTGGACTCCCTTCCAAGTTGCTGGAACTACAGGTGCACGCTACCATGCCTGACTTTTTTTTTTTTTTAATTGTAAAGATAAGGTCTCGCCAAGTTGCCCAAGCTGGTCTTAAACCCCTAGGTTCAGGCAATCCTCTCACCTCGGCTTGCCAAAGTGCTGGGATTATAGGCATGAGCCACTGCGCCCGGCCTTTTTTTTTTGAACCCAGGTTGGAATGTAGTGGCGTGATCCCGGCTCCTGGACTCAGACGATCCTTCTGCCTCATCCTCCCAAGTAGCTAGGACTACAGCTGTGCTCCACAACGCCTGGCTGATTTTTCTATTTTTTTGTAGGGACAAGGTCTCGCTCTATTGCCCAGGCTGGTCTTGAACTCCTGGGCTCAAGTGATTCTCCCATCTCAGTCTCTCAAAGTGCTGGGATTACGGGCATGAGACATTGTGCCCTACTGATATCAACTACTGATTAACCCCAGTTCTGGAAAGGCCACTAAGATTTCCAGTTGACCTTGTGTAAGAACAGGTACTTGTCAGGCTTGGTGGCTCAGCCTGTAATCCTGCGCCTTTGGGAGGTTGAGGTGAGTGAATTGCCTGAGCCCGCGGGTTCAAGACCCGCCTGGGCAGCGAGACCTCATCTCTACAATAAATAAAAAAATCAGCCGGGCGTGGTGGCGCATGCCTGTAATTCCGGCTACTCGGAAGGCTGAGGCGGAAGGATCGCCGGAGCCCAGCAGGTCGAGGCTGTGGTGGCCGGGAGCGGCCACTGCACTCCAGTCTGGGCGACAGAGTGAGACTCCAACTCAAAAAAAAAAAAAAAAAAAGGAACAGGTACTTAACTGTAAATCCTGCCTGAGGATCAAAACAATCTTGATGTTATCGTATTCCAGTTGAGCTACACATTCCCTTCTGAATCACAAAAACCCTCTCCCTACAGCACCTACACCCTGTGTCTCGGGGATGATGGTATGGGGATCCACCATCTCCTCTCATTGCCGTCTGAGACACAGGCATGGCTTCCGTTGGTAAGCCATTATTCAACATTCCTAAGAAACTAAATTGGTCGGCTTCCTTCTTCAGCCTCTCAGCTTTCTCAGACTCAGGCTAGGGACTAAGGCTAGGGTTTAGGATTAGAGTTAATAGTTAGTGTTAGGGTAAGAATTTAGAAATAGGGTTTAGGGTTTGTGTTAGGGGTTAGGGTAGGGTTAGGGCTAGGATTAGGGTTAGGTTTTGGCGTTGGGTTTAGGGTAGGGTTGTGTAGACCTGTCCACTGAGAGACGCCCCTCCCCCACTATCCCCAATTCGCTCTGGAGCCTACAACTAATTGAGATAGTCATTAATCCCTGCTTCCCTGAATCCTTTATTGTGGACACAAGTGTTTACCACCAGGTGCTAAAGTGTACAGATAGGTCACATGGGTTTTGGAGTCCACATAATAGATATTGAACACCAACTTTTCCTTTCTGTTTTTTTTGAGTTGGAGTCTCACTCTGTCGCCCAGACTGGAATGCAGTGGCAAGCTCCCAGTCACGGCAGCCTCGACCTGCTGGGCTCCGGCGATTCTGCCACCTCAGCCTTCCAAGTAGCCAGAACTACCGGTGCGCGCTGCCACGCCCAGTTAATTTTTTATTTATTGTAGAGACGAGGTCTCACCAAGTGCCCGGGCGGGTCTCGAACCCATGGACTCAGGCAATCCAATCGTCTCAGTCTCCCAAAGTGCTGGGACTACAGGCTGAGGCACCGAGCCCGACGTTCCTTTCTTTTCTTTTCTTTTTTTTTTTTTTTTTTTTTGAGTTGGAGTCTCACTCTGTCGCCCAGACTGGAGTGCAGTGGCCGCTCCCGGCCACCGCAGCCTCGACCTGCTGGGCTCCGGCGATCCTTCCACCTCAGCCTTCCAAGTAGCTGGAATTACAGGCATGCGCTACCACGCCCGGCTGATTTTTTGATTTATTGTAGAGATGAGGTCTCACTGCCCAGGCGGGTCTCGAACCCGCGGGCTCAGGCAATCCACTCACCTCAGCCTCCCAAAGGCACGGGATTACAGGCTGAGCCACCGAGCCCAGCTCTTTTTTTTTTTTTTGAGTCATGGTGTCACTCTTTTGTCCAAACTGGAGTGCAGTTGCTCACAGCTAATCTTTTGAAATTTTTGTAGGATGAGGTCTCACTGTGTTGTCTATGCTGGTCTTGAGCTCCTGGGCTCAAGCAACCCTCTGTCCTTGGTTTCCCAAAGTGCCGGGAATACAGGTATGAACCACTGCTCCCAGACAACAATTTATTTAAATTTTAATTGTGCAGACCCTTTGACTGAGCATTTCCACTTCTAGAAACTTACTCTATAGAAATTAGCAAAGTTATGCATAGAAGTATGTTCAAAGAAGTAATTGTTTTAATAACAAAAAATTGCATTTTAAGTATATAGCGGTATATTCATAAAATTATATATGCAACTACTTTAAAATGTCATAGAGCCATATGTTCTAACCTAAAATGATATCCAATGATATTAAGAAAAAAGTTATTCACATAGCAATCTTTTATTTTTAAAAGATATATATCTACTAGTATATGCATTGAAAAACCTAGATTAACAGATATAGAAACTCTTTTGGGGATAGTTTTACTTTTTGTGTTGTTCATATTTGTTAGAATAGGCATACATTCTATCTTTTGTCTTTGTAATAAAATAAAATAAAAGCAATAAAGGCTTTAACAAAGAATGTCATTTGCTTCCCTTCCTAGCTATATGACCTTGGCATAAGCTTTTTTTTTTTAATTGTTTTTTTGAGTTAGAGTCTCACTCTGTCGCCCAGGTTGGAGTGTAGTGGCATGCTTATGGCCACCGCAGCCTTGACCTGCTGGGCTCTGGTGATTCTTCCGCCTCAATCTTCCAAGTAGCTGGAACTACAGG
Organism: Cephalopachus bancanus; assembly: GCA_027257055.1. Taxonomy (NCBI): domain Eukaryota; kingdom Metazoa; phylum Chordata; class Mammalia; order Primates; family Tarsiidae; genus Cephalopachus; species Cephalopachus bancanus. The sequence continues at coordinate 307,950 of JAPVLO010000761.1, forward strand.
TGCACACCACCATGTCCAGCTTATTTTTTGATTTATTGTAGAGATGAGGTCTCGCCAAGTTGTCCAGGCTGGACTCGAACCCATGGGCTCATGCAATCCTCTGGCCTCTGCCTCCAAAAGTACTGGGATTATAGGCATAAGCCACTATGCCCGGCCTTCCTTTTCTAACATTAATGGTATATCAGGAGGAAAGACAAATATGTGTTCAGTTTGCTATACTGCAAGGGAAGTCTACATTAATCTTATAAAAGGATAACCTTCTTCTTTTCACTTGAAGGTTGTGATCCACACCGAAGTTCACCTGTCCCGAAACAGGTACCGCTTGCTGCTCTGAACATTTGGGGCCTCATGTAAACCAAGGCTGTGAGTACACCTGATCACCAAAGCAACAGGTGTCTGTCTTGCTGAATTAAGTCTACCCAAAGCTGCTACCCCCTTGCATGTTTTGGGTCTAAGCCAGAGGATTCTCTGTAACCTTTCACATGGTGAACTGTAACCTGGCTAGATATTTAAACAGATTAACCTACTTATGTACCAATCACTGAGTTTTGGCCAATTAAAGGCGGCTAGCTATTCAAATGGGGTTCAAATAAAGCAAACACTGAGCTATAGCCAGTCCAGCTGTGCCTGTCCCTCCCTTCCATTTTCTGAACCTCACTTTCCTTTTCCTGTCCTTGAGTCTTCTTCCACTGTGTGACTGCCTCTCTTAGCCTGCTCTATTGTTCTTCGCTCAAACTCTGTTGAATTTAATTTGTCTTAGGTTCTTTCTTTCTTTCTCTTTTTCTTTTTCGTTTTTTGAATTGGGATCTCACTGTCACCCAGGCTGGAGTGCAGTGGCACGATCACAGCTCACCACAGCCTCAAACTCCTAGGCTCAGGCAATCCTCCTGCCTCAGCCTTCCAAGTAGCTAGGACTACAGGTACATGCCACTATACTGGCTGATTTTTAAATTTTTATTTATTTTATTTTTACTGAGTAGGAGTCTCACTGTTGCCCAGACAGGAGTGCAATGGCATGCTCACAGCTACCAGAGCCTCCACTTGCTGGGTTCAGGCGATCCTTCCACCTCAGCCTTCCAAGTAGCTAGAACTACAGGCACGCACCACCATGCCCAGCTAATTTTTTGATTTATTGTAGAGACGAGGTCACATCGAGTTGCCCAGGCCGATCTTCAACCCCTGAATTCCAGCAATCCTCTGTCTCCACCTCCCAACGTGCTCAAATTACAAGCATGAGCCACTGTGTCTGGCCTGAAGTGGGGGAAAAGGTGACATTGAGACGCAAAGGAGGACAATAGAAGTCCACTCTTTGATAAAGGATAACTACAAAATGAGTCTTCTTTAAAAAGTGGGATCAGCTCTAATTAAATGGAGACTATGAAGCAAATCCCTAGACCAAAATGTGCTTTGATGGCGAGAACTATGTGGGTACTCCCATGGGAAACTGATGATCCAACATCAGAGAACCATATGTAGATCCTGGATTAGGTGATGAATCAACTCAGTCAAAGGTTCCGAATTACATCTGTTCTGTTCTGTACCGTAAGTCATAGATTCTTCTTTACTTTACTACCATTTGACAAAAGAGATAAGAACGCTCATCAAATCGTTTATCTACAATATGTCTTTAATATCTAAAACGTAAACTTTGATAGACATCAAGGTTTGTAAAACAGGTTTTAAATAACTATAAAAAGCCATAAAACAGGCTGGGCATGATGGCTCATGTCTGTAATCCCAGCACTTTGGGAGGCCAAAGTGAAAGGATTGCTGGAGCCCGGGAATTCAAGACCAACCTGAGCAACACAGTGAGACCTCGTCTCTACAGAAAATTTAGCCAGGAGTGGTGGTACATGCCTGTAGTGCCAGCTACTTGGGAAGTTGAAGTGGAAAGATTGCTTGAGCCCAGGAGGTCAAGGCTGTGGTGAGCCATGATTGTATCTCTGCACTCCAGCCTGGGTGACAGAGTGAGACCCTGACTCGGAAAAAAAATAAGAGCCATAAAACAATATGTAGGCCGGGTGTGGAGGCTCACGCCTACAATCTCAGCACTTTGGGAGGCTGAGGCGAGAGGATTGCCTAATTCCAGGGATTTGAGACCAGCCTGGGCAACTTGGTGAGACCTTGTCTCTACAATAAATCAGAAAAATTAACCAGGTGTGGTGGCATGTACCTGCAGTTCCAGTTACTTGGAAGGCTGAATGCAGAAGGATCACCTGAGCCCAGCAGGTGCTGTGAGCATGCCACTGCACTCCAGTATGAGTGACAGAGTGAGAGTCCAACTCAAAACAACAACAGCAACAAAAACCAATGGGCTACCATTTATATAAAAAACAGGAAAAAGTATACACACACATGCATATATATTCACAAATATGTTAACAAATATAAGCTGTGACGGCCAGGCTCAGTGGCGCAGCCTGTAATCCCAGCACTTTGGGAGGCTAAGGCTAGTGGATTGCCTGAGCCTGCAAGTTCAAGACCAGCCTGGACAAGTTGGCGAGACCTCGTCTCTACAATAAATCAGACATTAGCCAGGTGAGGTAGCGCGCGTCTATAGTTCCAGCTACTTGGAAGACTGAGGCAGAAGGACTGCCAGAGCCCAGGAGGTCAACGCTGGGGTGGCTGTGAGTGTACCACTGCATGCCAGCCTTTGTGACAGAGACTCCAACTCAAAAAAAAAAAAAAAAAGCTGTGGCAGACTGCAGAAAATGCCACAAACTCCCCTTATCCTTATATGTATGCCCTTTGCATTTTACCCCAATGCAACTTTCCAGCTCTTTCCATCAAGATGTGGAGTCTATTTCTTCACCCTTTGTCCTGTACTTGGCCATATGAGGTTCATTAGCAAACAGGATGAAAGCAGAGACTTGAAAAGTACATGCACATTGGGGTAGAGTTCGTTTGACTGCTGGGAACTGTTTTGTCCTTACATGAGTCGGGGTTCATTGGCTAGTCTTGGAGGCATGTGATCATCACCCCAGCTGACATCAAGCCAACTTACAGACATGCGAGGACCCCTAGTCCAACCAGCCTGCCAACTCCAGACATGTGACTCAGGCAACCCTTGACCATTCAGCCCTGCTGAGCAAGCCCAGACTAGAGCTACTTAGCTGGCCCAGAGAATCTTGAGCAAATAAAGATGCTTGTTAGAACATCATCCCAAGTGAACTAATGCAGGAACAGAAAACCAAACACCGCATGTTCTCATATATAAGTAGGACCTAAACTAAGGATCTGCAAAGGCATAGAGAATGGTACAATGCAGGAGTCTTCAGCTCCCAAGCCATGTATTGGTACTGGTCCATGGCCTGTGAGGAACCGGGCCACACAGCAAGCAGTGAGTGTCAGCTAAGTCAGCAAAGCTTCATCTGTATTCACAGCTGTTCCCCATCACTCGCATGACTGCCTGAGCTTCACCTTCTGTCAGATCAGTGGGGGCATTAGATTCTCATGGAAGCATGAACCCTATTGTGAACTGCGTGATCGAGGGATTGAGGTGGCGAGTTCCATCTGAGAATCGAATGCCTGATGGTCTCAGGTGGAGCTGAGGCGGTGATGCTAGTGCTGGGAAACGGCTGCAGATACAGGTTAACAAGAGCAGTGAGGTTTGACTGCACAGAGGGCATAATACATCAATTGCTTGCGGACTCATATCAAAACCCTATCTGTGAGGGGCAAGTGAGTTCCTGGGCTTCAACTGAACAGCTGCATCTGGTGGCAGGCTTTAAGTCAGACTCCGACACTTATTTTAGTCCGCACGTGGCCCGCCCATTATTTTATTCACCACTTCCATCCATGCCTCTTTTTTTAATGGTGAGTTGCACAATTATTTCATTATATATTACAATGTAATAATAATATAAATAAATAAAGTACACAATAAATGTTATGCGCTTGAATCATCCTAAAACCATCCTCCGCCCCGGTCCATGGAAAACCTATCTTCCAGGAAACCAGTCCCTGATGCCAAAATGGTTGGGGACTGCTGGTATAATGGGGGTTAGAGACTCAGAAGGGGGAGAGGAAGGGGTGGAAAGACAAAAAAAAAATTGCCTATCAGGTACAATGTACACAGGGGGGTGGGGGTTGCACTTAAAGTCCAGAATTCTTCACCCTATACAATGCAACCATGTAGCCAAAAACTATTTATACCCTCTAAAGCTATTGAAATTTTTTTAAAAAAAAGATGTTTTCTGTGTTAAGTCACTAAGTTCTGAAGTGGCTTGTCAGGCAGCAAAAACCAATGTACACATGGCAGAGCCTATCTCTGGAAAGATTTTCTCTTTTTTTTGATTGGAAAATATACTTTATTTAGAAAGTAAATTGGGTGGAGAGAGAGAGAGAGAAGAGGCTCACCTCCCCAAGGTAGGATCAAACTTCTAAATAAAGATCAGTGCACTTCTAATATGAAACATTATAATAAATGTGAGCTATACGGACGTTGAAGAAAGATGAATAAATACAAGTAAGATCACTTGTTATCCGGTGATTCCAGTTCAGGGTCACAGGTGGCCAGAGCCGATCAGACAACATCATCTGGGTGCATTTACACTCACCCCACACTCACTCAGATGGGGACAAGCTAGACCCAATTTAGACAGTATAAATGAACAAGTTCACATCTCTGCACACTTTGGGGATGTGGAAGGAAACCGGAGTACCCAGAGAAAAGCCGCCCAGACATGGGGAGATCGGGCCGATGCCACATAGACAGTGGCCCCGGCAGGAAACAGACTTTTTTTTTACTTATCAACATGATAACGAAATGACATTCTTCAAGGACCGGCTGTAACTGAACTGAAAATGAACACACGGGGCCTTTGATTGTGTTTTACTCTCTCAGATCGAAGACCTTTGTCCTCCAACACAATACAGGCCTGTCTGATGTCTGAAACAGCAGCCCAGTCTCTTATCTCTGCAGTGGCTTAACTACAAGTGCCTGTGACAGTTTCTAAGCTACCATAAAGGGTTGTTTCATTCACATCATGTCAAGGTTCTTATTCCGATGTCCATGTTCTGTTCACTACAGTGTACCACCTCCTTACTGAGGAAGAAGGATGAGATCACTGGAATCTGAGCTACGAGGGGGTCCCCCCAAAAACCCAGAATTAAGGTATTAAAAATTGTGTATTAGCTGGGCATGGTAGCTCACGCCTGTAATCCCAGCACTTTGGGAGGCTGAGGTGAGAGGATTACCTGAGCCCACGGGTTCGCGACCAGCCTGGGCAACACAGCGAGACTTTGTCTCTACAATAAATCAAAAAATTAGCCGGATGCGGTGGCGAGCACCTGTAGTTCCAGCTACTTGGAAGGCTGAGGCAGAAGGATCACCTGAGCCCAGCAGGTTGAGGCTGCGGTGGCCATGAACGTGCCACTGCACTTCAGCCTGGGCAACAGAGTGAGACTCCGACTCAAAAAAAAAGCATATTTATTCTTCCATGTTTAAACTTCAGTCACCTTCAAAGTACTCTCCACTGGATGCAATATATCTATCAAGATGCTTTTTCTACTGCTCAAAACATCTTTTGAATGTGTCAATGTTGATGCCTTTAAGTTCTTCAGTTGTTTTTTTGTTTCACCTCTTCCACAGTGGGAACATGTTTCCCTCGAGGATTTTTCATGGGGGGGAGTCACACGGGACAAGGTCGGGGATTAGGGAGGGTGGGGCCTGGAGGTCATGACATTTTTTATCAAAACCTGCTGAACACAGCGCAGTGTGTGCAGGTGCGCTCATAAATCACCCATCATAAAATGGGCAAACGTTGAAAGAATCTCCCCTCCCCCCCAAAAAATAACTGAAGCCGAGTACAGTCTCTCACAACAACACTAGCTGGTACACTGATGCCAATGGGTTCCTAGAACACGTACCTAGCAGGGAAAGCCCGTATTACAAAGGACCAGCCCTCCAAAAAACAATTCCACCTTTTTCGGGGGATCTCCTTTCGTATACTGGTTGCATGTGATTAAACTTGAATTGACTTAGGGGAAAAAAAAGAGGAATTTGTTTCATTGCTAAATTCAGGGACAGCTTGATCTAACCATGGAAACGGTGGGGATGGGCGAGGCCTCAGGAACAATCGGATCCAGGGACTTGAATGTGACAGGTTCTCTCTCCTGTTTCTCTCTGGGGCTACCTCATCCGCTCCCACTGAAGACCAGTATCTGGCGGATAGACTGCTGAAAACCATTGAGTCTTAGAATCTTTGACTCGCTGCCTTGACATTCAGTCTACCCTCCCAGCCACTCATGGTGTAAACTCAAACACCTGAGGAAGAAGCCTGCCTGGCACTCAGTCCTTGGGTCTGCTTCCCAGGCCTTCACGAATCAACTGCGGCCTGGAGATTGACTTCTCTTGAGATCAACCCACATGTTGGAGTAGCGGAAGGAACTAGAAGGAACTATTTTCAGAAGAGGATACCGCTGCTTGCAGAAGAAAAGAGAGTGTCAGGCAAAACACCAGAATCTGAGGGCCAAAAAAAAAATGAGCTTTGGAGTCAAGACAAGCCTGGGTCTGTGTCCTGGTGTGCCACCAATACAGTGTGACTTTGGCAGCTTACTTAATCTCTCCAAGCCTCAGTAACCCATGGGGTTACTTTAAGTTTTTGTTTGTTTGTTTGAGTCGTGATTTTACTCTGTCACCCAGGCCGGAGTGCAGTGGCACCATCACAGCTACCATAGCCTCAACTCCTGGGCTCAGGCGATCCTTTTGCCTCAGCCTTCCAAGTAGCTGGGACTACAGACGTGTGCCCCCATGCCTGGATAATTTTTTAATTTATTGTAGAGACCAGGTCTCACTGTGTTGCCCAGGCTGAGCTTGAACTCCTGGGCAACCCTCTCACCTCAGCCTCCCAAAGTGCTGGGATTACAGGCCTGAGCCACCTACCACACCTGTCTAGTTTTCCATTTTTAAGATCTCTTTCATTGTTTTTTAAAAATAGACTCGCTGGGTGCGGTGGCTCAAAAGAAAAAAAAAGACTGCTTTTTTTTTTTTTTGGTCAGAGTCTCACTCTATCACCCAGGCTGGAGTGCAGTGGCATGCTCATGGCCACTGCAGCCTCGGCCTTCCTTATCAGCCTTCCAAGTAGCTGGAACTACAGGCACTCGCCACGATGCCTGGTTAATTTTTTGATTTATTGTAGAGATAAGGTCTCAAGTTGCCCAGGCTGGTCTCGAACCTGTGGGCTTGGGCAATCCTCTCACCCCAGCCTCCCGAAGTGCTGGAATTATATAGGCTTAAGCCACCGCGCCTGGCCAGACTTTATTCTTTAGAGCAGTTTTAGGTTCAAAATCGAGCAGAAAGTACAGAGTTCACATACTCCCCCTGCCTCCACACATGCACAGGCCCTCACTGCCAACACCCCCACCAGAGCTGCACATTTGTTCCAACTGATGGGTCTATGTTGATGCACCATTATCACCCAAAGTCTATAGTTTACACAAGGGTTCAGTCTTGGGGTTGGACATTTGATGGGTTTTGACAAACGCAAAATGACATGTATCTGCCATTAGAGCATCATACGGAGCAGCTTCACTGTCCTAAAAATCCTCTGAGCTCCACTTAATCAGCCTTTCCTCCCCTCCCTTCCCCCCCAAACCCCCCGCCCCTGCCACCAACCCAGGCAAGCACTGATCTTTTTATAGTAACCACAGTCTTGCCTTTTCCAGAATGTCACGTTGTTCACCGGTTCCCAACCTTTTTGGCATCAGGGACTGGCTTTTGTGGAAGACTATTTTTCCATGGACCAGGGTGGTGGGGATGGTTTGGGGATGATTCAAGCACATTCCATTTATTGTGTACTTTATTTCTATCATTGTTACATTGTAATGTATAACGAGATAATCATACAACTCACCATAATGCAGATTCAGTGGGAGCCTTGACCTTGTTTTCCTGCAACTAGCTGGTCCCATCTGCAGGTGATGGGAGACAGCGCTAGCACCACCGTCTTAGCTCCACCTCAGATCATCGGGCATTAGATTCTCATAAGGAATGTGCAACCTTGATCCCTCGCATGCGTAGTTCACAACAGGGTTCGCGGTCCTATGAGAATCAAATGCCACTGCTGATCTAACAGGAGATAGAGTTCAGGCAGTAATGTGAGCGATGGGAAGCGGCTGTATATACAGATGAAGCTTCACTCACTCATTCACTGCTCACCTCCTGCTGGGTGGCCTGGTTCCTAACAGGCCACAGACCAGCCCAGGGCGGGTTGGGGACCCCTGATGTAGTTGGAGTCATCTAGTGTGTAGGCTTTTTGAGTGGCTTCTTTCACTTGGTAATATGCATATCCTTCATGTCTTATCATGGCTTGATAGCTCATTTCTTTTCAGTGCTGAATGAATGCCACAGTTTGTCCATTCACCTGCCAAAGGACATCTTATTTGCTTCCAGTTTTTGGCAATGATGAATAAGACTGCTGTAAATATTCGTTGCAGGTTTCGTGTGGACATAAATATTCAACTCAGTTGGGTAAATACCTAGGAGTGCAATTGCTGGATCATATGGTAAGACTATATTTAGCTTCTTTGTAAGAAACAGCCAAGCTGTCTTTCAAAGTGTCTGTACCATTTTGCAATCCCACGAGCAACAAATAAGAGTTCCTGTCATTCTGCATTCCTGGAAGTTTCTGGTATTGGCAGTGTTTTGGATTTTTGCCATTGTAATAGGTGTATAGTGGTGTATTTATGCCACTATAATTGTTGTTATAATTTGAAGTCTCTGGCCAGGCTCGGTGGCTCAGCCTGTAATCCTGCGCTTTGGGAGGCCGAGATGAGTGAATTGCCTGAGCCTGCGGGTTCGAGACCCGCCTGGGCAACTTGGCAAAACCTCATCTCTACAATAAATCAAAAAATCAGCCGGGCGTGATAGCACGTGCCTGTAATTCTGGCCACTCGGAAGGCTGAGGCAGAAGGATCGCTGGAGCCCAGCAGGTCGAGGCTGCAGTGGCCGGGAGCCTCACAGTCACACAGCCTCAACCTGCTGTGCTCAGGTGATCCTTCCACTTCAGCCTTTCAAGTAGCTGGAATCACAGGCATGTGCCACCACCCCTGGCTAATTTTTTGATTTATTGTAGAGACGAGGTCTCTTGAACCATGAGCTCAGGCAATCCTCTCGTCTCTGTCTCCCAAAGTGCTGGGATTACAGGCATGAGCCACCATGCCTAGCTCTCTCATTCTCTTGACAGTGTCTTTTTGCAGAGCAAAAGTTTTTAATTTCAATGAAGTCCAGCAAATCAGCTATTTCTTTCATGGATCATGCCTTTGGTATTATATCTAAAAAGTCACTGCCAAACCCAAGGTGATCTAGACTTTCTCCTATGTTATCTTCTAGGAATTTTATAGTTTTGTGTTTTACATTTAGGTCTATGATCCATTTTGAACTAATTTTTCATAAGGGCTTAAAGTCTGTGTCTACACTCTTTTTTTTTTTTTTGGCATGTGGCTGTCCAATGATTCTAGCACCATTTGTTGAAAAAAAATTATCTTCTTCCACTTGTATTGCCTTTGCTCTTTTCTCAAAGATCAGTTGATTTTATTTGTGTGGGTCAATTCCAGGGCTCTATATTCTGTGCATTGATCTATTTGTCTATTCTTTCACCAATATACACTGTCTTGATTACTGTAGCTTTACAGCAAGTCTTCTTTCTCTTTTTTCAAGTTGGGATCTCACTCTGTCATCCAGGCTGGAATGTCATAGCATGGTCATGGCTTACTGGGAATCAGGGAATCCTTCTGCCTCAGTCTCCCAAGTAACTGAGACTACAGGCATGTGTGCCACCACAACTAGCTAATTTTTTGACTTTTTTTAGAGACAAGGTCTAGCTATGTTGTCTAGGCTGGTCTTGAACTTCTGGGCTCAACCGATCCTCTTGCCTTGGCCTCCCAAAGTGCTAGGATTACCAGCATAAGATACCACACCTGGCCTAACAAATATTGAATATTTACTTTATGCCAAGCATTGTTCCCATGGATGGAAATACAGTTGTATGAGGGAGGAAGAAGCTTATATTTTAGTGGGAGAGAAAGATAACAACCTTAGAGAGTGATAAGTGTGCTGGGAAGAAACCAAAGTAGGGTAATAGAGAGAAATTGATAGAGGACAAGAAGGAATGAGGCCTCAAGGGGGGTGGGTTGTGGGTAACATCAAAGAGCTGGAAGCAGAGATGGGGTTCATCCCTGCTAGACACAGATATGATCTTGTTGGTGCTGAGTACAGTTAAGAACTAGCAGATGCCAGTGTTTATAATGCTGCCCTCAAATGGAAGCATACAGGCTGTTGGTGGAGTCTTCCCACTTGGTCAAGTCAGACAGAGTTTAGAAAAGCAGGGGCCAGGCGCGGTTGCTCACACCTATAATCCCAGCACTTTAGGAGGCCAAGGTCAGATAATTGCCTGAGCCTGCAGGTTTGAGACCAGCCTGGGCAATTTGGCGAGAATGCATCTCTACAATAAATCAAAAAATTAGCCGGGCATGATGGCGTGCACCTGTAGTTCTGGCTACTTGGAAGGCTGAGGCGAAAGGATTGCTTGAGCCCAGCAGGTCGAGGCTGTGGTAGCTGGGAGCGTGCCTCTGCCCTCCAGCCTGGGGGACAGAGACTCCGACTCAAAAAAAAAAAAAAAAAGGAAAGCGGGGATGGGGCAAGAACCTGGCTTCCTTCTCAATTCTGGCAGGCTCCATTCTTGTGCAAAAGGGATTAGGATGCCAGGTAAAAGCTGAGACAGACGTGGTGAGCTTCTCTCTGCAGTCACACCACTGCCAGCAAGTCCTGTATACTTGGTTACATAAATAAGGAACTTATAGTGGGAGTGCATGCGTGTGTGTGTGTTTGTGTGTGTGTATCTCTAAACTAATCTGTAACACTTCAGGAAAACCAGAAAGGTCTCTCTCAAACAAGGATATTTATTGAAACTAAGAAGTGAATGATAAGAAAGAGACAAACTGATACTGATCTGAAAAATTAAAAAAAAATTCCAAGACAGAACAACAGAGCGTAGTGATGTGGTGTGTTCAAAACACAGAAAGAAAGACTTTGTGGCTGCAGTCTGTAGCACTGGGGGTGCAGGGAGGGGAGGGGTACCAGTGGAAATGAGGCTTGAGAGGGAAGCAATGGCCGGATCACTCAAGGTCTTAGAGATCTTGAAGGTGTTTTTAAGTACATTGAGAAATCACTGGAAGGTTTTAAGCAAGGGAGAGAAATAATCTGACATATTTTTTAAAAAGATTATTTTGGGCCAGGCAAGGTGGCTCAGCCTGTAATCCCAGCACTTTGGGAGGCTGAGGTGAGAGGACTGCCTGAGTCCAGGGGTTTCAGACCAGCCTGGACAACTTGGTGAGACCTTGTCTTTACAATAAATCACAAAAACCAGCCAGGTATGGTGGCAGGTGTCTGTTGTTTCAGTTACTTGGAAGGCTGAGGCGGAAGAACTGCCAGAGCCCAGCAGGTTGAAACTGCACTGGCCATGAGTGTGCCACTGCCCTCCAGCCTGGGCAGCAGAGTGAGACTCCAACTCATTTAAAGAAATTTAAAAATAGAGCCCGAAATATTTCATATCTTTGGTGCTACTGTAAAAGGCAGTTTTACATTTCCTTTTTTTTTTTTTTTTTTTGCTGACACTTGACACTTTATTAACGGGGAAACTCACCTTGATCTGGCAAAGGTGAGGTTGGGATGCAGGTCTAGTGCCCAATGCAGGGAGGATTTTCCAGGAAGTCAGTGTTTCTCCATGCAATTTTTTTTCTTTTTGAGTTGGAGTCTCACTCTGCTGCCCAGGCTAGAGGGCAGCGGCATGTTCACGGCCACCACAGCCTCGACCTGCTGGGCTCAGGTGATTCTTCCAAGTAGCTGGAACTACAGGCACATGCCACCATGCCCCGCTAATTTTTTGATTTATTGTAGAGACGAGGTCTTGCCAAGTTGCCCGGGCTGGTCTTGAAACCCTGGGCTCAGGCAATCTTTTGGCCTCGGTCTCCCAAAGTGTTAGGATTACAGGCGTGAGCCACCATGCCTGGCCTTCTCCATGCACATTTAGAGGAAACACGGTCATGGACGAAATCCTCATAGAGAGCAGCGCTGCCACTGGGGGAAGCCAGGGTAGAAAGGGTGCCCTAGCCACAGCTGGGCCCTGGGACAGCAGGGCCTGGATGTTGGTGGTTGGAAAGCCGGGGCACACCATCAGGGCCCAGGAACTTCTCAGAGTTGCAGGCAACATCCTTGCGACACACCGGAGAACAAGTGATGAGCTCGGGGTCGGTCATGAGTGCAGTGGTGTCATGCTGGGCGCTGGCAGGGCAGCCCGCAGGAAGGTGAAGAGTGGATGCACACACGGCCATTCACCGCGCACTTTTCCAGCAGTGTAAAGCTGGGCTCGAACCCACAGCCGGGTTGAATGTACTTGCGGGAATTCGGAATCTCTTCGTTCTTGGCGTTGTCCCGATGCCCAAACTGGTTACACGGGAATCCAGGCACTACCAGACCCCGGGACCCAAGGCGCTGCTGTAGTTCATTCATCTGGGTGGAGTCCCGGATCGTGGTGCCTCCGAGGAAGGCCAAGTTCCCCATGAGCAACTCTTTGCCCCACAGGGAGCCCAGACTCACAGGCCTACATGGACTGGACCACGGTCGCTAGCTGAGATGCACACATGACATAGGCATCTGCAGAGGAGGGCGAGCCTCAGACCAGGGCCTATATATATTTTTGGAGTCGAGGTCTTGCTCTGTTGCCCAGGCTAGAGTGTATTGGCATGATCACAGCTCACTATAGCCTCCAACTCATGGGCTCAAGCAATCCTCCTGCCTCAGCCTCCCGAGTAGCTTGCACTACGTGTGTGCCACCACACCTGGCTAATTTTCTGATTCTGTGTACAGAAGAGGTCTTGCTATGTTGCCCAGGCTGGTATTTAACCCCTTGGTTCAAGCAATCCTCTTGCCTCAGCTTCCCGAAGTGCTAGGATTACAGGTGTGAGCTACCATGCCTCTCCCAATCAATTTTTATATTTTGACCTTGTATTCTGTGACCTTGTTAAATTCACTTATTAGTTCTAGAAGCATTTTTCTGTTGTAGAATCCTTTTTTTCCCTTCTTTATGTTAAGGAGAAAACATTTAGTCTTTCACTATTATGTATAATATTAGATAGGTTTTTCATAAACGCCTTTGTCAAAGAAGTTATAGTCTAGGTTGCTGAGAGTTTTTATCATGAAGGGTGTTGAATTTTGTCAAATACTTTTCCTGTAACTATTGTGAAATAATCATATGGTTTTTCTCCTTTTCTGCTAATATGGTAAATAGCATAAACTATTTTTCAAATTTGAAACTAGTCTTAAATTCTTCAGATAAATTCCACTTAGTTCATATCTTTTTTTTTTTTTTTTTGAGTTGGAGTCTCACTCTGTCACCCAGACTGCAGTGCAGTGGCCGCTCCCAGCCACCGCAGCCTCGACCTGCTGGGCTCCGGCGATCCTTCCCCCTCAGCCTTCCAAGCTGGAATTACAGGTATGCGCTACCACGCCCGGCTAGTTTTTGATTTATTGTAGAGATGAGGTCTCGCTGCCCAGGCGGGTCTCAAACCCGCGGGCTCAGGCAATTCACTCACCTCAGCCTCCCAAAGGCGCGGGATTACAGGCTGAGCCACCAAGCCCGGCTAGTTCATATCTTTTTAATATATTGCTAAATTGATTTATTCATATTTTAATAAGTAAATTTATGCCTATGTCTATAAAGGATATTGGCCCATAATTTCATTTTCATGTAATATCTTTGTCAAGTTTTGGTCGGCGTTATGCTAGTTTCATAAAATGATATTGAAAGTTTTCCCTTCTCTATTTTTTGAGAGGGTTTGTGTAGGATTGCTACTATTTCTTCCTTAAATGTGTGGTCGAATTCACCAGTGAAGATATCTGAGCTTGGAATCCTTTTATGAGAAGATTATGAATGTGATTTCTTCGATATGAAGATATTTCACTTTAAAATTTCTTCTGTTTTGTGAAGTTGTTTTTAGGGAATTTATTTATCTAAGTTATATAATTTACTAACAAAGTTATTCACAGTATTTCTTTATTATCCTTTCAAGTCTGTAAGATCTGTAGTAATGTCTTTTTTTCCATTTCTAATTTTGGCAATTTATGTTTTCCTCTTTTCTTAATCATTCTGGTTAGAGATTTATCAAATTTATTTCATTTTCATTGTACTTATTTTTGCTACTTATATTTTATTTATTTATTTATTTTTGGGTTGGAGTCACTCTGATGCCCAGGCTGGAGTGCAGTGGTACGCTCATTGCCACCGCAGTCTTGACCTGCTGGGCTCAGATGATCCTTCAACCTTAGCCTTCCAAGTAGAATGCACCACTACAGGAATGCACCACCATGCCTGGCTACTTTTTTATTTATTGTAGAGATAAGGTCTTACCAAGTTTCCCAGGTTGGTCTTAAACCTATGGGCTCAGGCAATCCTTTCACCTCGGCCTTCCAAAGTGCTGGGATTATAGGTGTAAGCCACAGCACCTGGCTGTGAGTTAATATTATATGACTTCCTATATAGTGTAAGGATCTTAGATTAACTATTATATACCTCACAATATACTATGACTTCCTTTTTTTTTCTTTTTTAGAGATGAGGTCTTGCCAAATTGCCCAGGCTGGTCTCAAATCCATAGGCTCAGGCAATCCTCTCACCTCAGGCTCCCAAAGTACTGGGATTATAGGTGTGAGCCACTGTGCCCGGCTGATTTCTTCTTTAAGCAGTTAATTATCTTTTAAAATTTAACAAATGAGAAAAAAGTATATCTTTTTTACTCACATAAATACCACTTCTGGTGCTTTTCATCCTTTGTATAAATCCTAGTTTTCATCTTACATTATTTTCCTTTGACCTGAAAAACTTCCTTTAATATTTCAGGCCTACTGTGATGAATTCTCTTAGTCTCTTTGTCTGAAAACATTTCTATTTTGCCTTCATTTAAAAATATATATACACCTAACTCTGGTAAGGATGGCCATCATTAATAAATAAAAAAACAGAAGATGCTGGAGTGGGTGCAGAGATATCTACAATGTTGGTGGGAATGCAAGCTAGTTCAAACTCTATGGAAAGCAGCGTGGCAATTCCTAAAAGAACTAAAAGTTGACCTTCCATATGATCCAGCAATCCCTCTCCAGGGAATATACCTGGAGGAACATCAATCTTTCTACAAAAAAGACACCTGCACATACATATTTATATCCTTACTATGTACAATAGCAAAAACATGGAACCAACCCTATTGCCCACTGAAAGTGAATTGGATGAGTCAGGAGCAGTGGCTGTCATCCCAGCACTTTGGGAGGCTGAGGTGAGGGGATTGCCTGAGCCCACGGGTTTGAGACCAGCCTGGGAAATTTAGTGAGATCTCATCTCTACAATAATTAAAAAAAAAAAAATTTAGTCGGGCATGGTAGTGCATGCCTGTAGTTCTGGCAAGTTGGAAGGCTGAGGCAGAAGGATCACTGGAGCCCAGTGAGTTGATGCTGGGGTGTCTGTAAGCATGCCACTGCACTCCAACCTGGATGATGGAGTGAGACTCCAACTCAAAAAAAAAAAAAAAAGAAAGAAATTGGGTTGGCTGAAGAAAATGTGGTACATATACATGATGGGGTATTACGCAGCCATAAAGAAGAACAAAATCATGAACTTTGCAGCAAATTGGATGGAGTTGGAGACTATTGTACTTAGTGATCTATCACAGAAGCAAAGAACAGAATACCACATATTCTCACTCATAAGTGAGCCCTGAATATGAATCATGTTAGCACAAGGGAGGGATTGGCAGTTGCTGGACACTGCTGGGACGAGGAGGGGGAGGGGGACATGTAACAACACAAAGGATACCTGGTCCTTTATCAGGAGAAGTGAGAGCCAGTTGGAGGCCCAAACTTCACCTGCATGCAGCCTGCTTGTGTAGTTAATCCTTACTTGTACTCCACATCTCAGTAATAATAACTGTAATAATAGTAATAATAATAGGCCGGGTGTGGTGGCTCAAGCCTGTAATCCCAGCATTTTGGGAGGTCGAGGTAAGAGGACTGCCTAAGCCCAGGGATTTGAGACCAGTCTGGGCAACCTGGCAAGACCTCACCTCTATAATAAATCAAAATATTAGCTGGATGTGATAGCATGCACCTGTAGTTCCAGCTACTTGGAAGGCTGAGGTGGAAGGATCACCTGAGCCCAGCAGGTAATGCTGCAGTGGCTGTGAGCGTGCCACTGCACTCTAGCCTGGATGACAGAGTGAGACTCTGACTCAAAAAGATAATAATAAATATATATGCTTTATTTTTTAGATAAGTTTTAGGTCCATAAGAAAATTGAGTGCAAAATAGAATTCCCTTATATCCCCTCACCCTCACCCTACCACAGGCCATAATTTTTCAAGTTTATTTTCACTGAATATAGATTCCAGTTTTACATATTTCTCTCCCTTTGAACACTTCAAAGATTGTTCTCCATCCATCATATTCTGGCTAGCATTATTTCTGGTGAAAAGTCAGTGATCACTCCTATTGTTGTTTGCCTGTGTCTTTTTTTCTTTTAAGATTTTTACTCTCAGCAATTTGACTATCATGCACTTATGCATGATTTTCTTTGTATTTTTCCTGCTTGGGGTTCTTTGAGATTCTAGGCTCCATGAATTAACAACTTTCATCAAATTTGGAAAACTTTTGTTCATTATTTCTTTTTTTTTCCTTGAGTTGGAGTCTCACTCTGTTGCCCAGACTGGAGTGCAGTGGCCGCTCCCGGCCACCACAGCATCGACCTGCTGGGCTCTGGCGATCCTTCCGCCTCAGCCTTCCAAGTAGCCGGAATTACAGGCATGCACCACCACGCCCGGCTGATTGTTTTATTTATTGTAGAGATGAGGTCTCGCTGCCCAGTCGGGTCTCGAACCCACGGGTTCAGGCAATCCACTCACCTCAGCCTCCCAAAGGCGCGGGATTATAGGCTGAGCCACCAAGCCTGGCTGTTCATTATTTTATTTTTTTTTTCCACTCCAATCTTTCTCTACTCTCATTCTGAGA
This sequence comes from Cephalopachus bancanus, assembly GCA_027257055.1. NCBI lineage: Eukaryota > Metazoa > Chordata > Mammalia > Primates > Tarsiidae > Cephalopachus > Cephalopachus bancanus. Next base: position 325,003 of record JAPVLO010000761.1, read on the forward strand.
CTATAATTATATGCATCTTAGAATACCTGACATTGTCTAGTGGTCACTGTTCCTTTTTTCAGCCTTTTTTTTCCCCCTCTGTATCATGCTGGAAATTCCTATGTTCCTATCTTCAAGTTCACTGACCTTTCCTTCTGCAGTTTCCAATCTGCTATTAAATCCACACAGTGAATTTAATTTCAGATGTTATATTTTTCAGTTCTAGAATTTATATATTTTGTTTGTTTGAGTTGGGGTCTCCCTCTGTCACCCAGGCTAGAGTGCAGTGGCATAATCATGACAATCACGGCTCATGGTAGCCTCAACCTCTTAGGCTCAGGGGCCTGGTCCTTCTACCTCAGCATCCCAAGTAACAGGGACTACAGGCACATGCCACCATGACTGGCTAATTTTTTGATTTTTTATAGAGATGAGGTTTCACTGTGTTGCCCAGGCTGGTCTCCAACTCCTGGGCTCAAGCAATCTGCCTGCCTCAGCCTCCCAAAGTGCTGGGATTACAGGCATGAGCCCCATGCCTGGCTCCATTTGATTCTTTATTGTTTATTTTTTAGTTAGCTTTTCCATCTGTTCACCTAGTGTGTTAATATTTTCATTTAAGTTCTTACATATATTTATAATAGCTGTTTAAGAGCTCTAATTTGCTCTTTCCAACATCTCTGTCATCTATGGGTCAATTTCTTCTTCTTTTGGGCGGGGGGTTGGAGTCTCACTTTGTCACCCAGACTGGAGTGCAGTGGCCGCTCCCGGCTACTGTAGCCTCGACCAGCTGGGCTCCGGCGATCCTTCCACCTCAGCCTTCTGAGTAACCGGAATGACAGGCGCGCACTACCACACCTGGCTGATTTTTTGATTTATTGTAGAGATGAGGTCTCGCTGCCCAGGTGGGTCTTGAACCCGCAGGCTCAGGCAATCCACTCACCTCAGCCTCCCAAAGGTGTGGGATTACAGGCTGAGCCACCGAGCCCGGCTTCTTTTTTTTTTTAACCTCAGTATGAATAACATTTTCCTGATTTTTTTTCATGCCTAGCAATTTTATATGTTTAGCAATTTTTCATGTCTAGCAATTTTACAGTTTTGTGCTGGACATTGTTGATGCTACATTTTTTGAGTGTCAGAATTTTGTTGGCTTCCTTTAAAGAAAGTTGTGTTTTGTTCTGACAGATAGTAACTTTCTAGCAGATAAGACTGATTCTTTCCAGGTTTTTTTTTTTTTTTACTTTATTGGGAAGTTCTTTAGTGGCACAGTCTAGGGTTAGAGTAGCCCTACTCCTAACATATGATTTTTCTGGGGTCTCAAATGAATGCTCAGACTATTTGGTGAGGTCTCTTGATTCTGGCTAACAGAAACCCTTTTCTCCCAGCACTGTGAGACCCAGTGCTGTTCTGTCAGACTTATGGAGACTCACTCTGCACATACTCGAGTCTTTCCTATTATGCTAAAGACTTAAGGAGATCTCTAGGTGGATTTCTGGAGCTCCTTCTCTGCACATCCTCCTCTCAAGTACACTGACCCACAAATCCCAGCTGTCTCAGCAGCTTCAGATGTTGGTCTCTGCTGTGTTCTGCTTGGATTTCACCTCACCACAGCCTCAGAAAGTGCTTTCAGGAGGTGACACCAAAGACACTATACTGGCAATGTCTTAAGTCCCCAGATAGTTTCTCAATTATATATATATATATATATATATTTTTTTTTTTTTTTTTTTTTTTTTTGAGTCAAAGTCTCTGTTGCTCAGGCTGGAGTGCAGTGGCACGCTCACAGCCACTGCCGCCTCGACCTGCTGGGCTCAGGTGATCCCTCTGCCTCAGCCTTCCAAGTAGCTGGAAATACAGGTGCTCGCCACCGTGCCCAGCAGCTCAATTTTTTAAAAGTACTTTAAGCTCGCAATGGTGGTAATGCATTTAGAAGTCATGCCAAGTGCCTGAAGGGGAACCTGTGTTGTGGTACTCAAAATGGCAGGAAATGCTAGAACAAAAAAATCCCTCCCCTAGCAGTGGGTCTGAAACAAAGGTGAACATCTTAGCCGCTCCTGTTTGCTCTGAGAAGATGGAACTTGAGAATGAAAATCACTGTCTAAGTGTGTCGAATTGATGTTTCCCTGTTGCTGTGGAGATACCCTTCTATATGTTGATGATGTTGAAATTACATCACTAGCCCACAGATTTCCCTTAGACTCCAGACTCCAAGATCCTGCTGCCTACTTGACATCTGTACTTAAAAGTCCAATTAGGCCAGGTGTGGTGGCTCAAGCCTATAATCCCAGCACTTTGGGAGGCAGAGGCGAGAGGGTTGCCCGAGCTCAGGGGTTCAAGACCAGCCTGAGCAACATGGCAAGACCTTGTCTCTACAATAAATCAAAAAATCAGCTGGGTGTGGTGGCATGCACCTGTGGTTCCAGCTACTTGAAAGGCTGAGGCGGAAGAATCACCTGAGCCCGGTAGGTTGAGGCTGCAGTGGCCGTGAGTATGCCACTGCACTCCAGCCTGGGTGACAGAGATTCTGACTCAAAAAAGAGTGAGATCTGACTCAAAAAAATAAAAATTAAAAATGGGGAACTAGGAGTCAGATGGGTCCATTGAAGACCATCAATTCCCCTTCATCTTTCTTCCTTTCCAGAGCTCAACTCACTGCTCTTGTATCCCCATCCAGAAACCACTGACTACAGAATCGATGAATAAAGCTAGGGGCATAACTGGAAAAAGAGAAAATACTCCTTTGGTTGTTTAAAATATTTCAGCTATAGAACACTAGAACACACGTCAAGTCCTTTAAAACTCACCAACTTAAAACATGTGCTTCGTTCTTTAGCAAATGATGAAATGCCTTAGAAAGACAATGGCTGTGGAGAATGAGATAACTGTCTGACAATAAGACGTAGTTATCTCCTATTTAGTTAACTGGTGTTCATGACTCAGCAGTAGCCAACGCCAGAAGAGAGGCAATGGCGGGCCATATGTGTATGTGCCAGCGAGACCCAGGGTATATTTAGTCGCTCAATCGGCTGTTTGGAGGACACCACTTCCAAAGCAATTGATTTGACTGAATTAACCAGTGGAACTTAAATCTATGATTAAATTAGGAAGTATTATTATTATTCGTAGTAGTAGTATTTTGGAGACAGAGTCTCACTCTTGCTCAGGCTGGGTGCAGAGGCAATATCTACCGCAGCCTCAGCCTCCTGGACCCAGGTGATCCTCCCACCTCAGCCTCCTGAGTAGCTGGGACTACAGGTGTGTGCCACAATGTCCAGCTAATGTTTGCTTTTTTTTTTTTTTGGTAGAGATAAGGTTTTGCTATGTTGCCCAGGCTGGATGTGAAATCCTGGGCTCAAGCAATCTTTCTGCCTCGGCCTCCCAAGGCTTAAAGGCGTGAGCCACTGTGCCTGGCCCAGAAGCAGTTTTTTAGATCATCTCGTTATGAAATTCTAGAACAACTCACTTAACATAAATACACTGAGGCTAAAGAAACTGACTGAGATTGCCAAATGCTTTCTAAATACACTGTATTAATTCACACTCCTACAACCTGTTTTTCTAGACTCTTGCCAAATCTAAGAGATATGGCCAAGCCTCTAATTTTTGCCAATCTGATAGCTGAAAATGCAATCCTTTAAAAATTTTTTTTCCTCATTTTCTAAAATGATAGGATAGAGTTTAAGATGCGTCCTTTTAGCCGGGCTCGGTGACTCAGCCTGTAATCCCAGCACTTTGGGAGGCCGAGGTGAGTGGATTGCCTGAGCCTGCGGGTTCGAGACTCGCCTGGGCAACTTGACGAGACCTCATCTCTACAATAAATCAAAAATTAGCCGGGCATGGTAGCGCGTGCCTATAGTTCCAGCTACTTGGAAGGCTGAGGCGGAAGGATCGCCGGAGCCCAGCAGGTCGAGGCTGTGGTGGCCGGGAGCGGCCACTGCACTCCAGTCTGGGCGACAGAGTGAAGACTCCAACTCAAAAAAAAAAAAAAAAAAAAAAGATGTGTCATTTTATGTTTATTGACTCTTTGTACAATTTTTCTTATGACCTTATGTTGGTATCATTCATTTTCATTTATTTTATTTTGTTGAGTTGGAGTCTCACTCCGTCACCCAGGCTGGAGGGCAGTGGCACGCTCACAGCCATCACAGTCTCGACATGCAGTGCTCAGGTAATCCTTCCGCCTCAGCCTTCCAAGTAGCTGGAACTACAGTCAGGCGCCACCATGCCCAGCTCATTTTTTGATTTATTGTAGGGATAAGGTCTCACCAAGTTGCCCAGGCTAGTCTCAAACCTGTGGGCTCAGGTGATCCTCAACTTGGCCTCCCAAAGTGCTGGAATTATAGGCATGAGCCACCGCGTCCAGCCTCATTTATTTTTGTCTTATTGATTTTACTTATTCATTCAACTAATTGTATTGAGTACATATCAGGGATACAACAGTGAACAAGACAGAGACTTTCCTTCATGAAGCTTATAGTCCAGTTAGGGAGACAGAGAATAAAAATGCAGACAATGAAGTCAAAGAAAGATGAAAGAATGACAAATCCTGTAGGAAGAAAACAAAGAGGATGTTGAAATCAAGAGTCAACAGCAGTAGAGGGAACAAGGGAACACCTTCCTTAGAAAGAGCTATAGGCATGGAAGGAGCCTTGGAGGAAAAGAAATTTAAGTGGGGGATGGGCCCAGTAATCCCAGCACTTTGGGAGGCTGAGACAAGAGAACTGCTTGAGCCCAGGAGTTCGAGATCAGCCTTGACGACATAGTGAGACCCTGTCTCTACAAAAGAATTTTTAAAAATCAAGCCGAAGCCGAACGCAGTGGCTCAAGCCTATAATCCCAGCACTTTGGGGAGGCTTAGGCAAGAGGATTGCCTGAGCTCAGGTGTTCAAGACCAGCCTTGGCAACTTGGCGAGATCTCGTCTCTATAATAAATCAAAAAATTACCTGGGCATGGCGGTGTGCACCTGTAGTTCCAGCTACTTGGAAGACTGAGGTGGAAGGAACGCCTGAGCCCAGCAGGTGGAGGTTACAGTGGCCATGAGCATGCCATTGCACTCCAGCCTGGGTGACAGAATGAGACTCCAACTCAAAAAAAAAAAATCGACTGGGCTCAGTGGCTCAGCCTATAATCCCAGCACTTTGGGAGGTCAAGGTGAGTGGACTGCCTGAGCCCGCGGGTTTGAGACCAGCCTGAGCAACTTGGCGAGACCTTGTCTCTACAATAAATAAATAAATAGCCGTGTGTGTGTGTGTGTGTGTGTGTGTGTGTGTGTGTGTGGTGGCGTACAGCTGCAGTTCCAGCTACTTGGAGGGCTAAGGCGGAAGGATTGTCTGGGGTAGGGCTGCAGTGGCTGTAAGCGTGCCATTGCACTCCAGCCTGGGCAACAGAGTGAGACTCTGACTCAAAATAAGTAAATAAATAACTAAAACAAAAACAGGTTTGGTTAACTTTATTTGATTTATTTATTTTTCCACCGCCCCCCCACCTACCCAAATCCCCAGTTAACTTTATCAGGACCTATTATGTGCTGGGCATTATATTCACTGCATCCCAGTAAGTTATGTAATTTCACAGAAACTCTGATTTTTCGAAAATGGCCTTGGTCTTTAGTGGCCTGAGCGGCTGCCAGGGACAACAGACCGTAGTTGAGGCTGAACACAACAATACTTTGCTACTTGCTGACTTTGTAAAGGGTCCAGTCCACCATCCAACCATGATGTTTATGGCCCTTTGCCAACACGGATCAGAATCTATGCTTGATCTTAGCCCAAAGGCAGAGAAGCGACGCAGCCCAAAACATGAACCCGCATCTCAGGTTATCCCAATGGTCTCTGGCAGTTATGCTACTCAAGTATGGCCGGATTAGGACTGGCATTAGGGTCTTAAACTGATTTCACTCTGTTCCCTGAGGAGTACATTTGACCAGAACAATTAGTATTCAGAAGTGCCAACGTGGAATTAAGCATGTGATTCATATCCCGGATAAGGCAAGTTCACTTAGGATCAGCGTACGGCAAAGGATTTCTCTAGCTGGCCCACCACTTGGCCTTGGAAATAGGATTTTAAAGTTTGCATGACCATCTGTGTAGAGGGATGGGGACACATGAGGGTGAGGGGGCATTTGCCTAGTGGCCTGAACGCTTGCTCATCTGCATTTTTCCAGATTGCAACAATAAATCAGTTCAACAAATTTATGTGGAATTCCACACACAACTCCAAAGTAAGGCAAGTTTGAAAGCAAGCACGGTGGCTCGTGCCTGTAATCCCAGCACTTTGGGAGGTTGAGGTGAGAGAACTGCTTGAGCCCAGAAGCTCAAGACCAGCCTGGACAACATAGTGGGACTTCATTGCTACAAAAAAATCAACAAATGAGTTGGGCATGGTGGTGTGTGCCTAGCCCCAGCTACTCAGGAGGCTGAGATGGAAAAATCCCAAGCCCAGGAGGTCGAGGCTGCAGTGAACTGTGAGAGTGACACTGCACTCCAGCCTGGGTGACGAAGTGAGACTCTGACTCAAAAAAATAAAATAAGGTAACTTTGAATATACATTAGGTAGTGCTAAACAGAACTCACAGTCCCTGCCCAGAGGATTGTAAACTAGTTAGAAACCAGTTAGTTATAAACCAAAATATGTGCCACGGACCTAAGAACACATGAAAAGCAAAGAAACATGAATGCTAATTCATATCACACAAACTATTTAAATGCTGAAAATCAGAAAGATGGAGTTAATCTGCATCCATCCCACCGACCTATAATCAGAGAGTTGCTTGTCTGTCTCCTTCAGCGGAGTTGGCTAGGTGTGACCCATATGGTACTGAACTTCGAATTCCTAGCACTTGTCAGAGTAAATGGCAAGGAGCAGACACTCCACAAATATTGAATGAAACATATAATGAATGGCTTTAGGTAGGTGGGGTTAATCAAGGAGTCATCCTACAATTGGCATGGGTTTTTTTTTTTTGTTTTTTTTTTTTTGAGTAGGAGTCTCACTCTGTCACCCAGGCTGGAGGGCAGTGGCACACTCATGGCTACTGCAGCCTCGATCTGCTGGGTTCAGGCGATCCTTCTGCCTCAGCTTTCCAAGTAGCTGAAGCTACAGGCACGCGCCACTATGCCTGGCTAGTTTTGTGATTTGTTGTGGTTTTACCAAGTTGCCCAGGCTGGTCTTGAACCCCTGGGCTCAGGCAATCCTCTCACCTCGGCCTCCCAAAGTGCTGGGATTATAGGCATGAGCCACTGCGGCCAGTCCCAGTCTTTTTCTATCCAGTGGTTATCTCTGCAGCCACGCTTTCACCACATTATTATTATTATTATTATTTGAGTTGCAGTCTCACTCTGTCACCCAGGTTGGAGAGCAGTGGCATGATCACGGCTCAACACAGCCTCAACCTATTGGGCCAGAGTATGAGACCAGCCTGGGCAACATAGACCTCGTCTCTACAAAAAATAAAAAATTAACTAGGTGTGGTGGCATACTAGTCCCAGCTACTCTGGAGGCTGAGGTGGAAAGACTGCTTGAGTCCAGGAGTTCAGGGTTACAGTGAACCATGATCACGCCACTGCACCCCAGCCTGGGTGACAGAGGAGACCTTGTCTCTTAAGGAATAACAACAACAAAAAACTATATATATATAGTTCCATATATATATATACAGTTCTCTCTATATATTTGACATTCTAATCATTTTTATCACTCTTTAATTCTGCATTGTGCTAACAGAACCCAGTGAGCTTGGTGATTTTCTTACTGTCAGAACTAAGGGTTGTTTCTAGTTTTTGCTATTACATTTGCTATTTTTGCATTCTCACTTCTTACTTTTCCAAGAGTGAATTACCTGATCAAAGAGTATAGATTTTTACAGCTCTCACTAGAGACTGCCAAGTCGTTAGGCAAGACTTTTAAAAAAAATTTTTTTATTATAAAGATGTGGGGTACAATTCAGGGTTAGGTATACAAATGTTGAGTATGCAAGTATCCTTGTCGATGAGGTATGCCCTTCCCACCCCTAGCAGTTTCCCTCAACGGCCAATCCCACCCCTTCCCCTGAGCAAACACTTTCTTATAGTATTACAATTGTTCAAGGTCCGCTTATGAGTGAGAACATGCTTAAAGAAATCCAAGAAGACACAAACAAATGGAAAAACTTTCCATGCTCATGGATAGGAAGAATCAACATTGTTAAGATGTCCATCCTACCAAAGGCAGTCTACAGATTCAACACAATACCCATTAAGTTACCAACATCATTCTTCTCAGACCCGGAAATGACAATACAGAAATTCATATGGAAACATAAACGACCACGAATAGCCGAAACAATCCTTGGCAAAAGAAACAAAGCAGGAGGTATCACACTTCCGGACTTCAAACTTTACTATAAGGTTATCGTAATCAAAACAGCCTGGTATTGGGACAAGAACAGGCACATAGACCAATGGAACAGGACAGAGATTCCGGAAGCAAAGCCTCAATTCCTCAACCAACTCATCTTTGACAAAGCCTCCAACAACAACCACTGGGGAGAGAAGAACCTGTTCAGTAAATGGTGCTGGGGAAACTGGCAAGGCTTTTTACAAAGGCATATTGCCTGTACAAAGGGCAGTTGCAGAGTCCATCATTGCTCAGCAAGGCGCGGTGGCCTGGCATCTCAACCGAAAGTCAGGACACCTAAACTTCCCCATGGGAACTTGGGACATCCCTTCCCCATTCTGACCTCAACTTATTTATTTTTTTATTTTTTATTTTTTTGAGTTGGAGTCTCACTCTGTCGCCCAGACTGGAGTGCAGTGGCCGCTCCCGGCCACCGCAGCCTCGACCTGCTGGGCTCTGGTGATCCTTCCACCTCAGCCTTCCGAGTAGCCGGAATTACAGGCATGCCCTACCACGCCCGGCTGATTTTTTTGATTTACTGTAGAGATGAGGTCTCGCTGCCCAGGCGGGTCTCGAACCCGCGGGCTCAGGCAATCCACTCACCTCAGCCTCCCAAAGGCGCGGGATTACAGGCTGAGCCACCGAGCCCGGCTGACCTCAACTTATTTATAAAAAAAGTGTGGGGAGGATTTGGATTGAACCCATTAAGGTCCTTTTCTACTGGGAATCTAGCCATTTTCCTCCTCATCTGTTCTGTATCACCATCTCCTGACTCCTAGGGGCTCAGACTTGGGTTAGCCAGGCTTCCTTTCCCTTGGCTGCAAAGTCCCATCAAAGTGCCCAAATACTGGTGTAATTGGAGGGCAGACATCAGAGCCTAGGGATTCAGGGCACAGGCGAGGTTCAAATCTTGGCCCTGGCCGGGTGCAGTGGCTCAAGTTTGTAATCCCAGCACTTTGGGAGGCTGAGGTGAGAGGATTACCTGGGCAACTTGGTGAGACCTCCTCTCTACAATATATCAAGAAATTAGCCAGGTGTGGTGGCATGTGCCTGTATTTCACCACCACCTGTGGTGCCATCCCTAAAACCCAGAGATCTGAGTCTCATCTCTCTGCCTAAAAGTCTCCTAGGGCTCCCAGGTCCTTCCAGGCAAGAGTGGGAGTGCCTCAGCTTGAAGAGCCAGGCTTTCCAGGAGGGGCGCCTAGGGCTCAGGAGATGCTGGGATCCTTATTTAAGAATCCTAGTTGAGTTTTCTTTCTTTCTTTTGAATAGGGGTTTCACTCTGTCGTCCACGTTGGAGTGCAGCGGCATGCTGCTCATGGCCACCGCAGCCTCAACCTTCTGCCTCAGCCTTCCAAACAGCTGGAACTACAGGCACGCGCCACCACACCCGACTCCTTTTTGGATTTATTGCAGAGACGAGGTCTCCCCAAGTTGCCCAGGCTGGGCTCGAACCCGTGGGCTCAGGCAATCCTCTCACCTTGGCCTCCCAAAGTGCTGGGAGCCACCCCGCCCGGTCCCTAGTTGATTTCCAAAAAAAAAAAAGTAACTAAAAAGAAAAAGACAAACAGGACTACAAAAGTCGTGGGGGCATTTTAAACACTATATTGATCAAACGAACGCATGAACAACCCTCCCGGCCACCACCAAACCCAGGAGGTCATGAAGCTGCTGTTCCCAATGGATCGTGAATCGCAAGGGGTCTCAGGTTGTCACTTAGGCGACACAAGCGACGGCACGACGTGGCGAGGAGGCGGGATCCGACCCAGGACGCCGCCGGGTACCCTCGGCCCCGGGCCAGCCCCGCCCCCAGGACGACTCCAGCCCGCAGAGGCCACCCCTTCCACCGCACGGCTCCGCCCCGCCGCGCGCCCCCCCCGGCCTTCGATCCAGCCCTCCCCGCCAACTCCTACTCGACCTCGGACCTCGCGCCCGGGAGCTCCCACGGACACAGTCATTCCGACCGCGGCGCTCGCCGGGAGCCCCCCGCGACGCCCGGCCTGCCGTCGGGACGTGGCACCGGGCGGCGACCCCCGGAAGGAGCCCGCGAGGGGGCGCGCGTCCGGGGGACGCCTCGATCCCGCCGGGGGGGTCGACGGGCGGGGGAGGCGGGGGCCCGCGCCCCGCGCCACGAGGCTCGGCCAATGGGAGCGTGCGCTGCGAGCCCGGCGGTCCGCGCCGCGGGGCGGAAAACCCGGCGCGCGGGCGGCCGACTCCGGGCGCGCGCCGGCGGACCCGCTCCCCGAACACGCGGCCCCAAGCGCGCGCCTGGCAGCCCCGGCCGGGCCGGCGCGCGGCGTCGCCAGGCCCGCCATGGCCCCCGACCCGGTGGCCGCCGAGACCCCGGCCCGGGGGCTCGCCCCGCTCTTCTTCACCTGGGACGAGGTGGCGCAGCGCTCCGGGCGCGAGGAGCGGTGGCTCGTGATCGACCGGAAGGTGTACGACATCAGCGACTTCATCCGCCGGCACCCGGGGGGCTCCCGGGTCATCAGCCACTACGCCGGGCAGGATGCCACGGTGAGCGCAGCCCGGCGGGGTACGGCCGAGGGCGGGGGACACGGAGAGTTACGCGCCCCGGGCCGAGCACCGAGTGACCCGGAGAAGAGCCGAAAGGCGCCCCGGCACACCTGTTGCCCCGTGGCTGCGTGTCCCGCGGAAACGGGATGCGAGGACGGGAGAGGCGCTCTGCCGAGCGGAGTCGGGTGCGGGGATGGAGGCCGGCAACCCGCCCGCACGAACAAAGGGCTGCGCTGCCCACCCGTGCATGCCGTCCGCAGCCCCGAGTCTCCGGTCTCCAGGCGTGGGCAGGACCCGGAGCTGGGCTGGGAGAAGGGAGAGCAAGGACGCAGGGCGCCGGGGGAGGTGGGGCCGTGGCCGGGAGAGGGAGAGTCACGTCCTGTCTGGAAGGGGGAGCGCGGCCGTGTGTGAACCGTGCGTGCCCGGCGCCACTCGAGTGGACCCTGCTCGAGGAGAGGGCTGGAACTCGGGGCCCCCCGCGTCGTGCAAGACTGCAGGACGTGCAAGGGACAGCACCGGCCGGAGAGGGCAAGCGGCAGCTGGCGCAGAGGGGACGTGGGAACTGCCAGAGCATGCATGCATTTAGCGAGGACCCCGGAACCGTCCTCGAATCCCGCAGGGCCGGCGGGGTCGCCAGCTGTTCTCAGCGCACAGCGGTTCGCACTCCAGGGCGGGAGGCCCCTTGCCGGGGTCGCGCGCCCCTCCTTCCCTAGGGCCTCACCGTGGGGTCCGCGCGCTCCAGCCCCGGCCCTGCTGCTTCTCTTTCTAGACCACCCGCCCTCTGAGCGAAGGCACGCACTCGGCGCCCTCTGCAGGGCTGCAGTGCTGCGAGGGTGGGCGCCCCCGGGACCCGAAAGCTGAGCCGTTTGCTTTCCGGTGTTTCCCCTTTGCGGCCAGTCACGTCCCCTCCCCTTGCATTCCTCCCTGATCCGGTGCCTGGCAGCGTGATCCCCCTCCCTCCACCGTCCCCATCCAGAGTTCCCATCACGTCGCAGCGGCCCTCAGACGCAGCGGAGCCGCCCCGCCCTGTGACGCGGCCAGCCCAGGGGCGAGGCCAAAGCCTGTGCGAGTCACCCGCAGTGGCCGCCCGGGAGCCCAGACGGCGCAGGCGTGGTTTGGCGCCTGCGCGGACGGAGCCGGCCCCGCCGCTGGGGCTTCCCGCAGCGTGATTTGGGGCCGGGGACGCCGCGGCGGGGCGGCGATTGGTCCGGACGTGTGGCGCCACCGGCCGCCGGCTCCGCCCCGGCCCCCGCCCCGCACGCCGCATCGCCGCGGGACCCGTGGACGCGCATCTTGTTGCCAGGGATCCCAAGTCGGCCGCCACGGGGCAGGGGCGCACAGAACGGGCAACTCTGAAACCCTACCCGGAACGGCGGCGGAGGGAAGGGGGGGAAATGCGGAGACGAAGAACTCGGGAAGGGACTTGTTGAAAGTCCCACAATGGGCGATTGAGAAGTCTCACGGCCCCACCCGCCCTCTCTGTTTCTCCCCAGTACCTACGTTCTTGGGCGAGAGCTGTCCGCAGACACACCTAGGGGAAAGGCCAGCCCCGGCAGCTCTCTCTAGGGGCTTTCCCTCGGCCAGGGCCTCCTATTTCGTGATGTGGGCCCCTTCTAACTGGAACGCAGATGCTGAATGATCTTGAACCGTGAACGACTGGGGAGGGAGTGGGCCCTGCTTCACCTGGGTACAGCCGCCTTGCTGGCAGGAGGAGGGCCTTGGGTGTGGGCCCTCCCGGGGCTGGCCCCCTCACCTGTCTGCCTTCTCCCGGTGCCTGCAGGATCCCTTTGTGGCGTTCCACATCAACAAGGGCCTTGTGAGGAAGTACATGAACTCTCTCCTGATTGGAGAACTCTCTCCGGAGCAGCCTAGCGTTGAGCCCACCAAGAACGTGAGACTCTGTTTGCTATGGAGACACTCTTGTTGTTAAGGGAGGGAGGAGGTAGACAAAAGCCTAGGTGGATCACAGCTCGCCACAGTCAGTTGTTCTTGGGAGTCTCGAGGCGCCTGCTTCTCTTGCGTATTCATGGGGCCACGGGCCCAAGGGAGCCTGTGGCTCGCCCAAGGTTGCCACTACTGAGGCTACCATCATCGTTATTATGAGGCTTGTTTATTGATCATTTACTATGTGGCAAGCATACACTCATAATTCTCACACATTTTCAGATGAGAAAGCATGCTCAGAGAGGTTAAGCAACACAGCCCTGGATCATAGAGTTAGCAAGTGGCAGAGCAGAGACTTATATCAGCTTAATTCTTTTTTCTTTTTTTTTGAGTCGGAGTCTCACTCTGTCGCCCAGACTGGAGTGCAGAGGCACGCTCCTGGCCACCGCAGCCTCGACCCACTGGGCTCCGGCGATCCTTCCGCCTCAGCCTTTCAAGTAGCTGGAACTACAGGCGCGCTACCATGCCCGCCTAATTTTTTATTTTATTGTAGAGATGAGGTCTCACCAAGTTGCCTGGGCGGGTCTTGAACCTGCAGGCTCAGGCAGTGTCCTCACCTCGGCCTCCCAAAGTGCTGGGATGACAGTCTGAGCCACCAAGCCTGGCCAGTCAGCTTAATTCTTAGGCATGGTCCCATAGCGCCTCCTCCTGTCACCCTCATTGTGGCGTCTTTTTCTCGGGGCTGTGGACCACCCGCAGCTTCCTCCCAGCGGGAAGTCCTTCAGCCTGGTGGGGGGGGACCTGTCCTCAGAAGTGTTGGTCTGCAGCTGGGAAGCATGACAGCCCGTTGTCCACTCCACAGAAAGAGCTGACCGACGAGTTCCGGGAGCTGCGGGCCACTGTGGAGCAGATGGGGCTCATGAAGGCCAACCATGTCTTCTTCCTGCTCTACCTGCTGCACATCCTGCTGCTGGATGTTGCTGCCTGGCTCACCCTTTGGGTCTTCGGGACATCCTTCGTGCCGTTTGTCCTCTGCGCGGTGTTGCTCAGCGCAGTTCAGGTGGGAGCCTTTGGCTTGTCAAGTGCACAGCCGTCCTCAGCATCCCTGGGGGAAGCTGGGTGTGCCAGTCAGAGCCCTGCCCTGTGACCGGGGAAATCTGGAGATGGTGGGGGTGAGTGCAGGCAGAGAACACGCATCCCCTGTGGCCCTCATCTGCTCGGCAGCCACATGCCCGGCTTAATTGCTCTCCGTGCCTCTCCAGCTGCTTCTCCCTGGGCGCCCTTCTTCCTATGGAAGTTGTTCCCTGGAACTTCAAGTTCAGGTTCTGCCGTAGCCCAGGTGTGCCAAGAACCCAGATCCTGCTTTCTCAACAAAGCCTGGCTCCTCTCCACCACCGACATCACTCGACATGCTAGTAAGGGTTGAGCCCTGACTCCCGGCTGTCGGAGCCCATCTGGCAAGCCTTCTGCTCAGCGCTGGGTCCTTTCTGCACTCCGGATGTCAGTCCCTCATAAGCCTCACTGACTTCAGTGGTGGGGACGGATACCGGACAGAACGTGGGGGTGATGATTTGCCCAACTCACATTTGAGCCAGAATTCAGCCCCGAGTCTCCTGAGCTCATGCCCTGAGTGGACGAAGGAAGAGGGAGGGGCTGGGGGAGGCATTGGGGGCAACGAGGGGGATGCCGGACCGGTGGGCTGCTCTCAGCGCGGGCTCTTCTCCCCCAGGCCCAGGCTGGCTGGCTGCAGCACGACTTTGGTCACCTGTCGGTCTTCAGCACCTCAAGGTGGAACCACATGCTCCACCACTTTGTGATTGGCCACCTCAAGGTCAGGGAGGTGGGAGGGGGCTCTCTGGAGCTCCAGGCAGCACAGAGCTGCCGAGGGGAAGGCCCTGTCTTCTTACTCACGTCTGCCCTTTCCTGTAGGGGGCACCAGCTAGTTGGTGGAACCACATGCACTTCCAACACCACGCCAAGCCCAACTGCTTCCGCAAAGACCCAGACATCAACATGCATCCCTTTTTCTTTGCCCTGGGCAAGATCCTCTCCGTGGAGGTGAGCGGGGGTGTCAGCAAAAAGGTTTTGCGGGGGGGAAGGCGCCAGCACAGAGGGCTTTGCGGGGATGCCCACAGTGTTGTCGGTGTGAGTCAGACACTGGGGGCCGGGCTGGCTGGGGCCTTTGCCATTTGGAAGTCCTGGGAGGCAACAGGCAGTGCCCAGGACAGTCACCATCCTCCCTAGTGAGTTCAGTCAGCAAATAGTTACGATATAGAAGACCCCATGTGCTGTGTAGGATTCAGAGGATGCCCAGGAAAGGACAACGGGGTGAGGCCCCGCTCACCTGTGAAGCAATGGCGGCGCCTCCAGGGGTGCTTTCTCGACACTCCTGCCCGGGCAGGCATTTCCCCTGAGCTTTGTGTTCCTCTCACACCTGGAGAGCCTACTTGTCACAATCTCTCCATCCAAGCTTGGACTGTCCTACTGTTCTTTGATACCGGTGCCTGGAACATTCATTCACCAAGTACTTTTTCCCACCCTCCTGGTCCCAGCCTGACTTCCAGTGTGGCCCGCGTTGGGTTTGAGTTGTTGTCTGAGGATGTGAGCAGAGTCCTAATGTAGCTGCAGGAGGGAGAATGCCTGCGGGGGAGGGAGGAGATCTGGTGCACTCCTAGTGGGCATTAGGCAATGGAAGGTTCTGAAAGGCCACAGAATTCTTTGAAAAGTTCACTTAGCCGGGCTCGGTGGCTCAGCCTGTAATCCCGCGCCTTTGGGAGGCTGAGATGAGTGGATTGCCTGAGCCCGCGGGTTCGAGACCCGCCTGGGCAGCAAGACCTCATCTCTACAATAAATCAAAAAATCAGCCGGGCGTGGTAGCGCATGCCTGTAATTCCTGCTACTGGGAAGGCTGAGGTGGAAGGATCGCCGGAGCCCAGCAGGTCGAGGCTGCGGTGGCCGGGAGCGGCCACTGCACTCCAGTCTGAGCAACAGAGTGAGACTCCACCTCCAAAAAAAAAAAAAAAAAAAGAAAAGTTCACTTAACACCCTTTGTCTCAAGGCTCCAGGCTGAGTCAGAGTTCTGCCAGGTCCCTTCCCCGACTCTGACATTTCAGCTTGCCAGGAATTGAACTGTCGTTAAAGGCCACTTCAGTGCTAGGCATGAGTTCAAGGTAGCTGGCCTCTCCTCTCAGCCACGGGAAGAAGTGTGAAAGGGCTTTGGCAGTGTGGGCTGTCCTGGTGTGAAGAGCTCGTGGCTTGAGGCTCGTGCCTCACCTGTCCATAATATTCTGATTTTTTCACCTCATAAGCAGGAACTTGCTGGGTTTGTCACACATCCAACTCTGTGCTATGGTGAATAGTGTGCAGATGATGAACCTGACTTCCACCTGGCTCAGGTCGCTGCTTCAAGCTGTGTGGCTATTTATTGGGCAGTCACAGAGGGCTCTTAGTGGCAAATCTGTTGTCACTACAGAGGATTAAAAAAAAAAGGTGGGGCGGCTCAGTGCATGGGAACCATCTCACATCACTATCTTTATTGCTTCTTGGTACCTGGGTTTCCATAAAATTCCTCTCTGCAGACGCTACGAATAGAGAATGATTTGGGACCCAGAATAGCCTTTCCTTTATCCCCCAGCCATGAGCCCACGGATAGGCTGCCCGTTAGTGGATTCCTGGGCTGTAGGCTGCTTGGGGCTCAGCCCTGCCCCTCTGGGTACAGCTCTCCTGGATGCTGATGTCTGTGCTGACCTTTGTACCCTCTTTGGGGCCTTCCAACTCTCCTGGAGGCAAGAGGTACACTGCTCTAAATAGAACCCTCTGACTTCCACGAGGTCAAACAGTGGGGCAAAGGTGTAAGCATCATCAGGGGAGATGACTAACATGATGGAAGCAATGGATGGGGCTTTTTGCCAAAACAGTTCCAGGATAGGTGCCAGGCTCTGCCCCTGCCCTCCCACTAAACAAGGAGGACCTCTTTTAGTTTTCTGCTGTCAGTGTGGCCTCAGGAGGGGTGACTCCCCCCACCACATCCAGGGTACCAGCAGGCCTGTCTGCATGGCTTCCCAGCACACCCTGGCTTCAGTGATGCCCCACTTCTCTGCTTCTCCTGGCCTGGTCCGTTCCTGCTCTTGCTGGATTAGCTGCAGCCTCCTCACTGGTCTCCCTGTGACTGACTACACCTTCCCCTACAACTCATTCTCTCCACTGCCAGCCTTTTAAAGTGTGGTGCCATATCCACAGAAGACACTTCAGTGACTTCCCATCTTCACTGGAAAAAAACCCAGACTCTAAGGCTGGGCATGGTGGCTCACGCTTATAGCCCCAGCACTTTGGGAGGCCGAGGTGAGAGGATTGCCTGAACCCACAGGTTCAAGACCGGCCTGGCTATCTTGGCGAGACCTCATCTCTACAATAAATCAAAAATTTAGCCGGGCATGATGGTGCACGCCAAATACTTGGAAAGCTGAAGTGGAAGGATCATCAGAGCCCAGCAGGTCAAGGCTGTGGTGGCCATGAGCGTGCCACTGCCCTCCAGCCTGGGTGACAGAATGAGATGCCGACTCAAAAAAAAAAACCAAAAAGACCCCCATACCCCTGACTAGCCTCACCAGGGCTTTCTAAGGCTGACTGATTGAGCTGGCAGCCCCAACCTGTCTCTTCAGCAGCGAGGCTTACAAAATAACTACCACCTACTGGGAAAAACTGCCAGAAGCTTCAGATTGCCAGGACTGTTCTTGGTGTCCTTTCCAGACATATTTGCCAAACTTTGCTCAACTTTCAAGGGATTTGCTAAAGCTTATGTTGAAGTCAAGAGACCAAAAGATTTTGATGGGGAACATTAGAGAGGCTGGATATAGAGGGAATGCTTAACCTGTCTGGGGTAAACCTTGGGGATTAGAGATTCTGATTTCAAAAAAGTACCAGATGGGAGACAGGAAGGGGAGAGGGCAGTGGGCCCTGGAAGCCTTGTGACAAAGGGTTCTGTGGCCAAACACAAGAGGACCCTGGGACCCTGAGGACCCTGTGTCATGTGTCCCTCCTGAGAGCACAGGCCACTGAGCTATGAGTCATGGCATGGCCCACTCCGTGTAGCACAGCCCTGGAGCAGGCCTGAACTTCCATACAGAGAAGAGCCAAGGTCACAGCAGGAGGGAGCAGGTGATGCATCTATGGATGCTGATTTGTGTTTGCTTCTCTTTGCAGCTCGGGAAACAGAAGAAAAAGTACATGCCATACAACCACCAGCACAAATACTTCTTCCTGAGTAAGTGCCTTCGTCCTGCCCAGGGGAGCTGCCTTAGAAGAGGGTGCTGAAGGGGTGCAAGGAAAAAGTGGGAAGCCAAGAGGTGATGGCATTTTAAGGAAAGGATAGGACTTTGGTACTTTAAGGAAGCAGTTTGCTGTCTCAGCTGAGCAAAGTCAACTTAGGCTGATGTTTGGCTGGAGGCAAACTAATTCTTCCCAATCCACCCCAGCTTCCACAAGGAAACTGAGTGGTTGTTTGGGAGAGGGGAGCGGGGTTCCTTCTTAAGCCTTAAATCTTATCTTAAACCTTGTCAAACAGACCTGGGCCAACGTGACCTCATAGGCCCAGTCCAACCTCCAGGGGAACAAAGGTACAGATGGCTTTAAAAGGATGGGACCTAAGGGAAGAGCTGTTAGAACTAAGAAGACATTTCTGTGCTTGTCTTTGTACAAGTATTTTCTGAAGACAGCTGTATATTCCCTGCTTTAAAAGACACACATGTAGTCTCAGCTACTGGGGAGGCTGAGGTGGGAGGATCCTCTGAGCTCAGGAGTTTGAGGCTGTGGTTAGCTGTGATCATTCCACTGTACTCTAGCCTGGGCAACAGAGCAAGACCCCATGTCTTCAAAAAAAAAAAAAAAGCCAGGCATGGTGGCTCACACCTATAATTCCAGCACTTTGGGAGGCTGAGGCAGGAGGACTGCTTGAGCCAAGGGGTTTGAGACCAGCCTGAGCAACATAGCAAGATTTCATCACTACAAGAAACAAAAAAATTAGCCGGGCATAGAGATGTGTACTCAGGAGACTGAGACAGAAGGATCACCTGAGCCCAGGAAGTTGAGACTGTGGTGGGCTGTGATCATGCCACTGCACTCCAACCTGGGTGAGACAGATTAAGACCCCAACTCCAAAAATTTCTGCTGGATAATGCCTAAAATTTGAGCTTTAACTCCTTTAACAATTGGAAATTTTATTTTATTTTATTTATTTTTTTGAGTTGGAGTCTCACTCTGTCGCCCAGACTGGAGTGCAGTGGCCGCTCCCAGCCACCACAGCCTCGACCTGCTGGGCTCTGGCGATCCTTCTACCTCAGCCTTCCAAGTAGCTGGAACTACAGGCGCGCGCTACCACGCCCGGCTAATTTTTTGATTTATTGTAGAGATGAGGTCTCGCCAAGTTGCCCAGGCGGGTCTCAAACCCTTGGGCTCAGGCAAACCACTCATCTCAGCCTCCCAAAGGCACGAGATTACAGGCTGAGCCACCGAGCCCGGCTAACAATTTGAAATTTTAAAGGACAGGAGGGAAGGATTCTGTTGATCCCATCTTAGTTTGAAGGAATTCGTCCTAACTGCCTAGTGTCAACTATCCCTCCTAAAGAAAGGTGAGTAGGTAGCATTGGGTCCTACAGAGAAGAGTTACAGAGGAAACAAGGCAGCACATGGAATGGGCTCCACTCTTGAGCTCCCAGTTTTCTTTCAAAAGAAGCCCCTCTGCTCCTTCCCTCAGCTGTCCTCCAGGGCTTCAGTGAGGTGACACAGGCCCATCCCGGGTCCAAAGATGTGCACTTCTAGTCTCCAAAGGCTCGGCAGTGACCCCCGCAACGCACACAGCCCTGCTCGTGCCCCTTCACCTGCATGTCGAGCAGCCAAGAACACAGACAAGGCAGATGACTGCAGGGACAGGCCTCGCGCCAGCAGGAAGGCCCTGGCAGAGGCAGGGCTCTCAAGTCAATGCAGGGAGTGTTAAGTTAGCAGCACCCTCTTAAGGTGTGGGAGTAGAGCAAGGCCCGTGCGTGGGGTTGAGTCCCCTGGCTGCCTGTCCCACTGGAAAGAGTTGCTCTCCCACCCTCACCCTCCCTGGCATCGTCTTGGGAGATTTTGCCTTCTCTAGACTTGCATCTGTGCCCACTCCAGTGCCCACGGGTCCTGGTGAACTGAGGAGTGCTCCGGCAGCTGGTGGGCAACAGGAGGGGCCAGGTGGTGGAGGCAGCTCCTTGCTGGAGGCCGCCATGCTGGAGGCCATCTCTCCAGCACCAGTTGATGCTTTCCCAACCCTCCTGCCACTCATGCCTCCTCCCTGTCTCCGATTCCTCCCCAGTCGGGCCTCCAGCCTTGCTGCCTCTCTACTTCCAGTGGTATATTTTCTATTTTGTTATCCAGCGGAAGAAGTGGGTGGTGAGTATCCATGGCCCACGAAACCCACATCCTGTGTCTCTAACCATGTAGGGTGGGGAGGGGGTACCCAGGGGAGGCTGAGACTGACTCCAGACCTAATATCGGAGCAAAACAATAGGCCAAGGTATAGATCTTCCTTATCTCTCAGCTGGACAAAATGATCTGGGCTTAGCAGTCACCTCGACTACCAGTGCCTGACTTTGGCGGCCAGTGTTGCCTGAGGTTCTTGGGTAGGGCATCATGCTAGGGACCAGGTGGAAACGGACACTGAGTGGGAGACACTCAGTGCCTACTCTCAGGAAACTTCTGGTGAGGCAGAATGTGGTTGTCACTAGAACAGAGGTACAGGCCATGGGTTCTGGGGATCTTAGAAGGGTCCTGGCCGCACCTGGCTTTAGGAAGTCACTTTTCTTGATGGGCAGGATGTTGTGATACAGGAGTGGGGTGAGGGGATGGATGCCAAGCAGAGGAGCTGGGAGGTAAGGGGCGAGTTTGGCCCCAGACGTTTGCAGGGGAAGACTCAGGTGTCGGGAAGAGTGCGGTACTTGGTTCAGTATGCAGAAAGGTGGTGGGAAATTTGATCAGTGTGCCGGGTGGTCTGAGCCATGGCCTGGGAAGACTCCTTGGGGGCATGCTGAAGGCTGTGATGGGCTGGGAAGGGGCTGGAGGCAGGAGACCCTGTGGACGTTGGCTCTTGCAGAGGTGACAGGGAGGGAGGGCTGCGGGTGCCATCTGGAATGGAAGAAAGGAGCAGTGGCACTAGGGATTGCAAGACTGGGCCACAAGAGATGCTGAAGGTAGCCGAATCTGGACACCCAGGAGGATGGCTGCCCAACCAAAGTAGCAGGTGATGGGAAAGGAAAAGGAAGAGCTGCATCCTGGCTGCAGTGCGTTCTCCCTTCTCACCGCAGGACCTGGCCTGGATGGTCACCTTCTATATCCGCATCTTCCTCACTTACATGCCACTGCTGGGGCTAAAAGGCTTCCTGGGCCTATTCCTCATGGTCAGGTAGTATTGATGCGATGGGGATGGGGACGTGCGAGGGGATGTGCAGAGGGTGGGCGTGACCGGTCTGGGTAGGGGGCTGGTTTTGGGAGTTGGCTTGGGAGGGTGGACAGGCTGGAGCCTTTTGTTTTGCTGGGACGTCAGGACCCTGAGCTCTGCCTGTCCTGTTTTTTGTCTGTGCCCATCCATCAGGTTCCTGGAGAGCAACTGGTTTGTGTGGGTGACACAGATGAACCACATACCCATGCACATTGATCACGACCGGAACATGGACTGGGTCTCCACCCAGGTAAGGCACAGTCACGCAGAAGACTTAGGCGTGACAAAACCATCGAAAAGCATGGGTGAGGATAGTAAGAGCAAAAAAAAAAAAAAAAAAGGGCCCTCTCCCCCCAGTGCTGTCTCATTAGCTTGAGGCTTCTCTCCTGCCACCATGTGACGGGAGTGGCCAGGACAGCCCCACGCCCCCTCCCCAGCCAGACTTACCTGGAGAAGGATGGGCCGGCCTCTCTGCCTGACCTGAGACATCCCTCCTGACCTTCTCCTGCAGCTTCAGGCCACATGCAACGTCCACAAATCTGCCTTCAATGACTGGTTCAGTGGACACCTCAACTTCCAGATTGAGCACCAGTGAGTAGGGAGCCCCGAGAACTGGGTCCTGGGGAGGGTGGAAGTGTGGGGGCGGGTGGGAGCAGAGACACTGACTCTCCCCTGTTCTCCCCAAAGTCTCTTCCCCACGATGCCCCGACACAATTACCACAAAGTGGCCCCCCTGGTGCGGTCCCTGTGTGCCAAGCATGGCATAGAGTACCAGTCCAAGCCCCTGTTCTCAGCCTTTGCCGATATCGTCCAGTGAGTATCTCAGCCCAGGACGATGGCCGGGGAGAGAAGAGGCAGGGTTGTGGGAACGGGAATGGTTGTGGCATGCAGTGTGGGGAGTGACGGGAAGGTGTTCCCAGTCATCTGGAATGGAGGTCACCATGGCAAAGGGGCTCTGTTGGGCTTGTGGCCAGGTCAGGCCTTTGCTGTCACTGGGGTTCCCCTCCGCGACTTGGCCCCAGCTAGCTTTCTCAGAAGCAAAGGGAAGAGAGCCTCAGTCACAGGAAGCTCGCTCTGTCTCTGTGGACTCCACTCTGTGCCTCCCTCACCGTCTGCTCCCATTCTGTCCCTGCAGCTCACTGAAGGAGTCGGGGCAGCTCTGGCTAGATGCCTATCTTCACCAGTAACAACCCCCACCCTGTGTGGAAGAGGAAGAGGACTCGAGTCAAAGCAGAGGGAACCTTGAGGGACAAAACCACTGTGATTCTCATACTCAGAGCGGGGTGGGTTTGGAAACATGAAGGCACTGGCTCAAGCCCCTCCCTTTTATCTTCCAGGCTCAAATCTAATCTAAGACCCAGAAAGGTGTGGGGGCCACACACATTCTCTGGAAGGAGGGAAGGAGCCATCAGGGCAGGGATGGAGACGCTTCTGTTGTTTATTTTTTCTAGTCTGGCAGATGCAGGCAGTTCTGAGTAGAGGGAACCAGTAGGGTATTGGAGAACGGGGCACCCACTGAGCTCAGAATAGGGAAGAGAGTTGGCACCAGCGTTCCACTCACCTGAAGGGCGGGCCGCTCAGTGCCTTCTTGGTCCTCACACGCCAACCTCAGAGGGGTAAGAAAGCTGAGCCTTTTGAGCCAATTCAGAAAGCAGGCATGAACGCTTAGAAGTCTGAGGCCCGGCACGATTCAATGCCTAGGAACTCGGCTCACTGCCTAAGGCGAGGTGTAACTGGTGTCTGCCTCAGGCTGCTGGGAGAAGCAAGAGCCAGAACTAGGGTGTTGGAGACATTTGGCCCCACGGGATCCTGGCAACACTGATTTCCATCTCTTCCGTCTAGGGTTTAGAGAGAACATTAGATCCCAGCTCTTGCTAGAACAGACGGTACAGAGAGTTGCTGGCCATTAAAAACCCCTTCATCTTTTGTGTCACCTCTTCTTTTCACCTCTTTACCCCAAGGAACAAAACACTCCCAGAACTGGGAGTCTACTTTCTGCCCACAAGCAAGGAGCAAATTAGTCTTTCCTTCTCCTTAGAAACAAACGAGGCACCCAGTGGTATCCATTTGTTTCCCAACCTATAACTCCAAGTTTAATTAAGTAGCAATTTTCAGGAATGCCTAGACCTGCTAAAGATAAATAAATAAAGTAGCAGTTAGCACAAGTGACCAAATTGGAAGATACTAATTACCAGTCATGAGGAACGACACACATTTTGATTAGAGTGTAAGGACTATAAACAAACTTCCTATAACCTAAATGATGTTGCAGCATTATTTTTGAGCAGGAGCCGTGTTAATCACTTCATAGTTCTAAATCAGAAACGGGAAGATTAAAAACAACAGTTTGTGACCATCATTGCTGTAGCTAGGCGTTTTACTCTGTCCCGCTTGTCCAAGGATTCTATTCTAGAGATCATATAGGAATTTAGACTACATATAGAATCAGTGTAACACTGTGTATCAGTGTAACACTGGGATACAATTTTGGGGTTTTTTTTAGTTGGGGTCTTACTCTGTCCCCAGGCTGGAGTGCAGTGGCACGATCAGGGCTCTGCAGCCTTGATCTACTGGGCTCAAGTGATCCTCCCTCCTCAGCCTCCTGGGTAACACCACCACGCTTGGCTAATTTTTGTATTTTTTGTAGAGACAAGGTCACACTTGCCCAGGCTGGTCTTAAGCAGTCCTCCTGCCTTAGCCTCCCAAAATGCTAGGATTGCAGGTATGAACCACCACACCTGGTCTGGAATACAATTTTTTAATCTGGTTTTTAAAAGATAAAGACAGTTTAACTCACTCTCTGGAGTGGACACAGGGATATGCCCAGGGTCTTGCCTTAACTCCTAGGGCTTCCCAACAGCCTTCACACCTTCCCCAACCTGCAGCCTTTCCATCCAGGTGAAGGGATGATTTCTTGGACTGTTCAACAGCATCTGCTCAAGGCACGATGACCATTTTGGATGCTGGGAGGAGAACCTCAAGCCAGAAGGAAAAAGCAGAGCCCACGTTTAGTTTTGAGAGGGAATGGCAGACAGTGGAGGAGATGAGGGTTGTACAGCATACTGGGGTGGTTAGAGACACCACCTGTTGAAAGGCCATTTGTGTTGCTTAGAGGCTTGTCAAAATAAAGATGGGAGAGAATACAGTTGGAGAACAGGTTGCAGAATTCAGAGTTTTTCCATGTGGGCAGATTTTGCCAGCCTGGAGAACCTGGTTTAAAACAGCCTGGGTAGAAATGTCAGAAGAATTAGAAAGTTCTAACTCATGCGCTTCCTCATTCCAAAATAGGTGCTGATCTCCCCTGTTCTGTTCCTGCCATTGACGTTTAGGTGTGGTGTCACCAGCCTTCTAGACACCTGGCCTTGTGCCTAGGCTTCCCAACCTGAGCAAACACCAGCGAGGCTCTGAGCCAAGACCAGGTCCTCAAAGCGCCCAAACCATTTACTGTGGCCTTCTGTCCTTAGCCTCTAGCAGTGTGGTCTTTCACACGACCACAAGGGACATGTCAGTTACAAAAGTCTCAGAATGTTACTGTGATAAAATGACTGATCCAATCCACTGACAGGTGAGAATACAGGCTTAGGAAAAGTAGCCTCTGGTCACACAGATTATGGCACAATTAACACCTGAATTCTAACTTCTGTTTATCTTTGTTGTTACTTTTACTTTTTACAACTGGGCCAGAGGCATCTTCTCCAGTCAGGCCCAGTATCAGTATCCTCGCATGTGCCAGTTTTGTGACTACATCATGATGAAGCCGAAAAATAAAGTTAATTTTCACCAGATGAACTGGATGTCATGAAGGCAGTTGGTCTAAATTGTGAGCTTTCTTAAAGGAGATCCTTTATCTCACAGAGTAGGTGGGAGACAAGAAATCTGCTCAATTTATTAAAGCTAGCAAGATAAAATAAGCCCAATGACGAATGATTTGGAACCATGGTGTGAGTATATATGTACACAGAATCCCCCTGCTACAAACAAGTTACTGTTCACTTCTGTGTAACTAATTCCTGAACACAAATTGCAGACTCCCCTTTGTATGAGCCCCTTGGGCAGAGGAAGAAACATGAGAGCCACCGAGTCAAGCAAGAAAAAGCAAAACAAAGTGCCTTTCCATGAAGCAATGATGCCTAGGCACACCTGCCAGGTTTCACGTGTACCATTTGCTCATAGGAGGCGTCACCCGTCCATTTGTCCTTCATTTTCCATTTTGAATCATTTTCTCTTTACTTTTTAACTTGTTTTCATTTTGGAATGGTTGGTTCCCACGAGCTTTACTTGCTTGCACCTTGCTCTGCAAGCACAGTGCTGCAGAGCCAGACTGCAGAGCCCTGCCTCAACCACCCATCCTACTAGGATGCCTCTCCTGAGCACAGGCAGAACACTTGCAGGCAGGATTGATTTTCCCTGCGGTGTGTCCATACAAAATGAGATAAACTTTTAGAAGAGACCAAGCAACTCACCAAAAAGCAAAAGGAAAACAAGCTACTACATGCTTGACTACCATGTGGTACAAAGCCTTAATTGGAGCTATTGCACTGAGGTGACGAATCAAAAAAAAATCTTAACCATTGCCGGGTGTGGTGGCTCATGCCTATAAACTCAGCACCTTGGAAGGCAGAGGTGAGAGGACTGCCTGAGCCCAGGGATTGAGACCAGCCTGGACAACTTGGCAAGGCGTCATCTCTACAATAAAATTAGCCAGGTGTGGTGGCGCATGCCTATAGTTCCAGCCAGCAGATCGAGGCTGTGGTCACTGTGATTATGCCACTGCACTCCAGCCTGGAAGACAGGATGAGATTCCAACTCAAAAAAAAAACAAAAAACTTATTGTCTCTAGGTCCTGTTATCACGACCACAGGTTAGTATCAAAGTCCTGGAATCAGAAGATGGAGCTCAAGTAAATTGTGTGCTTGGTACCATACAGAAAAATCAGGGTTGGCTGGTTTGTTGAGACGGTCATTCTGTCATCCAGGCTGGAGTAGTGGTGAGACTATGGCTCACTGCAGCCTTGACCTGCTGGGTTCGAGATCCTATGGCCTCAGCCTCCCAAGTAGTTACCACTACAGTGTGCCTCCACACCCAGCTGAGTTCCCTGCCCTTGAGACAGAACTTTTCCTGTCTACACCAGTTTTCTTTTTGAGTTGGACTCTTACTGTTGCCCAGGCTGGAGTGCAATGGCACACTCATGGCCAAGGCAGCCTTGACCTGCTGGGCTCAGGCGACTTTCGCCTCAGCCTTCCAAGTAGCTGGAACCACAGGTGCACATCACATCTGGCTAATTTTTTATTTATTGTAGAAACCTGTGGGCTCAAGCAATCCTCTCACCTCAGCCTTCCAAGATATGGGATTATAGGCGTGAGCCACCACGCCCGGCTACCAGTGATTTTCAGAGAATCCCCTAGTTACAGGCCATTGCTGAGAACTTATCTTTTTGCTGCTTCAACCAGAGGTGCTCTTACATCCTGAGATTTCACATAAGATTTTACTTGAAAAATAGGTTGCCCCATCAAAAGACGTGAAACCCACTGGTCTTTAAGCTTCTAGTTTAATCTGTCAAAACTGTCAAACTTTGGACAGTTACTTAGGCGTCCTTGTTAACTTCCAATGGCGGTGACAGTAATGCTAAAACATCAGGAACTCAGATGGGCCAGATCCCCACCAAGCATTATCGGCATCACAAAACTTCCAAGGTTCAAAAACATTCCATCTCCGAGAAACAGCAACCTGAACTTGATGTCATAAACAAGAAAATGGTTTCAGAATGGCAGCGTCACCATTTATCAGTTGGCAAAATACGTGGCCGGATGTCACGAGGCAGTTGATCTAAACTGTGAGGCTTTCTTAAAGGTGCTCCTCCATGTCATACTGAGATAGAAACCTAGACCATGTATTAAAACGCCTTTCCCAGCAAGATAAACAAGGTCTCCTCCAATGGCTGCGATACCACCACTGAGCTGCTGTGGCCATCCTATGGGGGCACAGCGCCATCTTGTGGCCACCTTCAAACCACCTATTGTTCATAGAGAGCAATTTCAGCATTCTGCCTGGAGCTTGGGGTACTTGGCATTTGTTTTTTTGTCTCCAGCGATCCTTCTGCCTCAGTCTTCCAAGTAGCTGAAACCACAGGTACATGCCACCTCACCCGGCTAATTTTTTAAAGATTTATTGTAGAGATTGTAGAACCTCGCCAAGTCGCCCAGGCTGGTCTCGAACTCCTGGGCTCAGGCAACCCTCTAGCCTACGCCTCCCAAAGTGCTGGGACTATAGGCGTAAGCCACCACACTCTGCTGGGATATTTGCAACTGTTCTCAAAGAACATGACATTGTGGTTACTTTTATAATTTTATTGACTTTTTTCTCTTCATAACTTTAAAACAAAAATAGCACATGAAAACCAGTGTCTAATCCCAAAGTCTCAATTTAGTTGACTGTCAGATGAATGTCACCATGACTCCTTGGAATAACCACTGTAAAGACTCAAATTACATAGCAAGTTCCAGTTTTCTGCCCACCCCCAGACACAGCCAGTAATCAGACCCCGCTGCCAACTCCAGTCAATCTTAACCCTCATCTTCGTGACGGCTCTCAGGGTGGGTCAAGACTGAATTAGAGAATCACAGTCCCGGCCCACCATCCCCTCCCACCAGCCAGCAAATTATTTCTGGAGAGTCTTCTGTTTCCACCATTTATCTCCCTCTCTCCCTTCTCCAAAACTCATTACTATCACTTTCATGTAACAATGGACTCGGTGTCCGCTCAACTGCCTGAGAATCCTGACATATTTTCCTGAGCTAAAAAGAAAACAAAGTACCTCAGTGACCTTCCTGCCATGAAGATCAAGCACAAAAGGGAAAAGCACTGCTGGCAAAGGCTGCGGAATCCTCTCCCCACCCCTGGAGCTGGCTGCCAAGAGTGCAGTAAGGCAGGTGGCTGACCCGGGGCCAAGGAGGTATGATGGGGAAACACATTTATTTTCCCCTTTTGAACTTCCCTGCTGCCCCAGTCTTTGCCTTCTTCTTAGCAGACCCCTTGGGTTCGGGCTCCTTGCGCTTAGCTGAAGACAGAGAGCCAGTCACCTTGAAGAAATCATCCAGGCGGCCCTGGGTGCTGCCCTGGCGGCTCTTGCTCAGCCTCTTGACCCCGCTGCGGATTCGCTCCTCAGAGAACTGCTTTTCGCCGCACATGAACTTGACCAGCTCTTCTTCGTTGGGCTCACTCCACTTCAGCTCCACAGACTCGGGGTCCAGCACCTCGGGCTCCAGGAAGAGCTGCTGGGCCTCCTTGTGGAGCCAGTTTTCCGGCACAGGGTACTTGCTGGGGTCCAGCCGCCGCACGATCTCCTCAATGCTCTTGTGCTTCTGGATGAGGTCCACAGCCCGCTTGGGCCCGATGCCCCGGATGCTCTCACAGTAGTCGCTGCCCAGCAGGATGCATAGATCCACAAACTGTTCCTGGGTCAGGCCCAGCTCCTGCAGAATCCGGCTCAGGTGGAATTCCTGGATGGGCAGCTTCTTGGCCTCACTGGCCGTCAGGTGTCGCATCAGCACCGGGCTGCCGAAAGTGAGGCAGTCCATGTCCTCGGTGGCCGCAGCGTAGACTTTGCCGGCCTTCACCAGGGCGGCACAGCTGGCCTCTGCCTCGCTGGGCGCATCAAGGTACGGGATGCCCATGAGGCTCAGCAGATGTTTGCACTCGTCGTTGTGCTGCTTGGTGACCTTTACCAGCCGCTTCGTGAACTTTTCCACCTCCAGCTCAGCCCCGGCGGCCTGAGCCTGCTGCAGCTGCTTCTCTGCCTCCGCCCGCCGCTCGCTGCGTTTGGCCAACTCGCCTGATTTGAGCTGGGGTGGCTTGCCGTCGAAGACGTACACGGGCTTGATTCCATTTTCCATCATGCGGATGGTGCGGTAGAACATGCCCATCAGATGGCTGGTAGTCTCGCCCTCCTCGTTCTGTAGCACATCCCCACCCTGGCGAACAGCAATCAGGAACTGATAGATGCTCATGGAGGCATCAATGGCCACCTTGCGGCCAAAGTAGCTCTTGATGTCATTCTCTCGGATGGCACTGGGGGCCACATCAGCAATTAGTTTGGCCAGACCTTGAATTCCCATGGCAATCCAGAGGAGGGATGGCTAAAAACAAAAGGCAAAGAAGAGAAGGAGGAATTTTAAAGATGCAAACAGAGCAAGGGTTACAAATGGTGCTATTGGACCAACTTCATGCCTTCAGCTAACCAAATTGAGCCCAACAAAAAGGGTACATCAGCACCGCGGAAGATGAAAAGATGAATGAGACAAGGTCCCCATCTTAAGCAATAACTTCTGTGTTATTTATTCTACCAGGCTTTCCAGTTGTTCCCACTTTTCCTTCTCAGGGTTCTTTCTGAAACATAAAAGACTGTTAAATTCCTCCTTTGAGCCGGGCTCGGTGGCTCAGCCTGTAATCCCGCGCCTTTGGGAGGCTGAGGTGAGTGGATTGCCTGAGCCCGCGGGTTCGAGATCTGCCTGGGCAGCGAGACTTCATCTCTACAATAAAGCAAAAAAATCAGCCGGGCGTGGTAGCGTGCACCTGTAATTCCAGCTACTTGGAAGGCGGAGGTGGAAGGATTGCCGGAGCCCATCAGGCGAGGCTGCGGTGGCTGGGAGCGGCCACCGCACTCCAGTCTGGGCGACTGAGTGAGACTCCAACTCAAAAAAAAAAAAAATCCCTCCTTCGAGGCCAGGTCTGGTGGCTACATGTCTGTAATCCCAGTACTTTGGGAGGCTGAGGCAGGAGGACTGCTTGAGCCCAGGAGTTTGAGACCAGCCTGGACAACATAGTGAGACCTTGACTTTACGGAAAAAAAAGTTAAAAAAATTAGCTGGGCATGATGATCCCACCTAGTTGGGAGGCTGAGGAGGGAGAATCCCTTCAGCCCAAGAGTTTGAGGCTGCAGTGAGCTGTGACTGTGCCACTGCACGCCAGTCTAGGTGACAGAATGAGACCCCGACTCCAAACACACAAAAAATCCCTTTCTAATTCAGTCCAAGCACTTCTGTATGGCATCAAGATCTGGGAACCCAACAGAAAAGGCCCGCCTTTTCTCACTTTTGCTCAGCGTGCCCTCCTCCCGCCATCCTCTCACCCCACCTTCAAGGTTCATCGCATTTTAGTTCCCCTGTGAATGGCCGCAGCAAAAGCCCTGACTTGACTCTAGGCGCCAGCATGGAACCATCTGTGTGACATCACTAAGTCACATACGTTTGGTTTTCTCATCTATAAAATAAGAGTGATCACCATGCCTGTCTTGCAGGATTACTGCCAGGATTAGCCGAGGCAATCAGATGTAAATCTCTATCGTCACGACATGACACCAGGCTCTCTGTAAATGTCCCCCATCCAAGACCCATTTACTTCGGTCTGTGCCTCAAATCTCAAGGTGCACTCGCGGCATCCAGCAGAAGCAAGCAGGAAAGGGAACTAAACGCGTGAAGTTTCCAAAAGGATTCCCGTCCGGGATCTTAGTAAAATTACACCGCGGCCCAGAAGAGTGATTACCGTCTTTCTACAACGGGAGAGAGAGAGAGCGGCTCGGAGGCTGCGCGGCCGGCCCGAGACTCGCCGCGGGAAAGTGGCGGGGCCTCCTGACTGAGCATCCCGCGCACCCCAGGCCCCGGCCGCCCACGGCTCCCAGCGTATAACAGACCCCGTCGCCCTCGCAGGCGCTCCTGGCGGGGTCTCACCTGGCCCTTGGGGCACGAGGCCTCGGCAGCTAGCGCTCGGTCCGGTGTTGCCCAGGGCGGGCCGTCCTAAGCCCGTCTCCCTCTCACTTTGGCCGCGGGTCGCCTCTCGCTCCGCCGCCTTCCAAAGCCCGCGCTCCCGTCACGTGACCTGCCCGCCGCGCGCGGCCTCCTGGGAAGTGTAGTGCAGGCCCCGACCCCTCAGATGGCTGCTCTCGCGGTACGGTACCTCCAGGAAGAAAGGACGCGCTCACAGACCCTGCCCTTCCTTTCCCCACGGCTGCCCCTACTGCACCCGCATCAGGCGTCCATGGCCGCCAGCTCCCGCCACCCCCCGAAACCGCAGGACTACAAGTCCCACAATGCCACTTGCCTCGGGGCACTTCCTCTTCCGGCCGAACGAGGCGCCTGCTTCTGCCGACGTGTTTTTCCGGTGGCGGATCGGCGGCTCGCCCAGAGCCTGGCAAAATGGTGAGCTGGCCTAGGGGGAGTCCCCGGCAGAGCTGTGAAGACCTCTCGGGTTCGGACCCACACCGCGACGCTCTCGCGGAGGCCTAAGACGCCGGGGATCTAGAGGGCCAAGGGGTGCGGGGGTAGGGTGCTCCCTTGCCAGGACCTCCTTAGACTCCTGAACTCGTTAAACGAGTTGCTGATCGCGCTGGGCTTCCGAGCTCGCGGGCCGTGAGGATGAGGAGCGTGGGGTGTCTTGAAAGCCTTCGAGCGCGTGTCTCTGTTACCTGCGCCGTCTTGAGAACCTTCCCCCCGCGCCGGACCCCTGGCTGTTTGTCCAGGCCCCGGGCAAATGTCATTTCCCGGCGAGGCGCTTCCGCCGTCGGGCGCTGGGCCACGGCCGCCGCGCGGACCTCCGGCCACGTTCCGTGGGCCTCTTTGTGTGGTGCCACGCCTCCCAGGGACCGCCGTCTGACGCGCATCTCGCTCTGGGATGAGGCCTATTCATCTTTGTGTTCCAGTGTGAGACCCTGCCTGTCCTTGGGGCTCAGTAAATGGCAGCGATTGTCTGTGTCGCTTCGGGGGGAGGGGACATCATTGTCTACTGAATTGGAATCCAGTGTCCCTTAGAACAGTGGGTTCCGTTTAGGTCTCTAGAGTTGTTGTGTTCTGGATTTCAGCAGCCTTGGCTGATGGGTGACCATGAAGTTAGCATTTGTACAGAACTTCAGCGATGACGGGCATTATCTCATAATCTTCCCTCCAGCCTTAGGAAGGAAACAAACAGGGGTTGAGCCGAGACTACGTCGGGCACAAAACTAGATGCTCCAACGTTCATCATTCTTATATTACACATCAATCCTGTATGGATGGCATAAGAATATAGGTATAAAAGTGGTTTGAAAATTTGAAAAAATGTAGCCAGGCGTGGTGGAGTGCAGTGCCCCTGTAGTCCCAGCTAGTCCGGGAGCTGAAGAGGGAGGATCACTTGAGCCAAGAGTTTGAGGCTGTGGTTTTGCCACAGAGTGAGACCTCGACTGGAAAAGCAAAACAGGCCAGGCACCTCAGGATTGCCCGACCTCAGGGGTTTGTGACCAGCCTGAACAACTTGGTGAGATCTCATCTCTACAATACATCAAAAAATTAGCCGGGCATGGTGGCTCACGCCTGTAGTTCTAGCTACTTGGAAGGCTGAGGAGGAAGGATCACCTGAGCCCAGCACATCGAGGCTGCTGTGGTCCTGAGTGTGCCACTTTCCCAGGAAGTGCATACTTTTATCACATTTTCCTAGTGGTCAAAGTCTTCAAAATGCTAAGGACCATTGATCTGCAGCTAATCACCTTCTGTGTCTTAGCTTCTGACACTCAGCAGCCTTTCTTGTCTCATATTGAAAAGATGAAGTACTACCTTCATTTGTAATTGTTGGCCAGGTGTGGTGGCTCACACCTGGAATCCCAGAACTTTGGGAGGCCAAGGCAGGAGGATGGCTTGAGCCCAGGAGTTCGAGACCAGCCTGGGCAACATGGTGACACCTCATCTCTACCAAAAAAAAAAAAAAAAAAGCCAGATGTGGTTGTGAGCTCCTGTAGTCCCAGCTACTCAGGAAGCTGAGGTGGAAGAATTGCCTGAGCCTAGGAGGTTGAGGCTGCGGTGAGCCTCAGTGATGGTGCCACTGCACTCTAGCCTGGGTGACAGGGTGGGGCCCCAACTCAAAAATATAAAATTAAAGCCAGGCATGATGACTCGTGCTAATAATCCCAGCACTTTGGAAGGCTGAGGTGAGAGGATTGCTTGAGCCCACGGGTTTGAGAACAACCTGGGCAACTTGGCGTGACCTATCTCTACAATAAATCAAAAAAATAAGCCGGGCATGGTGGCACATACCTGTAGTTCCAGCTACTTGGAAGGCTGAGGCGGAAGGATCGCCTGAACCCAGCAGGTCGAGGCTGCAGTGGCTGTGAGTGTGCCACTGCACTCTAGCCTGGGTGACAAAAGTGAGACTCCAATTCAAAAAAATAAAAAAATTAGCCGGGTGCGGAGGCGGGTGCCTCTGGTTCCAGCTACTTGGAAGGCTGGGGCGGAAGGATCTCCTAAGCCCAGCAGGTTGAGGCTGGGGTAGCCATGAGCATGCTACTGCATTCCAGCCTGGGTGACAGAGTGAGACTCCAACTAAAAAATATGTGTGTGTGTGTGTGTGTGTGTGTGTGTGTGTGTGTAATTTAAAAATGTAAAAAGTATGTAGCTAATTGTCACTCCAGTACTGAATCAATTGCTGTTAGTTCCGAAGGCTTGCCACGTTTCCAGGCTGAAGTAGGCCTGTAGCAGTCACAGCAACACAAGATTCTTTGAGAACCCCACAGTCTCTTGAGGCTGAAGCCATGGGGTTCCTCAGTGGCTCTGATCCCATGCCCTCCCCTAGGAGCTCGAGGCTATGAGCAGATACACCAGCCCTGTGAACCCAGCGGTCTTTCCACATCTGACCGTGGTGCTCTTGGCCATTGGCATGTTCTTCACCGCCTGGTTCTTCGTGTATCCTTTCACCAAGCAGCCGGGGGTCGGGATGAGTGGTGTGGGGGCTGAAGGAGAGACCACACCAGGCACGGCACCCTGCCAGCTCTGTCCAGCGGGTTGGGGATGACAGAGGTAAGGAGAGGAAGGCTGGTGATGCCCAAGTCCAGGTCGTGACCTTATTTCCCAAGTTCAGTTGAGCGCGGTCTGCTCTTCAGAGTTCCAGGACAGTAAGCAGAGGGCCTAGCTGGAAGCGTGAGGGTAGTCCCAGCCCCACCACTCAGGAGCTGCATGACCTGGGGCAAGTGACCTCACCCCTCTGGGTCTCATTTTCTTCATGGGTGGTGGAGCACCAGAGTCCAAGTCACCTCTTGGGCCCCGCCGCCTTCCTGCCTGGGCCAGATGGCCTCCCAGGCAGCGGTTAGCCCATACCTTTCTCCCAGAGAGCCACTGGCCAGCCCCTGCACTCCACAGCCCATCTCGCCGCGCTGCCTTAACATCCCTGCCCAGGTATGAGGTCACCTCCACCAAGTACACTCGTGATATCTACAAAGAACTCCTCATCTCCCTGGTGGCCTCGCTCTTCATGGGCTTTGGAGTCCTCTTCCTGCTGCTCTGGGTCGGCATCTACGTGTGAGCGCCCGAGGGTAAGAGCTGGGACAGGGAGGGAGCTTGAGCCTGAGAGGCCTCCCTGTAGCCACGTCAGCAGGCCCTCAGGCTCCTACCGGCATGACCCCTGGGGTAAGGGAGGCCAGCCCCTGGAACTGGTAGGAACACTAGACACTAGCCCGTTTCCCTTTGCCTCATGAGTCACCTATTTTGTGAGCTCTGCATTCATACTGCCTAAGGCCTCCATCTGCCTTTGGGCTGTTTGTAGGAATGAGCACCAGACATACATTTGCATTCTTTGTATTTTTTTGAATCAGGGTGTCTTTGAATCATGCAGGCTGACCACAGCCTCAATTTCCTGGGCTCTAGTGATCCTTCCTCCTCAGCCTCCCAAGTAGCTGGTACTACAGGCGCACACCATGAGGTCCGACCAATTTTTTAATTTTGTAAAGATGAGGTCTGGCTATGTTGCCTAGGCTGGTCTTGAACTCCTGGGCTCAAGCGGTCCTCCCACCTTGGCCTCCCAAAGTGCTGAGATTACAGTCATGAGCCACCGCGTTCAGCCACATTTGTGTTCTTACAAGTCATGCACCAGTGATGTGGAGAGGCTGCTGAAAGGTGGGCAGGCTGGCAGAGGGTCAAAATCTGGGATTTGGCGGGGCTCAGTGGCTCAGCCTGTAATCCCAGTCAAGGTGAATGGATTGCCTGAGCCCACGGGTTTGAGACCAGCCCGGGCAACTTGGTGAGACCTCTTCTCTACAGTAAATCAAAAATTAGCCAGGTGTGGTAGCATGCGCTTGTAGTTCCAGCTATTTGGAAGGCTGAGGCGGAAGGATCACCGGAGTCCAGCAGGTTGACACTGGAGTGGCTGTGAGCGTGCCACTGCACTCCAGCCTGGGCGACAGAGTGAGCCTCCAACTCAAAAAAAAAAAAAAAAATTGGGGACTTAAAACTTGCTGCAGATAATCCACCAAGACACTGACAGTTGGCTCAGTGGCTCATCCTCAATGGTGTGTGCCTGTCAGCCCTTGCCTGAGTAGTGTGGGGTGCAGGGAGAGAAGGCGAAAAGAAGGGTCATCCGTCTCACTTGGCACCACTCTCTTTCAGGTACCAGCCAGGCGGCTTCACTGAATCCCTGCTTTTGTAAATTAATTTTTTTTACTGTGCTGGAAGCATCCCGCTTGCTACTTACAATAAAGGCAGATGTGTGACTGTCCTACCTGGTGCCCGTCCTGCGGGGGTGGGGGCACTGGGACCTACATGACTCCCCCAGTCCCACCCTTCCCCATTTCTCACCACCTTCCACATGGGTCCAGCTGCCGGGAGCCCTGTTTTCCACCTGTGGGGGTGCGGGCTGTATGGCAGGGGTATCTTGTCATTGGGATTTAAGGCTCACCTGTGGGTAGGAAGGGCCCTGGCCTACCCTCTTCTATTGTTTCTAGAACAAACTTCTCTGGGAACCCTCAACAATCCAGTCTCTCCTCTCCTGGGCCAATCCCTTCCTGTGAACATAGCCACCCTTGTGTGGGTGGGGCCCCTCACAGGCTCAGCTTGTCTTGACGCGGGTTTTTCCCTAGAGGGCCACTTAACTCAGGGCAGTGGCTGGGTCAGGAGCGGGGCGCAGCTGAGTCCATGCCCAGCCCCTGTAGGAAGCTGGGAAGGATAAGGGGTATGGAACAGCCATCTGGCTTTAAGTACCCAAGTGTCCAGGCTTTGCAGGTAGAACTTGGGGCTCCAGTTGGTCCTAGACCCACGGGAGATGCTCTCTCCCACCAGCCCAACCCCAAGGAGTCGGGAGGCAGGCTCAGCTACAAAGCAGTCTTTATACATTTATTTATATATGTATATTTACTTCAGAGGAAAGAAGTTCGGGGACAGGAAGCCAGCAGGCCTGGGGCTGCTTGCCTTGCCTCCTGGGAGTCAAGAGTCGCACACGATAAATATGAGCCCAAGCTCAGGAGAGGAACCGGAGTTAAGTTTGGGGGACGCTCTGTGCACACGTGGGCTCCTAAGAGGGCAGGTGTGGGTGGGGCATCTGCACTGGGGGCCTATGTACAGCTTGAAGCTGGGGAAGACTAGCCCAGTGGCTGTAGGAACGGACGTCAAAGGGGAGGGGGCGGGGGAGGGAGGGCCTGCTAGGCCCTGGGGCGGGCACAGAGCTGGAGTGCCCACACCAGCGCCCACAGGACGGCCTCCATGCCCTCCCTGGAGCCCTTCACGTGGGCTTAAGGCAACTTTGGTCCAAGGCTGGCCCCCTCCAGCAGCCTGGAGGCCCAGCTTCTACTGAGGATGCCCTCCCCAGGCGTGGAGGCAGAGCCAGCTGCGAGGACTGGGGCTGTGCTGTGTCCAGATGGGCTCCAGGGGGCAGCAGAGGGTCGCTTTCCAGTTACCGACTGAGGGCTGTGCTGCCACTGAGGAGGCCCCCCAGAATCCTACCACAAGGGGTTGGGCTTGGCAGAAGAAGGCTGCTGCCACTGAGGAGGCCCCCCAGAATCCTACCACAAGGGGTGGGGCTTGGCAGAAGAAGGCACAGCATCCCGCCCAAGGCTCGCCCTGCACCGTCAGGAGCCACACCGTTCCTGTGGCGGGACTAGAGGTGGAGCCACTGGGGAGGGGCTGGGTATCCCCACGCCCCTCTTGGTGTCTCCCTATCCTGAGGATAAGTGCTTTGAGATCCATGGCACCAGGGCCCCGCAGCTCACAGACTTCAAGAACTCGGCTCCCCACAGAAAAGCCTCCCGTGCAGAGCTGAGACTGGGGCCAGGATGGGGCAAGGCCTGGTTCCCAGAGAGGCGGCAGCTACCACAGGCAAGGACGGCAGTTCCCTTTCCTGTTTCTGGACCCGTGGCAGACATGCCTAAGTGATGCCCACACCAGGCCCCACTAGGAAATGCTGACATGGGCACTTGAGCTATACAACCTCTTCCCTGGCCCAAGCCCGCCACTCCGCTCCAGGGAGGGATGGGCCGAGGTGGGGCCTGCTACCAGGCCTGGGGCCCTCTAGCCTGACTGGCCAAACCCAGCGAGGGAGCCTTTGATTCGGAAAGACAAACCACCCGCAGGCAAGAGTGGAAGAGTGGAGTCTTGGTGGCAGGAGTGGGACGAGGCCCTGGGAGGGACTGGAGACAGGCCCTGTCCGCAAGGGTTCCCCACTGCTCTGGCCCACTCTGGGCTGTCTAGCTCCATCCTGCTCCTTGCTGCCCAGGTGTAAGTGCATTTAGTAACGACTTCATTAATAACAGCAAAAGCTACTTGCATCTGCCTGCCAGCCAAGGCCAGCCTGCTGTCTGCAAGGATTCCTGCTCCTCTGCTCAGAGAATGATGTGGTCACCAACACCACTGTGAGCTCGCCGCTCCCAGCAGCACAGGCCGTGGGGCTGCAACGCTGTCTGGGTCTCAGGGGGCACTTCCCCTCCTGGAACATTCCCAGCTCCAGGGTCCAAGACCCGCCTGGCCCACAGGCCCCCATTGGTGCAAGGCCAGTGAAGGGCCGAGGGTGGTTTCGCCAGGCACAAAGTGAACGCAAGGCACAAAGTCATTTTCTCCAGCCCATCTGGGGCTGGCCTGGGCTACCCTAGGAATTCTTGGGAGAAGCCTCCTGGGCTGCACTTAAAGCTTAGAAGTCCAAGTCCAGCGTCAGAGTCACACCCCAGTAAGTCCACTGCCAAGCCACCTCCAGGCAGCAGCCTCCGGGGGAGAGCCATCTTCCCTCCGTTGGCTCATGGGGGTCCAGCCAAGTCTCTAAGGGCTGCATCCAAGCCCCTGTCTGATCTCAGGAGCAGACAGGGCTTCTCTCCCAGAGGGGTAGCAGCAGTCTCCAGAGGGGAGGCAGGGACAGTAGGCTGGGACAAGCCAGGGTCACAGGCTCCCTGGCTCCAGGGCACCCGGAGCCAGCCCTCCAGCCACTGGACCCAGATAGATGGGAACTGACTCTGTATCGGCCGCAAGGAGGCAGCAGGCAGGAGGCCCAGGAGGTCTCTGTCTCTGGCTCCCTTTGGGCTGTGCGCGGGGCCACCAGCTGGAATAGCAGCTCCAGTGTGAGGACTTCCAGTTACACCAGTCTCGGGGAGGGCCAGTGGACACCCGTGCTGGCCAGCAGCAGGCTCCAGTGTGTCACCATTGCATCCAGTGTGGGGGGCGCCCAGGCACCCCAGGCCCTGGTGTGGCGCTGCCTCGGGAGGGCAGCTCAGTCACACAGGCGGTAGAAATGGAAGTAGTAATCTGTGGCTGGCCGTACCAGGGCCTCCGGGCTGCAGCTGGCCTGACCCTGGATGGAAGGGCAGTGGGAACGGCTGAGGCGGCCCTGGGGTACAGGGGCGCGCACAGGCCCTGCTGACACTGTGCCCTGAGTGCCACCACATGCCCTGCAAACCCCTCACTCCTCCCAAGCCCTACACACAGACATAGGTGCCTGGACCTTTGGGGTAGGGGGGGACCCCTGCTCACCAACAGTGCCACCCGGAAGTGGTAGGTGAACTCGCGGAAGGACAGGATGGTAAGTGGCCACTGGTGCGACATGCCCTGGAGAGAAAGGAGAGAGGGTCAGGACAGCTCCCCACCCCTATTCCAGCCAGCATCCTCACCATGGCCCATGCAGCCCCGGGGTCTGTAGCGACTTTTTTTGTTTTTGAGTTGGAGTCTCACTCTATCGCCCCGGATGGAGTGCAGTGGCACAATCATGGCTCACTGCAGCCTTGACCTCCTGGGTTCAGGCGATCCCTCCCGAGTAGCTGGGACTACAGGAGTGTGCCACCACACCTGGCAAGTTTGTTTTTTTGATAGAGATGAGGTCTTGCTATGTTGCCTAGCTAGTCTCAAACTCCTGGCCTCAAGAGATCCTCCTGCCTTGGCCTCCCAAGGTGCTGGGATTGCAGCATGAGCCCCTGCACCCAGCCTCCGCAGCAGGTTTTATGAAGAGACGGGATAGAGCACATTCTGCCTTGGGGAACAGTGGCAGTGACTCTGCAGCCCGTGCCAGTTACCAACAAGTCCGCTGCCACCTTCACCTGGCCCCCACCTCCCTTTCCAGCACTGTCTTCCACTGTGGCCCCCTCCCCTACTATGCTCTGGGCACATCCCAGTATTTCATGAACCCCATCCTCCCTACAATTCAGTGAAGCGGTGCTGCTACTAGCCTCATCTTGCAGATGAGGAAACCGAGTCAGCTGCCTAGAAATCCCAGGGCGGCCCCACAGGTGGCTGGCCCATGTCCTCCCTGAGGGGCTGGCCTTGCATCCGTGATGTGGGCTTCGGCCAGGGCACTGCATCCCACGAGTGTCTGGGCTCTCTACTTTCAGACGCTCTGCAGGGCCACGGGGCCTAGCCACCCGTGGGGTGCCCCCCTCCCTCCTCCACTCTCACTACCCTACTGGTCTTTTCTCCCCCACTAGAGGCTGTCCTTGGAAATCAGAGCCTGTCTACTCCACCTCTGTCTCCCCTGCAGCCAGAAGGGGCCCCAATAAATACATGTTGACTAAACACATGAACGGGTGAGAGCCAAGGGGAGCCTGAACTTTGGTTATGTGGCCAGGGAGGAGCCGCACAGTGACGGGCCCAGCCATCCAGCTCCCCAGGCCGAGAGGCCAGCCCTCCATGAGGAGCCCGAGGGGTCTTCTAATACTGATCTAACCGCTCTGCCTCCCAGCCCAAGGATGAGGTCTGGGCTCCTTCCTGTCCTGCAGACTCCGCCAACTGCCGTCTCCCCATGACTTGCAGCCCTGCCACACGGGCTCTAGGACACCCCTGGCCCTACAGCGGCACTCATCTGGGCTCGTCTCCGTGGAAGTATTTCCTTCCAAGGTGCTCCTGCGTGGCGAGTCACAGCAGTGAGCAGGGTGAGGATGCTTGCAGAGATGCCCCCATCTGACTCAAGCCCCTGTCCTCGCCAGTTTGGGGAAACCAGCTGAGCCACAGGAGAAGGAGACTGGGCCTGGCCAGCCCCACCTACCTGGGTGTCCTGGTGGGTGTGGAGACCCTGTGGCTGGCCACCCTCCTCACACGGCTGCTCCTTGGACGTCAGGCTGCACAGCACCACGGACACGGGGGAGGAGGAGCTGGGGACAGGCCCAGTTAGCAGAGAAATGGGGTGCCGGAGTCCCTTACCCCAGCCCCCTACCCCACACAGCCACTGAATCCTCGCGTGGCCTGAAAACGGTGCATGAGAACAGCCAAGGGCCTTGTGCGGTATAGAATATCCCCCATCCCACGGGTAGGAAATGTCCCAACCTTTGGCTGTCCCCAGATCTGGCCACTCCAAGGCTCTGCAAGGCTTCTTCCTGGTTCCTGCCACCCCTCCCGCCCATCCTCCCACCAGGGCACTCACTTCATCTGCAGCGTCAGGCTGAGGTGCAGGGGAGTACTGCCACTCACAGGGATATGGTAGGTGAAGTTTCCAGGCCTGAAGGGGCAAAGCTGGGCCTTAGCCCCAGTCCACCCTGGCGAAGCCTCCCCCAGGGACTTCTCAGTCCTGCAGTCCCCTTCCCTGGGGGGCAGTCGCCTTCCCTGGAGCCCCTCTGAGGCCTGGACAGAGGCTGTCCTGCCTCGTGGGGGAGGTTGCTCCCCAAAGTGGGCAGGATCTGGGCATCCGTACTGCCTGGACTCATGTTACCCGAGGGAACCCTCTGGAGTGAAGGGGGGGGCTCAGACCACCTGCAGGCATCCCCTGGAACACAGTACTGTGAGGTGATGGTCATCGAATTCTCCAGTACTTGGATGGAGGTCAGGGAGGGCACTGGATCTGCAAGGAGAGAGGCTGTTGGGGCAGGGAGCAGGGCAGCAAGGCAGGACACAAATGAGAAGTAGCCAAATCTTTCCTTGCCAGACTTGGATCAGTCACTCACACCTTAGTATGAATAAGTTTCTGGGTATTCTTCCCAGACCCCCCACCATGGCCAGGGTCATACCACATTCCTTCCCTGGCAGCCACTTCCCACACATCTCAGAGCCTCGCCACGCGGCTGGCCGTGTTTTCAGCTCTGGGACCTCACAGGGGGTCCCAGAATGTCTGTCTTCAACACTCCCAGCATCTTGTACACAGCCAGCTGGAGCAGCAGTCCAGTAAACTGAGCATCCACTCCTTGGGCTTCCTGCCTCTTTGAACTTCAGTCTCTGCAAGCTGCAGTTCCCAAGTTTTCTCGAAGCCACAAACCCATCAAATGAAAGCCAATGAGGGGGCTTGAATCTGAGGGCATAGCAGCCCCCGGGCACCTTGGAGGAACCTGGTTTGAGAACTTCTGCGTTAAGAGGTCCTCTAATTTTGTTAAAACTGAAGACCTGGCTGGTCGCAGTGGCTCATGCCTGTAATCCCAGCACTTTGAGAGGCTGAGGCAGGAGGACTGCTTGAGCCGAGGAGTTCGAGACCAGCTTGAACAATAAAGTGAGACCTTGTCTCTACAAAAAATTAGCCAGGTGTGGTGGTGCATGCCTGTAGTCCCAACTACTTGGGAGGCTGAGATGGAAGGATCGCCTGAGCCCAGAAGGTTGAAGCTTCTGTGAGCCCTGATGGTGCCATTGCACACCAGCGTGGATGACAGAGCAAGACTATGTCTCAAAACACACACATACATACACACACAAAACACCAACTGAAAAACCCCTAAAGATCTGAAGGGAAGAGTTTGGGAGACCCTGTACAGCACCCTCTTTGCAGCTAGGCTGTACGACCCTGGGCAAGTCACTTCCCCAGTGTCCATCTCATCTGACCCTTGGAGACAATTCCTTTCTTGCAGGAGTACTGTAATGAGATGATCTTTACAATGCTCCTGGCCTGACTCCTGATCCTCACTGTGTGCTCCGCAGATGTCTGCTGACTGACAAGTCTGCACCCAGGAGTCATGCGACTAGGCTGAAATGGGCCCTGGCCAGTGAGCCTTGCGGGGCGGGGCTGGGAGGCCCGTAATGCAAGTACCTGGCCGGCCCTGGGCCTGAGTGGGCTGGGCAGGGCCCATGCGGGACTGAGGGGCCCCTCGGCGGGCCCGGCCATGGAGACCGAGGCTGGGGCTGTTCTTGGCTTTGCCCGGTACCCCAGGGAAGGGGACTGCAGGGCTGGCCAGCGGCTCCAGGCTCTTGGGATGTTTGGAGTGGCTGATGCCGTTGACGGAAAGGCCCCAGGACTTGGCTCTGATGTTGGTGACGGGCAGCAAGGCCATCTGGCTGGAGCCTGTGGATAGGACCAGGGATAAGCTGAGAAGAGGAAAGACGGCTGCCTCCCGTCCACTGTCCTGGACCACTAGGTCCTGCCAGACCCTGTGTGAGCCCCATCTGCCTCCTGGTTTCCTCGGGAGACCCTCAGTCATCTCCAGAAACCCATTCTGGGCTCCAGGAGACCCTCCCACCCATGGATCTCAGGGGCCTTTCTCTGTATCTCTGCCCCAAGTCCTGGCCCCAAGAAAGCCATACCTGAGCGGTTGGTGGTGGGGCTGGGGCTGGGGCCGAGACCGTGGCCAGGGTCAAAGCTGGGGCCATGGCGAGGGTCGGTGGTGGGGCTGGGGGTGGGCAAGGAGCAGCAGACGACGGGGCAGGGGTAGCTGGAACACAGGTCCAAGGTGCGGACGGTGGGACCTGGGGCCGAGCGGGGCAGGCTGGTGGTAACTGTGGAGGCCAGAGGCTGCGTGAGCTGGAGGAGCCCCCACGCAGAACGCAGCCCCCCGCCTCAGGCCAGACCCACCCAGCACGCACCCGGCAGCAACGAGGGCTGTATGCCCGGCAGCCCAGTGGTCCCAGGGGACTGTCGGAGCTGAGTGGTCCCAAAGTTCTGGCTGGACCTGCTGGGGAAGGGTGGGGTGAGCTCAGAAGGGCTGGGGAGTCTGACGGGGAGGCGGGCAGGAGGAGGTGGAGAGGGAGGGGAAGGAGGCAGGAAGAAGGGCCGCAGGAGCCAGAGGGCGGAGGGCGCCGTCAGCACATACCATGGGCACAGGGCCTCACTCCCCCCCGGGTGCTGGGGCCGGAGCAGGGCCAGGAGACAGGAAGTAGACACGGCAAAAGAACTAAGGGCAGCAGAGAGACAGAGGGCGAGAAAGGCGCAGGGAGGAGAGAAAAGACACAGTCAGAGGGGGCCCCGGGAGGTGGGTGGCAGTGGGCTGGCAGAGCCCAAGGCCCTGCCCTGGCCCTCCTTCCCCTTATCCCTCCTTCCCCTTACCCCGTTCCCACCCCGTCTCTCAGATGGCCCCACTACCTGGAAGAGCACCACGCAGGCCAGAAACATCAGCATCGGCAGGGAACGGGGACGGCCGCCCACCCTCCAGGGAGACCCTCCCGGCCGAACCCTTTAGAGGAGACAGCCTCATGGCTCCTCTGATCTTGGGCTGCCCGCCAAAGCCCCCCCTGGCCTGGCGGCTTGGCCAGCGGCCAGGTCTCCAGGGACGTACCCATCGGTGTCCACCAGGTCCTCCTCGGTGCGCAGGCTCAGCACGTACAGTGTGGACATGGACACCACACTGGAAGTCACAGAAGAGGGTCACCGTGAGGGCAGGAGCCACCACCCAGCACCCTCTCTTTAGTGCAGGGCCTGTGGTCCTGGGCCCAGGGGCTGGGCTCCCAGGTGGTGAAGGGGTCTCCCAGGCCCAGGGGAAGGAGTCGGAATGAGGCTCCCCCTCCCCGAGACCTCAGCCACTGGATCTCCCAAACCACGTCCTCCTCCTCCCCCAGGCCTGGGCCTGTGGGCAGCTGACCCCCTGGGCAGCTCGGTGCCTCCAGGCAGCCACCCCAGAGCCTCGGGGACAAATCACCTGAAGGCCATGACCACCACCAGGGCGATGATGGTCCCCTGCAGAAAGCGCTGGCTTATGCAGGCCTGGTCCGGGACCACAGACGACTGCCGACCAAGAGGAAAAGCAGCAGCAGCAGAAGAGGGAAGACTCAGGGAGCCCTGGCCTTGCCGCTGTGGCTCTCCCAGAGCTGGGGACAGTTAAGGGCCACCCATTCCCCCAGGAGAAGAAACCGGGGGCTCGAAGGACCACGCGGTCATAAGGAGAAGGAGGGCGCCGGAGTTGGGGAGGCTGGAGAGGTGTGAGCTGGAGGGGGAGGCCGTGAGGAATGAGGCCCC
Organism: Cephalopachus bancanus; assembly: GCA_027257055.1. Taxonomy (NCBI): domain Eukaryota; kingdom Metazoa; phylum Chordata; class Mammalia; order Primates; family Tarsiidae; genus Cephalopachus; species Cephalopachus bancanus. The sequence goes on from JAPVLO010000761.1 coordinate 369,549, forward strand.
TGCCCAACTGTCCCCTCACCTTGCTGGCCACCTTGGGGGGCCTCTTCTTGTGGGGGACGCTGCCCGCCCGGCTGAACTGGCTCCCTGCGTGGCTGCAGCAAGAGGGCCAGGGTCAGGGTTGCCTCTGGCAAGGGGGCTGCCCCCCAGGCCCACGCCCCCACCTGAAGGCGCCCGAGCTGCCAGTGGACTTGAGGCTGTCCAGGCGCCGCAGCTTGGCCAGCTTGTGGCTCCAGCGCTCCAGCTCGTCGATGCGCGTCTCCAGGTTGTCCGTCAGCTTGCACAGCTCCTTCACGGCGCCCACGTTCTCCATGAAGATGCGCTCCTGCCGCGGCGACGGCCATGAGGGGCGGGAGGGGGCCCCCGCGCTCCATAGCCTCCCCGCTATGGGCTGGCCCCCATGCCCACAGCTACCGGGGCTGGCCCCCAAAACGCGGCCCTGCCTCTGCCCAGCTGTCCCCCTGCTGGAATGGTCCTCCCCACACCCTGTCAGACCGCCGGGTCCTTTGGAGGCTCCCCCAAGCCTGAAGTCTGCAGCCCTCGGCTCTGCCCCTCGGACCACCGGGGTAGCTCAGACTAGGACGCTTGACTCTCGGCTGAGGGGGTGACATTCTAGATCTGGGTTCCAAAGGGTCCTGGAGCAGGGGACTCCACGAGTAAGTGTTCCCAGAGTTTCAGTGAGCTCCTTGGCTCCCAGACTCAAGCCAGGTAAGTGGCAAATGACATCCTCGCAATAAACCACATGGTTAAGCCCCGACACGGCCAGAGGAAAATGTCTTAGTTCGATCGCCCTGTTCTTATTGGAGGGGAAGGCATGACCCTCAGAGGTTCCCCCTGCCGGTGGTCAAATCCCCACCTGCCCCCTGGAGTACTCGCCCCCTCCCATGAGAGAAGGTTAGGCCGTTCCAGCCTCTGCTCTGCTGTGCCCCTGTCTCTACCAAGGAGGCAGTGCCCCCAGCTGGCCGCCCCAGTCCCTGGCCCCCTCCCCCCCCCCGGGGCCGCAGACCTTGTTCACCACCAGGAAGTTCTCTATGGTTTTTCCGTTGGCAAAGACCATGTCTCCGGTGTCCTTCACAGCCTCAGGCAGGATCTCCTTCACCTCCTGGGCGATGACACCTGGGAGGGACAAGCCGAGGTTATATGTGTTTTGGGGGTGAGGGTGCTGCCCACAACCTTCTCATGTGACTGGAGAGGGCTCTGGGGCCCAGAGATTCGGCTTCCAAGAAGCCGTGGAGCCGGGGGGCTCCCACCGACAAGTGCTCACAGGGTGGCCATTCCAGGGCCCGGGACATAGGGTTGGCGGGCTGCTGAGAGTAAGGGTCCCAGGGGAAGGGGGCCCAGGGGCCAGGTCCCGCGATTCTCGGGTTTCCAAAGTCATGGCATGAGGCTCCGGGGACCTGGGGAGGCGCGATTTTCCAGGGGCTGAGGGGCGGGATTCCCGAGGGCGGGTCCAGGAGGCTAGAGGAGGGGTTTCTGGGAGTAGGATTTCCAGGAGACGGGGGCAAGGCCACTGAGGCCCGAGGTTATCGGCGTCCTGGACCCCAGGCCGGCCCCTACCCGTCTCTGGCGCGGCGGCCTCGATACCCGCGCTGGCCGCGAACTCGGGCTTGTATCTGTAGTGCACCAGCCGCATGCGCGAAATCCTCTTGAGCTGTTCCGTGGTGTCCACCTGCGGGGGGCCATCACCAAGACTGAGGTCCCTGCGGCCGCCCAGAGCAGGCTCCGGAGCCCAGGAGGGCGAGAGCACAGAGGCGGCAGTGTCGGGGGAGACCCCACTACCGGAGGGTGTCGTGAGATCAAGATTCAAGCTCAGCCTCCCGCCCCTCCTCCCCCCGCGTCCCCGCCCCCCGCCTGGGCCACCTCCTCCCTGGAGCCCCGCCCACAAACAGCCCCGTCCCCACGCCCCACCCCGCAGCCCCGCCCCTACCTCCTGCACGTGCTCCTTGGCGCGCAGGTCCGAGGGGTGCATGAGCGAGCCCATGACCTTGACATTGCCGTGCACAACCAGCGCCTCGTCCGGCCGGTCTGTGTTGATGCCCACGCGGCCGTGGTGGAAGACGGTGTCGGGCACCTGCGCCCGCTGCCACAGCACGTCGCTGTCGCTCTCGAACTGGCCTGGGTTGGAGGCCTGCCACGGGTTGGGGCTGGATCAGTCCTGGGGGATAGGAGACCTGCAGGGCCCTGGGAACGGGGGGAACCCCCAGCCGCCAGGACTTCTCACCCCACCACGCCCCACCTAAGCTATCTCACTGTGACAACTTTGAGTCACTTGTGGAATCCCGGAAGCCACCGATCTCGTCCACCTCCGTGCTTTAATGCGAAGGAGACCAGAGGCCCAGAGTAGGAGGGAGCCTTGCCCAAAGCCACCCAGCCCAGTGCAGGATCAGCACTGGCTTCTGAGTCCCCAGTACCCCAGAAATTCTCCTGGGGGTTGTTTCTCCCAGACCTGGAGGACACTACCCCTGGGGGGGCGGTGGGCCTCACCCGCACGATGATGCGCTCAGAGATCTGGGCGGCCAGCGTGTAGTTCTGGTTCTGCGCATGGGCCTGCAGGGCCACCACCAGCATGAAGTACCTGGGACACACAGGGGTCTCAGAGGTGCCCAGGGTCCTGCCCCCCCCCACTCTTCCCCAAGCCGATTCATACTCGGCTCACCCCACCCTGCAGAGGAGGAACCCGAGTGTCCACTAGGGGGCAGGAGTTCCCCAGGGCCAGGGCTGGAAGGCCACAGAGCTGTTTCATGAACCCAGAAGCCCGGCTTCTGCTCCTCCCACTCATCCCTAGATCAGTTAAGGGGTCTGGACCTCAGCTCTCTCATCTGTGAGATGGGTCGTCCGTGGGACTCTGCCCGCGGAGCTCCAGGGGTGCTGTCTTCCTGCCCTCCCCCTTGGAAATGCATTCGGGGCAGGGCCTGGTCTGCTCACCTCTGGTCTGGGTTGGGCTTGCCCTTCTTGCGCATGTTGTTGGCGGTGGTCTCGCTGAAGTGCAGCCGCCCCACGGTCACCTTCGTGACCTGCTCGGGAGGCAGATTGACCCTGCAGAGAAGGGGCGGGTGCTCAGGGGAAAGGGAGGGAGGCTGCCAAGTGCCAGGCCACAGAGGGGTGCCAGTGTGTGGGAGGTGGGCACTGGGGGGGTCCCTGCCTGCCCTGCCGCCCTGTTCCCAAGCCAGCTCCAGGGTGGGCCATTCCAGGTACCACCTCCACACGGCGTCAGACATGCAAGTGACAGGTTTGAAAGTTTTCCCCTATGGGGCCAGACACTCATGCGATGGGGTTGAAGGTAACACCCCTCCCCCACAGGGTCAGGCAGTCACACGATGGGGTTCAATGTGTCCCCCCCACTACAGCGTCAGACATGTGAAGAGGTTAAAGGTACCACCCTACAGGGCCAGACACTCACGTGACGGGGTTAAAGGGCCGCTTGCTTCGGTCTGACTGGGACTGCTCGATGTTAATGGACTGGTTCAAGGCTTCCAGCTGGAGAAGCAGAGCCCAGTGGCACCTCAAGGCCTGGTTCCCCACCTGGTCCTTCCCCCTGCACCCTCCTGGCCAGGCTTGGCCAGCTGGAGCTCACTCAGCCTCCCTGCCCACAAATCCACTGTCCTTTTACACAGCCACACCCTCTGGGCTCCCTCCTCCCCTCACAGAGTACCACTCCCCCATCAGCGCATTGGCTGCACACACGGTCACTCCCCAAGCACCCACACCCCCATGACCATGCCTATACCCCACCTCCACATGCCTGTACACACACACACAACCCCCTTCATGCCAGCCTCCATGCACATCCACATACCCCCAAACCCACCCACTCCCCAGACCCTCTCCACACCCCATACCCTCACCCTTTCACACACACTGGCTGGGCCATGCCCCTCCCGACACCAAAGCCTGCAGCCTGGCCACACCCCCAGGAGTTCACAGACTCTAAATCCACCCCCTGCAAGCCAAAATGGACCTCAGGGCAGGGTTCCTGGGGAGGGCACCAGCTAGAGAGGGTGAACGGGAATTTGGGAGGGCGTCCGAGGCACAGCGTGCACCAGGACGGAAGGCCAGGGGAGGGCTGGACCCCACGACCCTTGTGGGCTCCGCTGAGAAGCTGGGGCTTTGCTGGGAGGACATGGGACCTTGGAAGGATGGGGAGTGCCGTGGCCCCCTACATCTCAGGTGGAGCATGAGTTGGGGGCCGAACATGGAGGATGATGACCCTGCCCAGGGGGACAGGCAGGGGACTGGAGAGAACCAGGCGGAGGGATCTTTGGGGGTCTGATGCATGCGTAGGGGTGAGAGGCCCTCACCCGCATTACGGGTTGGGTCACCATGACTTGGAAGAGCTCGGGGTGGGGCCAAGTTCACAGGGAGTTGAGTTTGGGGCTTGGAACTGAGGCAGCTGGGAGAGGGGTCAGGAGATGGTCCCAGCGGGGGGTGCAGACTTGGGGGTCACAAGGTAGAGCAGGAATCAGGATGTAAGAGAGAGAGGGCTGAGGAGCCCCACATTTAAGGGGCAGACCCAGAGGGAAAGACAGGAGGGGCAGGGGTGGAGGCTGGATTCAGCCTGGAGAGTTCCCTCACTCACACACGCTTTGCCCTGGGGTCCCCCCTAGGCTCCTGAGGCCTCCAGCCCACCCCTTCTTGCCAGACCCTAAACCTGCCTTCACTCCGTGCAATTTCAGATAGAAGCAGTCGAGGGGCTTGAGGCCTTCGGGCGTCTTGACATACTTGGGCTCGCCCAGCATGCCGATGTATACTGTCACCTGGAAGTGGTTCTTCTTCTGACACACAAAGGCGTCGTCGCCCACTGAGAAGTTGAAGCCCTTGTCGGCATCCACGCGATAGGTGAGCATGGGCCTAGGGGGCGGGGGAGGGCACTCACTGGAGGGGCCCCCCAGCCCGGTCTGCAAGGTCGTTTCCTCCCACTTGCCTCGGTTCCAGAGTAATTTTCTACCCCAGAGCTCCTATCCTGAAACCTCCAACGGGGCTGCCTCACTTCTCAGAAATGGAAACTGAATCCCTGCAGGGCTGCCAACCCCTCAGCTGACATTCTGCCCTCTGCATCATGCCTTGGGCCACCGCCCTGCCCTGGTGATGGGGGACGGAGGGCAAGACCCTTGAGGCCCATCAGAGATGAGGTCTCTCTTTTTTTTTTTTTTGGTAGAGACAAGGTCTCGCTATGTTGCCCAGGCTGGTCTTGAACGCCTAGGCTCAAGCAATCCTCTGGCCTCGGCCTCCCAAAGTGCTGGATTATAGGCATGAGCCACTGTGCTCAACCAGACTCTTGAGGAGTGAGCTCGACAGTTCCCTCCCTACACTGGGCTCCTTCCTGGAAGGCTGCCTGAAGCCCCCTTGCTTGCTCGCAGGAGGTGGGGGAGAGAGGCTGCCTCTGCAGAGGCTCAGGGTGCCTGACAGCTGGTTGCCCTGGAAACGGCAGAACCAGGCTCGCTGGCTCTGCTGCAGGCCCTGCCCTGCCCACCAGCGTGGCTCAAGCCCCCAGACGCCCTTCTGACTCTTGCTCCTCTGTCTGCCCAGAACAGAAGAGGGGCACTTCTGGACTCAGCCTCTGACTCAGCCTCAGTTTGCCCATTTGTTGTTGTGTCCCAAGTCTGGACCCTTTGGGGAACTTCTAGGTGTCAGTGAAGAGGGCAATGATTAGTCTGCAACTTAGCCCACCCTTGCCCAGGTCCCCAGACACAAGTGGTGCCCCCGTGATCACAGGAGTGCCCAGTGCCTGCCTGGAGGAAGCTGGCGGGGAGAATGATTCCAAGCTTGTGGGAAGAGGCCGTTGGGCCTGGGGAAAGTCCATGGAAGGCCTGAGCTCACCTCCTTCCTCTCCCTGGGTCCACCCGCCTGCCCGACCCAGCACAGCACCCAGAAAGTGCCTGGACTGCACTGGGGGGTGCAGCTGCCAGCTTGCTGGCCTTGGGACCTGGGGGGACGGGGGAGCAGGCCCAAGGAGTATGGAGGTAAGACCAGAGGGGTTCCTTCCCATGCCAGAGGTCAGAACCCCCACAGGCCTGCCCCCCAACCCTGGCAGGACCACATGCCCTAGGGGCCTCTGGCTAAGAACCCCACAAGGCCTGGGGTGCCCGACTCCAGGCAGCTGGTGCCAGCGCCTGTCTTGTGACAAGGCAGGTCCCAGCCACCCAGCCCAGGCAGTGTCCACAGTCACTCTCTCACCCGACCATGGACTTTCTGGGGGAGCAAGAGGAGTGGTTCCCACAGGGCTCCTGGGGCCTGGAAGGCTGAAGCCTTGAGGGCGGGAAGGGAGAGCCAGGAATGCCCAGGCGGCCTCCAACCTGTCCTCCCCACCCCTCCTCCCTCCCTCCAGGGGGGTGCTGCTGGGAGGGCCTGGCTTACACTCAGCTTCCGGCCACCTTCCTGGAATGCAGGAGGAGGAGGAGGAAGGGAGGAGGAGGCCAGAAACACCCATCCGCCCACTTCTCTCTAACTTGGTTCCCTGGCCCCACCCTGGCCGACACATCTAGGGAGGCCTGGGGCTGGATCAGGAACCCTGAGCACCAGCCCGAGTGCTACCTTGAGGCTGTTTGCGCTTCTGTAAAATGGGTCTATCTTGTACCCTGTGTGCTCCCAGGTCCTGCTCTAGGGCCTTGGTGGGGTCCCGGGAAGGATGGCCCCCTCACTCACAGCTCCTTGTAGTTGGCGTCGTACAGGGTCGCCCACTTGTTCTGCTGATGTGGCTGCCACTTGATGGACTGGTAGTTGGGGTCCAGGTAGGAGCCACTGAGGCTGTCATTGTCCTGCAGGAGGCCTGGAGGGACAGAATGCCATGTAGGTCCCGGGCCCTGGGCCGCAGACCCCCCCCTCCTTGAAGGGTTGGCCAGTCAAATACCTGGGGAGGGGGCCCCTGGAGGGTGCCAAGGTGGTGTCTGGACCCGGGCAATGCTGAGGGGCAGGGAGCCGGGGCCGGGTGAGAGCGGACCCTGGGGAGGCCAGGGGGCAGACGGGGCTCGAGCAGGGTGCGGGGGCAGAGCTGTCACGGTCCCAGGCTCCTGTTTGATCATTCCATTCAGCATCTGGGCGTTGAGGGTGCTGGGGGGTGATTCGGAGTGCTTCCTCTTCTTGGAGGGGTGTGTGGGGAGCCTGGGGGGAAGAGGTGTGTGCCATGGGAGCTGGCTTTCCCTGAGCGCCTCCCACAGGGCACTGCCCACCTCTCTCCCCTCTCCACTCTGCAGCTGCCTCCTGCGGGAAGCCCTCAGGCTTTACCCCTTAGTGCTCCCTGCCACTGCCCAATGTTGCTTCTGTCACCACCATCAACCCCGGATCATAGAAGCCAGGCGGCAGGAGCTACCACTGACTTGTGCCAGCAAAGGGCCCGACACACAGAGTGCTCGGAAATTGCCTGAGGAACGAAGGAGCTGGTCCTGCCTTTGGTGTCATGCTCAGTATCACTCTACAGTGGGGACTCTGGAGGACAGCCTCTGTGGTCAGAAACAAGCCGCAGAGAGCCTGGTCACAAACACCAGGGAGGGATAGCTTCCTGGGGCGAGGACCCTAGGGGGTCTGCATAGCACTGCTCCCCTTTACAAAACCATTTTTATTTTTATTTTTATTTATTTATTTATTTTTGAGTTGGAGTCTCACTCTGTCGCCCAGACTGGAGTACAGTGGCCGCTCCCAACCACCGCGGCCTCGACCTGCTGGGCTCTGGCGATCCTTCCGCCTCAGCCTTCCAAGTAGCTGGAACTACAGGCATGCGCTACCACGCCCAGCTAATTTTTTGATTTATTGTAGAGATGAGGTCTCGCCAAGTTGCCCAGGTAGGTCTTGAACCCACAGGCTTGGGCAATCCACTCACCTCGGCCTCCCAAAACCTGGGATTACAGGCTGAGCCACCAAGCCCGGCAGACAAAACCATTTTTTTTTTTTGAGTTGGAGTCTCACTCTGTCGTCCAGACTGGAGTGCAGTGGCCGCTCCCGGCCACCGCAGCCTCAACCTGCTGGGCTCCGGCGATCCTTCCGCCTCAGCCTTCCAAGTAGCTGGAACTACTGGCGCGCGCTACCACGCCCAGCTAATTTTTTATTTATCGTAGAGATGAGGTCTCACCAAGTTGCCCAGGTGGGTCTTGAACCCGCAGGCTCAGGCAGTCCACTCACCTCAGCCTCCCAAGGCGTGGGATTACAGGCTGAGTCACCGAGCCCAGCTAAAATCATTTTTAAAAATGTATTTTATTTGAGTCAGAGTCTCACTCTGTTGCCCAGGCTGGATTGCAATAATGTGATCATGGCTCACTGCAGCCTTGACCACCTGGACTCAGGCGATCCTTCTGTCTTAGCCTCCCGAGTAACTGGGACTAGAGGCACCCGTCACCACACCCGGCTAATTATTTTGATTTTTTTGTAGAGATGGGTTCCCACTATGTTACCCAGGTTGTTCTTGAACTCCTGGGCTCAAGCGGTCTTCCTGTCTCGGCCTCCCCAAAGTGCTGGGACTATAGGCGTGAGCCACCGCACCCAACCTTACAAAACCTTTTGACAGCACATTCCTTCCTTGAACTAAATCACTCACGAAGTCTTTATAGGCAAAACAGACAGGCCGGCATGGTGGCTCAGCCTGTAATCTCAGCACTTTGGGAGGCCAAGGTGAGAGTATTGCCTGAGCCCGGGAGCTAAGACCAGCCCGGGCAATTTGGTGAGATCTTGTCTCTACAATAAGTCACAAAAACTAGCTGGGTATGGCGGCACGTGCCTGTAGTTCCAGCTACTTGGAAGGCTGAGGCAGAAGGATCACCTAAACCCAGTAGACAGAGGCTGCGGTGGCCATGAGCATGCCACTGCACTCCAGCCTGGGTGACAAGAGACTTCAACTCAAAAAAAACAACCAGACAAGACAACCATGCAGGTGCAGTCAGAACCAGAGCTTGGGTCCAGGACGGGAAGCTTCTCAGAAACCTGAGGGCGCCATGAAGAGGTTGGAAAGTCACCAGCATCTGGGTAGGAGTTACGGCCCAGGCCCAAACTCTGGCCTTTCCCCCGTTCATGATCTGGGCAGGCCATTTCCCCCTTTCAGAACCTCAGTTTACCTATCTGTGCCCAACAAATAAGGCGGTTGTCAGCAATTAGCCATGGCTATAAATCCCTCAAGGTACTGCTGGGCACATTTGTATAAATATGTTTCTGTTTTTTTTAGCTGTCATAGCTCACTGCCTCAAGCAATCCTCCCACCTCAGCCTCCCAAGTAGCTGGGACTTCAGAGGCACACCACTGTGCCCCGCTAATTTTTTTTTTTTGTAAAGACAGGGCCTTGCTATGTTGCCCAGACTGGTCATGAACTCCTGGCCTCAAGTGACCCTCCCACCTCGACCTACCAAAGTACTGGGGTTACAAGTGTGAACCACCACACCCAGCCATGCATAAACATGCTGACCCCCGATCTGCCCTGAAGAGCCTTTGGCCGTCCACCCCCATGTCTGGCCCGCCCACTGCTGCCCTGATGCCCTCACCCCATTTTCCATCTTCCCACTGTCGGGGGAGGCTGCCCAAGTCTTACTCAGCTCCGTGTTGCTGCAGCAGCTGGTGCAGCATCTGGGACTGCTGGGTGTGGTGGAGGTCGGCGGGCACCAGCCCCTGGCCCATGGCAGCGTAGGGGGGGATCGGGGGCTCAGGCTTCATGTACAGGTCCTGCTGCAGGGCAGGGTAGTGAGGTGGGGGGGGCGGGGGCGGCGGGGGGCCTGGCAGGTGGGCTGGAGGTGGGGGCGGGTGCTCCAAGCGGGAGGGCACTCCCACGTGGCACAGAGTCTCGGGGGTTATCGTGCGCAGGAGATGGGGGTCTGCGGGAGAGATGGGGATGGGCGTCAGAGCCCGACCACACCAGGTTCCCGGGAACCCTCCTCCCCTAGGCAGGGCCTACCACTTCCACCCCCACCCCAAGCCAAGCCTGGGGAGGGGCAGCCGGCCAGCGGAGGCCTGGGCAGGGTCGCGAGACCCTCTCCGGGGTGTGGGCAGCCTGTCACCCCATCCCGGCTGGCTCCTTCCCCCAGGCCGGTCCAGGCCAGCTCCCTGAGGGTATCGGAGCCAAGCCTCAAGGTCTCCCTGTCTCTGACTCCTCTGTGCCTCAGGAAGGAGTCCCCAGAGACCCCCGTCCCCACCGGTGCTCCTCCCTCCAGCAGCCCCTCTCCTGGGCTCCCAGGGGCCAGCCCCCACCCGGGCCTGAGGGGTTGGCTCCAGCTCCCTTTGTTCCCCAGGAGGCATTCCAGGCGTGTTTTTGGTAAGATAAACAGAACTCTTGACCCCTCTGGGGCTGCAGCATGGCGGTTCTGCTCCTGGCCACCTGGGGGCCACCGCACCCCGAGCACCCCCGAAGGTGAGGTGGGTCCGGCCTGCGAGGCCGGCTCGGGCTGCGCCCTCGGCCTTCCCCAGCCGTCCACTTACCGCCGAAGGGCGCGTCCATGATGGCGCAGGCAGGCAGGCGGGTGGCATCACCACAGGGACACTTGCTCAGAGGCAGGGCCAGGCTCCCACCCGCCCGTGGGGAAACAATAGCCAGCGCCGGGGAGTATTTGACCAGCGATAATCTCGGCCGTCGGGCAGTCGCTGGCCCCCTCCCTCCCGCCCTCCCGCCCTCCCCGATAAGGCCGCCCCAACCACTTGCCCAAACTCCAGAGGGGGAAGGCGGTGCCCGCTGGACTCACCATTCACCTGCTGGGGGGAGTAGGCCTCGGAGCCCGAGTCTGGGGGAGAGTCTGGCAGCGTGCTGTGGGAGCCAGGGAAGGGGCAGTGGGTGAGCGGCGGGGGTCCCGCCTTCCAGCTGGGCAGTGTCTTTGCGTGGTGGGGTCTCAGAGGCCCCAGACACTCTGAGGTTCTCTCACAGCCACCCTCTGAGCAAGTCTCAGCACCGCCCACCTTGGGGTGTCCGACAGGGCCTGGGCTGAGTTGCGCACAGGGGGTGTGAGACCAAGCTCTTGACCAAGATCTCCTCAGACCCACTGGGCACTTGGGGGCCAGTCACTAGCGTCCTTGATATGACACACAAATTCAGGGACCAGGCCCAAACCCAGAGGCCAGGCCTGCTCCTCCCTTCCTGCACCCACCAAAGCCCTGAGCCTTCCTGAAAACCTGGGGCCCTAGAGGGCTGGGCCTGGACAGGTTTAGCAGATCACAGGGGGCTGCCCACCACAGGCAGGTGTGGGCTGGGAAGGGAGCCAGGGCCGCCGGGCCTGGGTTTATTTTTTTCTTGCAGGTTTCATTTTATCAGTGGTTCAGGAAAAAGAACAAACTCGACCCAAGAGGTCAACACGTCCTGCGTGAACCCAGTTGCCTGCCCAGCAAGGGGGAGGCGGCAGCCACGCGGGATCCAGTTCCTTGGCCATCCTTGGTCCTTATGCCTAAAGAGATGCCCCACTTCCGTGCCTGGGGGACTGCCGGGAAGGCCGCCGTGCTGTCCTGGACACGACCTCGGCTGGTTCCAGGGTCCCCCCCAGTGGGCCCCTGGATGCCCCAGCCCACCTCCGGGGCCTTACGTACAGACCTGTAAAATTGATTCAAGAACATGGACTCCCTCAGGTTCTGTGGATGGGGCTCAAAGCTACACTCTCCGGCACAGCTGCCGCCCGGCTGTCCCAGCCCATCCGGCTCTGAGTGCCCCATCCCAGGTCTCTCCCTGCACTTCCCTGGCAATGGCCTTGGGCTTCCCTAACATGTCAAGGTCTTGCTTGCCCTCCAGTCCCTGCAAGCCGAGGTCCCAAGTCCACAGGACCTGGAGTTTTGTCCTCACAAACCCCCTTCGTGTCTCATTCCTCCTCCCACTGAGCACTCTCTCCCTAGCTGGGCTGCAGGGCCCACAGCTGGGGGACACGTCTGTCCCGTTTATCCCTTAGAACGGGGCCTGGCCCTGGGTGTCTCCCTGGAGCGGCCCAGCCACGGAGTCCCTGTGTGTGGCTCTGAACAAGCCCCTTTCCAACTCGGGGCCTTGGCGTGCCCCTGGCTGTGAGAGCAGCCAGGGCCCACTGTAGGGGTCTCCCGCTGTGGGGTCTCTCAGGGGCTGGCTACTGGGGAAGGCTGAAGAACGCACACAAGCAGAGGTCTGTGACACAGTGGCAGGCACTCAGCAGGTGCTTACGGGATGTTCATTGCCCTCCCTCTGCCCTCGGGGGCCTATGGCTTAGGGACACCTCATGGCCACAAGCAGACGGCCTGTCTTCTGCAGCACAGGGACACCCTGGCACCTCGCGCCTGGCCTCACTTCTGTCCCCCACAGGCCAGGAAGCCCGGGAAATGCTGCAGGCCACACAGCAGGGGCCACCCTCCACCCAATGTTCCCTCTCACTTCCCATGATAATCTCGAGGGGTGAGATCTTGGGGGCCAATTCACAGGTGAGGAAACGGAGGCCCCGACACAGGCTGTGGTTACCAAGGCCCAGGCTGGTCAATGGTGCAGCCAGGCTGTCTGAACAGTGTCCGTGCACCCAGTGCTGTAATATTCCTCCACCCGAAGGTGGAGTTCTCTGCCCCTGACCCAGGCTGGGCCCCCAGAGCTTTCCCTGGGCTCCTCCCAGAGCCCGGCAGACCCGTTCCCTCTGCGTCTCCCCGTGAGCACGTGCTGGGGTTGCCCTGGAGTCTGGCTGGGCTGGTGGCCCCTGGAACCTTTGGCCAAAGTCAGGCCCAAGGTTCAACCCAAGGCTCAGGACCTCCCAGGGAGACCGGGGGGGGGGGGTTGCCTGGGATGATGCGGCCTTATCAAGAGGAGTTCTTGGGTGGAGAGAGCCTGAGATGCCATCTCTGAGCGGTCAACCACCACCCGTGGCTGCAGCACATGTCAGCTAAATTCGGCCACATGGGTGTGAGTGGGGGCCAGCACGGGGAAGGGGTCTGCGTGCTTGCACGTGGGCACGTGTGTGCAGGTGTTCCCATGAGGGTAAACAGTGTGGCCTCCCGTCCCGCCCCCTTCCATCCACTCTCCACACAGCTCTCAGACATTTTTCTAGTACTTACGTCAGCCTTCATCACCCCCTTGCTTAGAGCCCTCAGGGCTGCCCACTGTCTCAGGACAAAGCCGGAGGCCCTCTTCGCCCTGGCCCCGTCCTCCCACACCCGTACCCCCCGCAGGGCAGCCGATCACCCTTCCCACGCCAGGCTGGTGGCCAGCATCTCCCAGGCCATGGCCACGGCCCCCTCCACCCCGCCTGCCCCTGGGCCCTCACTCACCCTGGAGCATAGGGAGCCTTGGGCTCTGCCTTGATGGGGGGCCCGGAGCCCCCCAGGAAGGGCTTGGGGGGGCCCCCCATGCCGTTGTTGTTGTTGCAGTTGAGCGGGGCTCCATAGCCCGGGGACGGGAGGGGACCGTGGCGCCCCGGGGAGGGGCCGCCCCCCGGGGGACTCAGGTGGTGGACCCCGCTGGAGCCGGAGATGGCTGGCTGCCCGTGGGAGTAGGAGGCCGCGCTAGCTGGAGCCGAGATGTCGGGGAAGCAGCTGCGGGGAAGGGGTTTGCTCAGCCTCAGCCGGCTCCCAGGGCCCCCAGGACTCGGCTGCACCCCCCCTCAGGGAACTGTGAGTCGGGGCCTGGAAAGGACAAGGAGCTGCTTCGGGGGCACGAGACTGCCCCCCGGGTCCTGCCCTCACACTTCCCGGTGAGGGGAGAGGCCAGGAGGCAGGGGCCACTCACAGGTCAGAGGCATCCTCCTTGCTGATATACTCTTCCAGGATGCTGGTGTCGATGTTGGAGGGCTCCAGGGCGCCGTTGATGTCGTGGCCTGTGGGGCGGCCAGCACAGCTGGGGGGGCTGGCCTCCTGGGGACCTCAGGCCTCCATCCCTGCCAGACTGCACCCCCAAAGCACATACCCCCTCGCTCCTCCCCCTCGCATCCACGCGGGGTGAGTCCTTCCTCCTCCACCATGGGACTCCCCTCCGGGAAGCCCTGATGACACCCCCCCAGTACACAAGGCCACCTCTAGTCTATAGGGAAAGGAGGGGCCCAGAGTGCGCAAGTGGGGACAGACGGGCTGAGCCTGCCCCTCCAGACCCCTTTCTAGTGGTGTGACTGGAGCACGTCCCTCCCGCTCATCTGTAAACAGAGGCTGCTGTCTCTCTGCCTTACAGGGTGCTGTGAGGTGGTTTATTATTTTATTTTTGTAGAGTTGGGGTCTCACTCTGTTGCCCAGGCTGGAGTACAGTGGCATGATCATGGTTCACTGTAGCCTCCACCTCCTGGGCTCAGGCGATCCTCCCTCCTCAACCTCCTGAGTAGCTGGGAGTACAGATATGTGCCACCACGCCTGGCTTTTTTTTTTTTTTTTTTTGGTAGAGCCAAGGTCTTGCTATGTTGCCCAGGCTGGTCTTGAACTCCTAAGCTCAAGCAATCCTCCCGCCTTGGCCTTCCAGCATGCTGGGATTACAGGTATAAGCCACTGCGCCCAGCCTGCTTTATTGGGTTGAGTGCCCAGTGGGTGTTAGGTGTCCATCACCCTTGCCAGTTTGGACCCAGCACAGACTGTCCTGTCCTGGTCTCCATGAGTCAATTCCCAATGACTCAGGGGAGCATGAGGCCGGCAGGGTGGGACCATGCGTCCTGGGGGTCCACATCCTGCACCCTGGGCCCCAGCTGCAGCAAGGAGTGCAGAATCAGAGAGCGCCCAGCTTGCCCTCACTGGATATGCCCATCACCCCCGGGTCGGAGCTGGGGTACTCAGTCCCTGTTTTTTAGAAGAGGCAGAGGCCCAGGGAGGTGAAGGCCAGCCCTGGCTGCGCAGCCAAGAGGGATGGCGGTTGGAGCCCTGCCCCTCCGCGTGCCCGCCCTCTCCCGGGCCCTCCCCGCTGGCCCTGGCCCCACAGGGGAGACGCACAGAGGAAGGCGGCCAGGGCTCTTGGGCATCCTGAGTGAGAGGGGGTGGTGCTGACCTCTCCCCTCCCAGGGTCACCTTGCGGGGGGAGCAGAGGGCGGGGAGATAAGGGGGCTGACGTGGGAGATGCGTCAACCCCGATAATGGAGGGCAGCCCCACCTACCCGCTGACCCGTGCTGGCCTGCCCCACTGAGGCAGGAGGGCGCCTCCCACCGGAGCCTCTGGAGCCTGGGGTCTGGGGTCTGCCCCTCGCGCCCCCTCCCCTGGTGAGCTTAGGTCCAGGAGCAAATCCTGGCTCAGCCGCTGCCTGCTTTGTGATGCCAGACAGGTCACACACCCTCTCTGAGCCTCAGTTTCCTCACTGGCAAAATGGGGCCACGCACAGCTAACACCCACAGGGCTGCTGTGAGTGTGAAACAGATAAGGTACCAGCCCCCAGAGCCCTGGGGTCCCCACGAGCCCCCCACCCAGGCCCCTCCCTGGCCCCAGCCGGCATTTCAAGAATGCTGAGCCCCGCTTAGGTGATTAAGGAGCGAGCCAGCGGCTAAGCCCTCCTAGGAGTCACGCGCTGCCTGCGACAGGCCAGGGCCCTCCTGCTGACCCCCACCCCCGGCTCACCCAGCTGAGAACAAGGGACACCCACCACGCGCCGCCAATGGCCGTCCAGGGCCCTGTGTAGCCAGGGCAAGAGCGGCTTCTGGAGCTGGGTGTGACCCGCCCACATGCCAGGGTCCAGGACTCCCACCTCTGCTCAGGCCCCACCCCATGCTTCCCGGGCCACCTCGATTCCCATTTATTGAGTGCCTACAATGTGTGCTTTTCAAGCCAAGTCCATTACTAATCACAGGAGTTTATTCTGCGTGGGGCATCCTGCAGACTCTTCCTATGCAGCCTGTCACTCCATTCTACCAACCCGTGATGGTGACCGTGGGAGAGACAGTGACGGTGACCACGGCTCATACGGAGTGCAAATGTGCCTACCAGGCCTAGCACTCTTCTCAGTGCTTTATGCACTTGACCTCCCAAACCCACCATGAACTTGGTGGCACTATCGCCATCCCCACTGTCCAGAGAGGTCAAGTCTCTTGTCCAAGGCAACACAAACCCAGGTGCAGGGGCCTGACTCCAAGAGGGAAGGAGTGGCTGGCAGTTGCTGCACCTTCCCCACCCCACCGGACTGGCTGGAAGATTCTTGGGAAAGGATCACGTGTGGGGGTGGGACGGGAGGGGATACAGGAGCATCACCCCACCCCAGCGCTGAAGCTGCAAGTTTCTGAGGCTGAACTTGGAATCTCCGTGAATGATGGGCCCGGGCGGTCACAGCATGGCTATTTATAACAGGCCCGGCCCCTCCCCTCCTGCTCCTCCTCCCCTGGCCAGGAGCGCTCCTAATCGTCCCTAATCCTCCTGCCCACCTCCCCCGGGATGGGGGGCCTCAGGCAGAGGCATCCTGGGAGACCCTAACAAGAACCAGATGTGCTTGGGGGGAGGAGGGACCCTCCGGTGCCAGGGCCCGGGCGGACGGAGGAGGGAGGGGGGAGAGGGGAGCGGCTGGGGCAGGGTGGGGTGGGCTGATGGGTGGGGGAGAAGGTTGAGGGTTGGGGGCTTGGAGGGCCACACCTCCTCCCCGGAAGCCCTCAAGGCTGCCTCATCCTCTCCCCACCCGCTCGGCCCCCAGCCTGCCTGGCCAACCGGCCCCCAGCCTGCCTGGCCAACCACCCTGGAGATTTCGAACATTCCGGGAGGACAGGGTGAGGGTGGGGGTTTGCTGGAGCCTAGGGGTTGCTGAGGCTGGAGCAGAGCCCCCAGGACCTGGGAGGGAGCAGAGTCCCATGGGCACGTTCCTGGGGGTGGCCCTTCCCAGTGCTCCCGGAGAAGCTCCAGAACATCACTGGACCCCAGAACATCACTGGACCACAGTACCTGGCCAGGCAGGAAGCTAAGCACGAGTCTTGTTCTCAAGTCCTTCCCGAGCCGAGGGGAGGCTGGGCCTGCCAGAGGCTGCCCAAGGCCCAACAACCCGAAAATGGCGCCCTGAGGTCACAAACCCGCACCTCTGTCCTCTTCCTCAGACCTTCCCGCCACTTCCCACAGCTTGGGATAACCCAGTGCAAGGCCCCGCGTGGTGGGCCCCCTGCCTGCTCCCTCAGCCTCCTCTGCTGCCCAGCTCCCCTCCCTCCTGTCCTCTCCGAGACCTTTCCATCATCCACCCACATCTGGACCTTTGCACGTGCTGTTCCACGCTCCTCCCCAAGCCACAGGAGGCCGACTCCTATTCACTCTTCGGGTGTGGGCCAAGTTGTAAATTCGCCCAAGAGGCCATCTCTGCCGCTCCCCGTTCACTTGAGGGGGCCCGTCCTGCTTTCTCATGGGTCCTTACCCGCCTGTCTGCACAGACCTCCCTGGGCAGGTGTGTGTGTCTGTCCACTGCCTGCCCACCACCACCAGCTCATTCATGGAGCAGCCGTCTGTGGCCAGCCCTGTGCCATGAGCTTGGCATGATTCACACCGAATCCTCACCCAGCCCTCTGAGGTTTTTCTATTTCTCCGTTTTACAGGTGAGGAAACTGAGGCTCAGAAAGGATGGGCCTCTTACCCACAGCCTACAGGGGCAGGAGCCAGGCTACGAAGGCTGCTCTGTTCTATCTCTTCCCAGCACACAGCAGGTGCCCAGTAAGTGGTCCTGCAGCAGATGACCGAAGTGGCCAGTGGGCAGCTGGAGCCAGGCCTGCGGGATCTGGGGGCCTCTGCCGGGCCATGCAGGGTGGGGGTGAGACGGGGCCCTCCAGGACCCGCTGAGCAAGGCGCCTCCCTCCTGCGTGTCATTAATGAAGCCCTTTATTACCTGCCGTCAACAGGAGCCAGACACTGTCCCTGCCCAGGTAGGCGGTGACCAGGCTATGGAAAGGTAGCCCCCTTCCCACCTCCCCCTCCTTCCTCTAGGGCCACCCGCTGGGCAGGAAGGGAGCCCGCAGCACCCAGGCCAGGTGCAGGACAGGAGCGGGCGGGGACCCAGGTGGTCCCTCCACCCCGGCCCCTCCCTCCTGCCCCTCCTCGTGCTCATGCCCCCCCACCTCCCGGCAGCTGTGGCCACTGGCTGAGTCTCGGCCATTGTCTTGGGGAGCGGGAGGGTGGGGACGCGGCACAGTGGGAGGCTTGTGCCCTGCCCACCCCTCCCCTGCCCCTTCAATGGGGCGCTTGTCAATTCATGCCCCAAACATGGCGGAAATCCCGTCAGCCACGTGGCTGTGAGCAGGGTGGGCCAGGGCCTGAGGGTGCTGGTTAGGCCTGATGATTCAAACCTGGGGCACAAGGGCACAGGGCCCGGGCCTGTCCCCTGGGGCCCCGTGGTCCTGAGAGCCCAGCCCAGCCATCAGGACCTGAGGGGTATCCTAGCTCCAGGTGGTGGCTGGGGATCGGGGGGCAGTGGTCAGGGGACTGCCCACCTTGACATCCCCATAATGCCTCGAGCAGGCCCTGAGTCAAAGAGAGAGGCCTGGCTTCTAATGCAGGCCCCAGCCCCACTTCTTTGCTGTGTGACCCTCAGCAAGTGACCTGACCTCCCTGAACCTCCGTTTCCTTCTCTACCAAGTGGAGTGTAAATCCCCGCCCATGGGTGGTCCTGAGCCCACAGCCAGGTGACTCCTGAGGCTGCCCCCAATGGCATGAAGAGCACTGTTTCCCTTTACTAGGCACTGCCACCTCCTTTCCCGCCCTCAACCTCTGCCAGGCTGTCCCCCAGGCCTCTCTGCTGTCAGTTTTCTGCCCTGGTGCCTCTGGGGGGCCTAAGCACTTTCTCCCAAGTGCCCAGCACAATGCTGTAATTCCAACATGTGTGGCACGGTCAGTCGCCAGGTCTTGGCCCAGCCAGCCCCTCCAGCAGGCCAGCCTCCTGTGACTGCGCCCCACCTGCAGAGGCAGCCACTCCCCGTCACCCCAGTCCCAGAGGGACCCCAGGGCTGCAGCTCATCTCTCCATGTTGACTGAGCCAAGCAACGTGCTTCAAACCAGTTCACAGCAGGGCAAGGTGCAGCGGGCCCTCACCTCCTTTAGTCTGGACTTTCCGTCTTTATTAATATGATCTACAACTGCTATCTGTCCCTGCTTCAGGTTTCCATGTGTGACCAGAGGCTTCTCAGTCAAAACACCTTCAGGTCAGATGCTTGACTGTGCAAGCAACCCTCTGCATCTCTGCAGCAGATCCAGTTAGCTTGGTCCCACAGTCATGCCTGACAAAGATTGAGTCATTGTACATCACTCCCTAAACCTGAGCCACAGTCAGGAGTTGTTTCCTCCCAATGTCTTGCCAAAAATGGAGAAGAAGCAGGGCTCAGTGGCTCAGCCTGTAATCCCGCGCTTTGGGAGGCTGAGGTGAGTGAATTGCTTGAGCCCGTGGGTTCGAGACCCGCCTGGGCAACTTGGCGAGACATCTCTACAATAAATCAAAAGATCAGCCGGCCATGGTAGCACGTGCCTGTAATTCTGGCTACTCGGAAGGCTGAGGCGAAAGGATCGCGGGAGCCCAGTGGGTCGAGACTGCAGTGGCCGGGAGCGGCCACTGTACTCCAGTCTGGGCGACAGAGTGAGACTCCAACTCAAAAAAAAAAAAAAAAAAAAAATGCAGAAGAGCCCACGGCTGGCCTGCAGAGACCGCTCTCTTCCAGGGGGCCAGAAATCAGCACCCCACCGCAGGATATGGCCACATCCTCCCCAGGACCCCACACAGCTGCCACCTTGTGCCCAGGTCAACACAAGGCTGGACTCACAACCTAAAGATGCTCCCAAGCCAGGCCTGTGGAACAGAGGGCAGCGGCTGCAACCCATTCTCACCTCTCCCACGGGGATGGGGCAGACATGCCTCAGATGTCCAGGAGAGACTGCGGCATGGGGCGGGGCAGGTCTCCTCCAGGGCCACTCCCCATGGGCACGCTCCAACGCACACACATGTGCACAGGGCACACCCCAGTCAAGTGCCTGCAGACACGCTCGTAATCGTGTACCATCCCGTGCTCAGCTCGTGCATACACACACACATGTACACACACACTCGTGCACCTTCTCTCCCTTGGCAATCATTTACTGAGTACCTATTACATATCAGGTACGCATGGGATCAGGCTTTGGGGATACAGCACAGAAAAAAACCAACAAAACCCCTGCCCATGTGGAGCTGACACTCTAGGGGGCAGAGTCTGGTGATGAGATAGAGCAGGAACGCGCACAACATCATAGAAGGTTCCAGGCAATGGCGACAGCTAGTGCAAAGATCCTGAGGTCCCAGCATGCCCATGCATGTCCACATCTCGGGCATCTCACAGGCGTGGGCACCAGGATGCAGGTGCACACAAATGCTCACACCCTGGGCTACCCGCACCTCCTGATGGTGCAGCTTCACACGCGGCTGAGGGCCCCCCCCAGGAAGAGCTTCCTCTGCCTTCCATCCCCCTCCCCAGCAGGCTACTGTCAGACCCTCCATCAGCTCCAGCCTGAGCCAGACCCCACTGAATGGACGCAGGTGCCCCTTGCCTCCCAGCTGGCAGGGCGGGGGGATTCCCATCCCCCCAGGTCCCGGATGGGATGGAGAAGAGCGCAAAGGGGGCAGTGATGGAAGACAACCCAGGGATGCAGAGTCCCCAAGATCCCCAGAAGAGAGGCAGAGGCTGTGGCTGTACGTTTCTGGGGCTGGAGGGACCCAAGTCAGCTAGAGAGGGAACGTCCCTCACTGATGTGGCCCTGGAGCCCCTGTCTGTTGTCCAGTCTGGGGGCTCTGCCCTTCCTCTTCCTCCCACTCCAGGCCTGGGGTTCACTGCTCACATCCCACAACCTTGACCCTGAGAGAGGGTTCTGAGGTCTAGAGCGGCTGAGAGGCTGGCAGGACGTCACCTGGTGTGGACATCAGTGCTGAATCAGAAACCAAGACAAGACAGGAGAGGCCTCCCTGCCCCGCCTGCCCCAGGCTGGCACCCAGCAGGGACCCAGGATCCTGTCCCAGCTCTGCTGTGGTCACCCAGAGTGAGTCTGACATATCCCCTTCCTCTTCTGCTTCTGTAGCCCCCAGAAATGAGGGGGCGCCACCCACCTTCCAGCACTCAGGGATGCCAGGCAGACAGTTTATGCAAGGGGCTCTGGCCTGGACACAGCAGACAAGGTTAAAGGATGGTCCAGCCCCCTCCCCACCACCTGCCGGGCAGGACCAAAGTTCCACATCTCCGAGGGGGATGGTGGGGTGGGCCCGCTGGGGGCACAAGCGACCAGGACCAGGAATCAGGCCCATGCAGGGCCACAGCTGCATGGCCCAGCCCTGTACCCAGGATGTGCCCAGCAAGTCTCGTAGTGTTCCTTCTCCTTGGAGTAAGTGACCCAGAGAGGGCAAGGGGCTCTCCAAAGCACACAGTACCAGCTGCAGGGCCCTGAGGGGCACTGCCCTTACCCTGCAGACCGATAATCTTCAAGGTGGGGTGCGTGACCCTTGCCGTGGGCCTACCGAGCGGGGCTGTGAGCCCCTAAGACCATCACCTCCATGGAGGGTGACGTTTATGGAGAGGTCAATGCTAGCCCCCTCTTACCTGATCCCCACCGAAACCCTGAGAGGCATATCGCAACTGGGCTCCCATTTCACACATGAGAAAACGGAGGCACAGAGAGACGCACCACCGTGGCCAAGAGGACTATGGGTAAACAGCAGAGCCAGGGAGTCTCCAGCTGCCCACCCCAGCCGCACAGAACCACTGCACCATCCCACTCCAGCCCCCACCCAGCAGCAGCAGGGTCTGGAGACCTCGAGCTGGGGGAGGAGGCCCCACCGCACGTCCCAGGCTGAGGGAAACTGAGGCCCAGAGGAGGGCGCTAGGCCGTGAGGAGGAAGGTGGCAAGGGAAGGCAGGTTGCCCGGGCAGGGCAGGGCCACCTAGTTAATGATTCAGTTAATAATTTCTGTTCCCAGCTCCTTATCAGGGAGAGCAAAGTCCAGAGCAGCAGCCAATCAGCAGCCCGTGGGGCTGTTACCCGGCAGCCTCTGCGGCCAGGGCCCTCCAGTCTGTAACCCCTTGGAGTTGGGAAGTGGGGGACCAGGTCACCAGGGAAGGGGCCAGTCTGCCCTCAAATGCCCTCTTTGGCGCTGCCTAAGACCCCAAAGGGCATCCTGTCCAGCACCCCAGACTCAGGGTTGGTAGCGGGCGGCTCCTCGCCCCTGCACAGGCCAGGCCCTCCCCGAGAGGCGCTTCCCAGGGCGCGCCCCCACCCCCGCCACCTCCTTCAGTCACACATCCATTGTTGCCTCCACTGACCCTGAGAACGCTTCCTGCTCCCCGCCGCCCCCCCCACCCCTGCCGTGTGGCCCCACACTGGGTGTTGGGGACATGGGATGAGTCAGACCCCCACTACCATTTCCTCTCCCGCCTGGGCTCAGGACCTGGGGTGGGCCTGGCAGTCGAATGCGCTGGGGCTGGGACAGGAGTCCTGGGGGAGGCCGGTTCTGGATGGGCCCAGGAGACACCTCCATTCACCTCCCTGGGAGTCAGGGTCAAGGGCTCGTGCTTCTGGCCGCCTCCCCTTCCACCTGCTCCCTGGGTGCACCACAGACAGACAGGACACCGGGGACACAGGTCCGCCCCCGTCCACACCCCGGCCCAGTCCCAGACCCCGCCCAGGTGGGGCCCTATCTTCCAAGTTGCCAAGTGCTTTCTCCCTGGGGCTTCCTCCTGCCCTCTGGAAGACGGGATGCTGGTCCCTGACCCGATCCCTCCTCCAGGACCCCAGTGGCAGAGGAGAGAGCTGGGGCAGGGTGTCCACTCTGGCTAACTCTGGCCACCTCCCTTCTCTCGAAGCCTCAGCCAGCGCCATCACCCTGCCCTCACCCCATCCCACAGCTGGGAGAAGGGCGACTTTCCTACCAGGCTCCTGCTGCTCTGGGGGGCTGTGGAGAGCCCAGCCCCCCATAGCCACCATATCTGTCCTATCAGGAGGTCACAAGTTTGCCTGTTTGATGGCTAGAAAAATCACACTGGAAGCGCCTGCTGTGGTCCAACCCACCTATCTCCCCTGGGAGGGGACATGAGGCCAGGGATGAAGGTCACCGGTCTAGGTCCCCATCAGGTTCAGAATGGGTGAGACCCCAGCCTTCCACCTCCAGCTGTGGTGGAGGCCGGGTAGAGGCCCACCAGACTCTCAGTGGCCTATCTAGTAGCTGCCCGAAGGCTTCTTCCCCTCAGTCTTGCTCAAGCTGACCACTTGCTCAAGCCTCATGCACCCCTAGAGTCAGAGGCCAGTACCCACCCCCTCAAGGCTCAGCTATCCCTACTCTAAAATGTCCCTCCTTCCTGTGGCTGGGAGAGGACGCCCTCCAGAGCTGAAGGCACCACGGAAACCTCCGCCAGCCCTGCTGGCTTGCAAGTGAGGAAGAAGGGGCCCAGAGACGTCAAGGGCACAGACAGGGTCACACAGCTCTCAGTGGCTGAGCCTGTACCAGAACCTCAAGGGTCCTGGCTGAGTCCTCAGATGCTGCCCTGTCCACGCCCTGCCCCTGCCCCGGCTCTGGGAGTCCAAGGCCCCAGCCAGTCAGGTGATGCAGAGCACACCTGCCACTGTGGCCCGGTTACCTGCTGGGAGCCAGTGCATCCTGCCCGGTGGGTCCCCTCTCTGCAGGCCCTGTGCCCGCCGGTCTGGGCTGCCTTGCCTCTCTCCAAGGGATTAGCTGGGCGGTCACGGGGGCCCGGCTGTACCAGCCTCGAGGGGGCCGCCCTGTCCCGGCCTCCCACCCGAGGCCCAAAGCGCCTTAGCCCCCAACCCCACCACGGGCACAGGGCAGGACCCAGGACCCATGCCCGGTGTGCCTAGGGAGGGTGCACCACATCAGGGAGGGATCTCGCCCGGCTGCTGCCCTTTCAGCAAAACCCCTTCCTGGGTCCCAGCCCAGCACCGAAAGCACAGGCCCCTCTGCCCGCTGTCCAGGGGGAGTGACCGTGGCCCAGCAGGGACTGGGGAGGAGCTCAGGCGTCCCAGTCCGAGTGTGAGGGCACACGGTGCTCCCATGGGCTCAAGAGCAACGCACCCACATGTCCGAGAGCACCGCTTCCTGCTCCTTCCTAATTCCACACTCACACACCCCAGACGACACACCCAGGCCCTCAGCTCCTCGGCACGCCCTCACCCCACGTCGACCCAAACACCATGGCCCACCCGATTCCTCATGGGGCCTTCCCCTCCCAAGTGGCCAGGGAGTCCCCTGCCCTTCCTGGGCGCCCTCCCACCCTCCCCCCATCATGGGCTCTGGGAGCCCTTCTCCAGCCTGGCCTTCCTAGGTGGGCGGCCCTACACCCCGCCCCTGCTCCCCACAGACATTCTTGAATCTCCTCTTATCTCTTGGAGGGAGCAGCCCAGCCTCCCCGCCAGGCCGGTGCATGGCTGAGCCGTGGCGTCAGCCCCCATCCGCCCACCCAGGTCAGGAGGGAGCCAGGGAGCCCAGGTCAGCCAGGCCACCCCCCTCTGCCTGGGCCCAGAGTCCCTGGGGGAGGTGGTGTGGGGATATCTTCGGGAATCAAGGGGTCCCAGCCCGTGGCTTATCCAAGTAGGCTCAGGGCATCCCCAGAGGCTCAGGGAGCCCCCAGGAAGTCACTGTCTCTTTTCCTCAACCCTTGAAAGGCCCGAGAACTCTTAAAGGATGAAGTGTCTGGGAAGGCGAGAGCCCCTGGGGCTGCTGGGGGCAGCCTGAGACCCTCAAACGGCTGGCTGCTTCAGGGCAACCATTTAATCTCTCCAAGCCTGGTCTCTTGGGGCCTGGGTCTGCTGGGGTGTCCAGGCTCCTGGAGCGGGCCAGCCTGTGGCTCAGGGAGGTCTCTCCCAGGGATGCCTCTCCCCGGGCTGCTCAGCAAGCTGGAGCTGGCAAGGGTTCTAGCCCTCCCAAGTCACACAGAGAGAGAAACTGAGGCAGAGAAAGGACTCCAAAGGGAGCTGGGGCTTGAAACTTGGCCCCGATTCCCTGCTCTGCATCCTGACAGCTCCCAAGGGAAGGTTCTGAACGCACTAAGGGGCAGGATGCGGGCTTATGGGCTGGGGGGATAGTTGGTAGAGAGGGGCACAAAAGGGGCCAGAGCGGCTGGCTAGATGCTCCGGGAGGTTCTGAGCAGCAGGGTGGGCTGGAAGGCGTCAGCCCGCACCTCCCTCCCCTCCCCCTCCCCCTCCCACACCCCGTCCCATCCCTCCAGAATCCGGCACTCAGGGAGGAGGGGCAGCCCTGGAGGAGGGGCGGGGCTGCTCAGAAAAGGAGGGGAGGGGAGTTGGTTACATGTAGGGGCAGCCTCCAAAATCAATGTGGGGGTGGGAGAAAACATTGTGGGGAGTGGGGAGGGGGTCCTTCCAGGGTCAAGGGCAGTGGGGTACGAAGCCCTTGGGGAGCTTCACAAGGATGCAGCTCACAACAGTGGGAGGGTCTCAGGGAGCAGAGGTGCTTGGCAGTAGGGATGCCAACTTCAAGAAGGTTCCAGCTCTAGGAGATCGTGCCAGGGAGGGGTCCCCAGACCCCAGTAGGGAAGGAGTGGCTAGGGAGAGGGTGACTGTCAGCCTTGGTGGGGAGCAGCATTTCGGAAGGCAGGTGACCGTCTCCAGGCGTCCCAGACTCAGAGGTGGTCCCGGCACCCAGCAGTCGGGCTGGGGGAGGGTGCCCACCCGAAAGGCACACAGGGGTCCTGGTCTCTAGGTCGGGGTCCCAGATTCTGAGAGGCAGGCTGGGGGGCTAGGGAGGAGCCAGCCTGAAGAGAGGTGGAAATCCTAGAAGGCGTGCTGGGGGTCTGGGTCTCAACGACGGCGCTGCCCTGCACGGGGTTCCAGGAAAGCCCGCAGAGGGACCCCGGGTTCGGGAAGCGTGCTGGGGGTGCCGGGGGGCACAGCTTAGGTGAGACCCCAGTTCCTGAGAGGCTCGAAGGAGACCCGAGCCTGGAAGGGGACGCGGCCCCCAGGAAGCTGCGACGTGGGGGGCGGCGGGCGGGCGGTCGTAACCCCCGGGGATTTCCAGCCGGGGAGCCACGCTCGGCGGGCGAGCCAGCCGAGCGGAGGGCCCTCACCGGGGAAGGCGGCCTGGGGGTCCTGCGCGGCGGAAGCCCGGGGGGTCTCGGTCTCGGGAATGTCGGCCGGGGTCCCCGCGCGGGAGGGTCGCCGCGCGCCGGCCGCGGCCGCTCACCTTCGAAGAAGCGCTGCAGCGCCTCAGTCTCGTCCACCACCTCCATGTCCGGCCCGCCCGGCTCGCACGGCCGCGGCCCGCTACAGCCCGGCCCGGGGGCGCGGCATCGCCGGCGCGGCCCGCGCGACAGTCCCGGCTCGGCTCCCGCGGCCCCGCCCGCCCCTCCGCCGCGCGCGCCCCCCGCGCCGCCCCGGCCCAGCCCCCGCCCGCCCCCCGCCCCGCGCGCCCCGCCCGCCCGCCGCGCAGCGCCCCCTGCCGGCCGCCGCGGGCCGGCGCGCCGCTTCCCCCGGGGCGCGTGGCCGGCCGGGGACCCGGTCCCACTCCGGGGCTGGGCCGGGGTCGCAGTGGGCTCGTCCTCGGGCGGGACGAGGCGCCGGGATCCGGCATCCAAACCTCGAAGACACCCCTCGGCCCCGCTCGTGACCCGCTCCCCACCCCCACGATGACAACTAGCTGCTTTTAATGAGCGCGTCATGCACCGGGTCTGCACCAAGCTGAACAGGCATGTCTTTCAGGCCTCGCAGTCCTCACCCTGCTGAGGCGGTGCTACTATGATCTGCGCTTTACAGACGAGGAGACTGAGGCTTATCGAGTCTGAGTACAGTCTGAGGAAGTCCTGTAGAACTTTCTGTGAGGCTGGAAATAGTCTCTGGGCAGTCCAGTATGGCAGCCGCCACCCGTGCACACTTGACGTGTAGCTGCTGAGACCGCAGAACTTCTTTTCTATTTTGTTTGACTTTTAATTAGTTGCACGTTAAACTGTTACGTGTGGCTGTGGTATTGGAAAATGCAGCTCTGAGAGTTTCAAGGTCATTGAGGTTCAGAGCCAAGTCCTGGCTGGTCAGGGCATCCGAGTGCTTCCTCGCAGCTGTCCTGGCTGGTAGAAAGAAATCTGGAAGCTTTGCCACCGTGTGTCCCGGATAAACCCACCGTCCTTGCCCCCTCCTTCTACCCTTAGGAGGGTCTCATCTCTGCCCTACACAGCTGTGAGATCTCTCTCCTCGCTGATTTCTCTACTCCCTCCCAAATCACTTTCTTTCTTTTCTTTTTTTTTTTATAGTAGGAGTCTCACTCTGTCGCCCACAGCCACCGCAGCCTTGACCTACTGGCTCAGGCAATCCTTCCACCTCAACCTTCCAAGTAGCTGGAACTACAGGTACGCACCACCATGCCCGGCTATTTTTTAAATTTATTGTAAAGTTGAGGTCTTGCCAAGTTGCACAGGCTGGTGTCGAACCTGTGGGCTCAGGTAATCCTCTCATCTCAGCCTCCCAAAGTGCTCAGCTTATAAGCGTGAGCCACTGTGCCTGGCCGAAATCACTCTTTCAAAAATACAAATCATGCCAGGCACAGTGGCTCATGCCTGTAACCTCGGCACTTTGGGAGGCCAAGAAGGGAGGATCACTTGAACCCAGGAGTTTGAGACCAGCCTGGGCAACACAGCAAGACTTTGTCTCTATAAGAAGAAAAGAAAAAAGAAAAAAGTTAGCTGGGTATGGTGGCAGGTGCCTCAGGAGGCTGAGGCAGGAGGATCGCTTGAGCCCACGAGTTGGAGGCTCTGGTGAACTATGGTGGTCCACTGCCCTCCAGCCTGGGCAACAGAGTGAAACCCTCTCCCTGACTCAACAAATAAATAAACATCAGATCATGTCACTCCTTTGCTAAAACCAAGGGTTTCCCTTTGCACTCAAATAACCTCTGAACCTCCTGTGCTGGTTTCTGAGGTCTTGCGGTTTCTGAGGTCTTGCGCGATCTGCCCCTGCCTGTACCACTGACCTCAGCGCCTCTCTCCTCTCCATTGCTCACTAGGTCACAGCCACTAAGCCTGCTTGACATTGCTCAAACATCCCAGGCCCACGCCTGCTGCAGGGCCTTGGCAAATGCTATTTCATCTATCTATAATGCTTGTCCCCACATGGCTAGTTCTTCTCAGCAGTCGGTCCCAGCTCAGAGGCCGCCTCCCTGACCACCCTACCTAAAGCAGTTCCCCCTACACCCCTACATAGGCCGTTCTTTCCCCCTACTGGGTGAGGCAAGAGACCAAGCTAGGCTTGGTCACTGCAGTAGCTTCAACACCAAGAACACTACCTGGCAAACAGTAGGTGCTCAGTGAATATGTGTTGAATGCATGGACGATGGTGTCTTCAAACTACAGAATCCGACCAGGCACAGCGGCTCATGCCTATAATCCCAGCACTTGCGGAGGCTGAGGTGAGAGAATTGCCTGAGTCCACAGGTTCGAGACCAGCCTGGGCAATTTGACAAGACCACATTTCTGCAATACATAAAAAAATAAGCCGGGCATGGCGGTGGACGCCTGTGGTTCCAGCTACTTGGAAGGCTGAGGCGGAGGAATCGCCTGAGCCCAGCAGGTCAAGGCTATGGTGGTTGTGAGCGTGCCACTGCACTCCAGCCTGGGCGACAGAGTGAGACTCTGACTCAAAAAACCCACAAACAAACAAACAAACAAACAAACAAACAAAAAACTATAGAATCCTGGACCTCTGAAACCTTGGAAGCAGAGAATTCTGGAAGCCCAGACCCAGAGAATCAACTCACTACAGAATGGTTCAGCTCAAAACCTCTCAAGATCCTTCAAGGCAGTGAGTCAAAGCTAGAAAAACCTATCTTCACCCCCCACCCTCCCCACACCCCCATCCCCATTCCTGCGCCTCCAGGAATACTTGACGATCCACAAAACTGAGGCTGAGAGGGGTGAGAGGACTGCAGACAGCTGAGCCTGGAACTCTCAACTCTGCCTGGCAAGGGTCCCCCAGAGGAGGGTGGCACAAGTTAGGCTACCCAATGGGGGTGGGGGTGAGCGCCCTCAGAGCTGCCGCCACCCCCAGCCTCCTTCTCGGTCCGCAGGGGCCAGAGTGGGGGAAGGGCAGTCAGTGCCTGAGCCCCAGATGTGGCCCAGTCAGCAGGCCTGTGGTGGCCGGCCTAGGAGGGTCAATGCCACGACAGTTCTGGGGTTGGGGGAAGGGGTGCCTGAGCTGGCGGGAGTCTCACAATGAGGTTTTGTCCCTGTGGGGGCCGCTCTCGGGGGTGCTCTTCGATATATAGAATGGGATTTTGCTGGCGGTCCCAGCTGTGTGTGCTGACCGCGGCTACCCCGCCGCCCCCCGTGAAGGCTGGGCTGTGGGGGGAGCCGGACCACACTGAGACGCCTATTCTTTCCAGCTGATACACCCCAGAGGCTTTTCTCCCTCTGCAGACTTCCTTAAGACAATTGTTATTCTCCGTCCTGCCCCCTCCTCTGCCCAGGGTCAGGCCTGCCCGCTGGCCATGTAGACACCCGCCTACACCGTGCAATTTTTAAAAGTGAATTTATTTTGAGTTCCCTGGGACCAGCTGGAAGACCAGCTTCTCTCTAAGGCTTCACCCACCCACATGTCTTTCCTTCTTATCCATGTGGTATCTAGATGCCCACCCTTGAGGGCCATCGACGAGCTAAACATCGCCCCTGTCCAGCTCAATGAGGGCTCAGGGTGGAGAGGAAGAGGCACATTTTGTCCCCAACACCCCAACTCCATTATTTTATCATCGATTAAGATAATAGAGGCTGGGCGCAGTGGCTCATGTCTGGAATCCCAGTACTATGGGAGGCCGAGGTGGGAGGATAGCTTGAGTCCAGATCAAGACCTGCCTCTACAATATAGCAAGACCTCATCTCTACAAAACAATCAAAAATTAGCCGGGGGTACTGGTGTGCTCCTGTAGTCCCAGCTACTTGGGAGGCTGAGGAGGGAGGATTGCTCGAACCCAGGTTGAGCCTGAGGTGAGCTGTGTCCATGCCAGTGCACTCCAGCCTGGGTGACAGAGTGAGTCCCCTGACTCAAAAAAATAATAAAAAAAAAAAAAAGATGGCCAGGCTCAGTGGCTCAGCCTGTAATCCCACGCCTTTGGGAGGCTGAGGTGAGTGGATTGCCTGAGCCCGTGGGTTCGAGACCCGCCTGGGCAACTTGGTGAGACCCCATCTCTATAATAAATCAAAATGAACCGGGCGTGGTAGCGCGCGCCTATAGTTCCAGCTACTTGGAAGGCTGAGGTGGAAGGATCGCCGGAGCCCAGCAGGTTGAGGCTGCTATCGACCTGGGAGCGGCCACTGCACTCCAGTCTGGGTGACAGAATGAGACCAGCCTGGGCAACTTGGTGAGACCTTGTCTCTACAGTGAAATAAAAAATAGCTGGGCGTGGTATTGTGTGTCTATAGCTCCGGCTACTTGGAAGACTGAGGCTGAAGGATGGAAGGATCACTGGTGCCCAGCAGGTCAACACTGGGGTGGCCGTGAGCGTGTGTGCCACTGCACTCCAGCCTGGGCGAAGGAGTGAGACTCCAACTCAAAAAAAAAAAAAAGATGATAAATTATTCCATCTCTGGGGTAGCTTTGAAGTTGGACAGGGCAGGATGCAGCTGCCTGTTAATAGGAGCTGACCCATCTTCTCCCCTGATTCCACTATGTCACTGTCCCAGGGGTTTTCATCGATGGACTGGGGAAGAAGGGTGGCTGAAATGTCCCAAATTCAAGGGCTCAATCAAGCTAAGGTTGCCTCCACCAACTCCATAATGAACTTGGTGCCCAAGCACGGCTGGGGCAGGGGGGTGGCAGGGCTGATGAAGGGACCCCGGAGAGGCTTTGCATGCTGAGACCTTGAGGGTCCCCCCTTGAGGGGGTCCATCCATGGAGATGAGGCCCCATCTGCGCCCCTGGTTTCTCCACGGAACCACGAGTAAGGGGCGGAGCCTTCAGCTCTAGCCCAGCAGACACAGCTACCCCTGTGGCCAGCTCAACCCGTTCTCCAAGGCCGACTCTCTGTCCACAGAGGCCTCATCTATAAAGTATGGCTCAGCTGGGCTCAGTGGCTCAGCCTGTAATACCAGCACTTTCGGAGGCCGAGGAGAGTGGATTGCCTGAGCACGCGGGTTCGAGACCCACCCGGGCCACTTGGCGAGACCTCATCTCTACAATAAATCAAAAATTAGCTGGGTGTGGTAGTGCGTGCCTGTAATTCCAGCTACTTGGAAGGCTGAGGCGGAAGGGTCGCCGGAACCCAGCTGGTCCAGGCTGTGGTGGTCGCCGGGAGCGTGCCACTGCCCTCCAATCTGGGCAACGGAGTGAGACTCCAACTCAAAAAAAAAAAAGGTTAATTTTTCCTGCCTCTCAGCAGAGGTGAAAAGCTGTGTAAGTGATCAGTCAATGGTGCCCTCTCTGGTTCTGGGAAGTTCCTGGCACCCATTGTGGCCCCTGAGTGACAGCAAGGCCAGGAGGAAGTAGTGGACGGAAGGAAGCCCTGGGAAGAGGGATGTGGGGACTAGGGGTTAGTGAGTAATGGGCAGGGAGGCCAGACCAGGGAAAGGTGGAGCCCTGTCCTCCCCACCCCAGGGCTCCTCACCTCAGCCTCCCATGGGCCTGTGCAGCCCTGGCATCAGCCCATTTTACAGAAGAAGAGAGGAAGGCCCAGAGGGTGGTGAGTGTGGACACAGCAAGCCAGGGAGGCTGGGGACACAGCTTTTCTGGAGGAGGGCTCGAGGGCACACCTGGGTATGGGGCCTGCGGGGTAGACCCCCTTCTGACTGCAGGAGTGCTGAGACGGGAGGGGCCATCCTCAGTTCCCGCAGTGGCCACCGAGAGGTAGATGGCTGCTCCGGCCCTTCCCGGCACGGCCCCTCCTGAGAGCCATCCCCATGCCATGCTCTGGCTGTGTGACCCCAGGCTAACACAGAACCTCTCTGGCCTTCAGTGTCTTCTGCTGCACCAATTGGACAGGAACATTTGCAGACCGATGAGACCGGGCGGGAAGGACCTCTGAAGGCCATCAAATGAGGGTGGAGGTCAGAGTCCTGGGCTGGAGGCCCAATTCTTGTCCCCTCTCTGTCCCTGCCTCCTGTGTGACCTTGAACGTGTCTTTGCCAGTATCTGGCCTCAGTTTCTTTTGTTCAGAGGCTGTGGGTGAAGACAGGCTCTAAGGTTGAGAGAACCTCTCCACCACCCTGCCCAGTCCTTCATCAAGTAGGGTCATTGTGGATTTGGGGGTGCAGAGAAGGTGGGGAGGGGGAAGGTCAGTCAAAACTTGGTTGTGTCAGGCCTGGACCAGATTCTGGGGTCAAGGTGCAACTGGCTAGAGGAACAGTGCCACCTGCCGGCCACCTGCTGTGTGGCAGAAGCAGGCTCCGTGCATGGGGCAGGCAGGGGCCCAGCCACCGGCCCACCGAGCCTTCCAGCCACTCCCAGGCCTCAGGGCCCTGGAACCAGGCTGGGCTGGGTCCTGCGATGCCTTCCCAGGAAAGCCCTCGGCAAAGACATCCGGTGGCCCCTGCATTCTGGTGCTGCACCCCTGAGATCCTGCACCTCTCCCCTACCTATCTGCACTGGGGGGTGGGCTCCGCCAGTCTAGCCTGGCACCCAATCGCTGGTTCTGCAGGCGTAATGAATCTCCCTCTCTGAGCCTCAGATCCCTCAGGGAGGGGAGGGGGGTGACAGGTTACATCTTTCAAGGCCGTGACGGTGGGAGGAGCAGGAATCCCCTGGTACACCTCTCACAGAGGACCCCGCCGGTGGGTGGCCACCTTCACACACATGGGGCTCCCTTACTGTGACTCAGTGTGACCCTTGGCCAAGGCGAGGGTACCGGCCAAGCAGGAGCGTTAGGCCCACACAGTCTGGCGCACCCTGGGCCCCTGAACCCGCACAGCATCATAACAAGAGTCCAGGCAAGCGGTGCGCCCAGTGAACTCTGGGAAACCCACTCAGCCTCGGGTGGGCTGTATCCCAAACATGCCTGGCGTCTTGGGAGCCAGAATGGGCTTTGGTTTCAAGGAACCTCGGTCTCCCCCTTAGGCTCCCAGGTTTGTCCAGGGAATGGGGGCAGAGGGTCCCTCCCCTGCTCTGTGGCGACCTTGGCAGCACGTCCTCCGCCCGCCTGCCCGCCAGGAAGACACTCAAGGTAGCCACGTGCGTCCACATTCAGTTTATACACAGCTCTATACAATATACAGAAACCCTTATATACAGATCTATTTATAGAATAAGCTATATTAATTCGTCTCTCCTTTTTACAGCAATATTAGTTTGGATCTTTCATACATTAAGTACAAAAAGTCGTGGGAGAATGGCACGCGGAGTGTGGGGGTCTGTGAGCCCGACTGCTCGCTGCCGGTTGCATATGGAGTCGCCCAGGCCCCCGGGGGGACAGGCCAGTGGACGCTGGAGCGCTTGTGCTGCGGGTCTGGGGACGAGTGGGGATCGGTGTGAGCTGAGCTGGGCTGAGAGGGTAGCTCAGACCCTGCACGTGTGGGACGGGGCAGAGGATGGAGGCGTGCAGCAGCCCCGCCCCCTGGAGGCCAGGTGGGAGGGGCAGGCCAGGGGTGGGGCGCCCCTGGGTGCCCAGGGCTGAGTCCAAGCCTGCCCCAGCCCCAAGCCTGAAACACGGTGTGGCTGCAGCCTTGGGGGTGGGGGGGTCTGTCCCTGATGGCTCAGTCCCGGGCATGGGTGGGCGGCATGCCCTCCCCAGAGGTCCCAGGACCCACCCTGGCAGAAGAGGAATTAAAAGGCCAGTCTCTCTGCAATCGATCAGGGTGTTTGTTGGAACTTTTCTCTGGTTTAAGACTTTGTCTTGGTTTCTAAACTCCAAGAGCCACGAATTTCGTCTTGCTTCTGTGCTGGGCTGAGGCTAGGCTGAGGCTAGGCCTCAGCGGTGCAGGGTGGCCTGGGGCCTGGCGAAGGTGGGGGTCACAGAGGATGAGGGGAGGCCCAGATCCCAGGTCTGTCCCCTCTGTCAAGGCAGGCAGGGGTTCCAGGACAGCTGTGCGAGCCCGTCCCAGCTGTGTGCTGGGGGCGGAATGTGGTGGGGAGGGGCTGGCATGGGGGGGCATGCCTCTGTGGACACAAAGGCACGGGCAGGCCGTCAGCTGTGTGGCTAGCGCCTGGGCACACACTGGCTTCCAAACCAGGGACACAGCAGGGACAGAGGGCATCTGAGGCTGAGCTCGTCCCATGGCCCCACTCCAAGACCCATCACACCCACCCTGCTTCCTTGGCAGGCCGGGAGGACTGCCAGCAGGCAGACAGGGCAGGTGGGACGCCCCCACGGCCCCCCTCCTCGGGAGCAGTGCACACTCATGCACATGCACACACACCCACATGCACGACCTCCTCCCACCTCCCAGGGAGAGGTTTGGGCTCCATCTCCCAGCAGCGTCCCCAACCTGGCTGTCCTCAGGCCACCCCAGGGCAGCCCCCTGAGCCCCGGCCCTCCCAGCCCCTCCCTGGGCAGAGGACCTCCAGCCAGGGCCATGGTGCCCCAC
Source organism: Cephalopachus bancanus (assembly GCA_027257055.1). Classification (NCBI taxonomy): domain Eukaryota; kingdom Metazoa; phylum Chordata; class Mammalia; order Primates; family Tarsiidae; genus Cephalopachus; species Cephalopachus bancanus. Next base: position 403,817 of record JAPVLO010000761.1, read on the forward strand.
TCTTGGCCACTTCTGCCACAGGACGGTGGGGGTGGGAGGGCGCCCAGGCCAGCGAGAGGGAGAGCTGAGAGGGCAGGGCGTATGGGCTCCAGATTCCCAGGCCCCAAGCTGCCTAGCATGGCGGAGTGAAATAAAGGGGTCAGGTAGGGCTCTCAGGGGAAGGGGGCTGGGGGTGCCTGCCTCTTCCCAGGGCACCGACTGCAGTCTCCGTGTGGGAGGCTCCCTGGGGGCAGGGGAGCCAGGAAGCCAGAAGTAGCAGGCAGCAGGGCAGGCCTGGGTACCCAAGACCCCTTGAGAGAGGGCCCGGAGCAGAGGAAGGTCGGTCCTGACCCCACCCTCTTCCAGGCCCCCACTCAGAGGGGACTACTGAACTGTGACTGGACGGGCGGCTTGCAAGCCCAGGACACACCCTGAGCCCAGCCCAGCAGCTCTGTAAACATATACAGCACTGTGGGTCACCTCAGCAGGGGCACCCCAGGGGGCTGGCCAGCAGGCACCGGATCTGGGGGATGGTCAGGGCAGATGCCAGCCTGGGCCACAGAAAATGTGTGGGGAGGGGGCTGCTCCCCGTCTCGGCCCTGGGACAGCAACCAGAGAGCGGCAGTGGGGGCCAGCTTGCCCACTGCCTGTTCTGGGACAGGGGGTGCCAGAATGCCCCATGGGGCACAGGCAGGCTGTGTGCTCCTCCGCCTGGCAGGCCACACTGGGCCCCTCCCTGCTCTGTGCCCTTCCCATCTCCCCCTATCTGGGGACCAGATCCCAGCCACCCTGGCTTCGGGAGTCCCAAGCTGAGGTAGGGATGTGGACCCCCAGCTCAGCAGCGGTGCCCCATGCCTGAGGCTAAATCGGCCCCCTGAGGGCTTCTCCTCGAAGCTGCCCAGCCGGGGGCAGCTGCCAGGTGCCCGTGGGCCGCCTGCTTGGCTGGGACCGGTGGGCAGGGCAGCGGGTGCTAGCGTGCTGAGATGACCAGCTCGTCCTGCTTGGCTGGGCTGGCCCCGCAGCCGGTGGGGGTGGAAGTCCGGATCTTGTCCGCTGCCAGGCACTCCTGGCTGCTGAGGCCCGTGGGCGTCAGGTCCATGAGCTCCCCAGACGAGCTGAGCGGGAAGGAGGGCGACAGCGAGATGCCCGAGGAGGGGTCGGTCGAGCCGGCAAAGAGCCGCGGGGGCTTGGGCACCAGGTTGGGCTCGAACTGGGCGCGCAGCAGGATCTCTTGCTGGCTGGGCATCTTGGGGCCCTCGGCGTAGTCGCTGGTGGGGCTCTCGGGCACTACCATGCAGTAGAGGTCCTGGAAGGAGCTGCTCTTGCTATCCAGGTTGAAGAGGCTGTCGATGAACTCGGCGAACTCCAGCACCTGCGGGCTGGGGGAGTCCCCCAGGCGCCCGTTGTGCAGTGCCAGCGCCCTGCGCGGGGCCACCACGCCACCCCCGCGCCCTTCCTCCTCCTCATCACGGGCCGCTGCGCTGGGGGGCCGCTCAGGGGTGGCGCCCCCACTGCCCGGGGCGGCCTCCAGGGGCTGCGTGTCCTGCGAGTGCTTGGATAGGCTGTCGGCCGCCAGCAGCTCGGTGCGCGAGCTCAGGGACGGGTTCTCCTCGGGGATGGCGGGGTCAATGTAGAAGAGGTGGCCCTCGTCACGCTCCAGCACGGCGTGGAGGCTGGGCGAGCCGCGGATGCTGCGGAAGCCGGACGAGCGGCGCGAGTCGAAGCTGTACAGGGACTCCGTGTCCGAGAGGCTCTCCATAGTGGCCAGCGGCGCCCGCCGCGCCTGCAGCTCGGCCGCCAGCCGCTCCTGCGTGGACAGCAGCAGCAGCTCCACGGGGTCCTGGCGGGCGGCGGCCGGGGCAGCCACCGGGGACAGCAGCCGCCCCTCGGAGAATCCCTCCAGGCTCACTTCGGACTGGGACTTGCTCCTGCAGGGGGGCGGGGGGGATCATCAGGGAGCGGGCTGGGGCCTTCCGCCTGCCGGAAGGAACTTGGGGAAACCAGGGGTGAGTTCACACAGCGGCTATGGAAGGCTGCGGGCGGGAACGCTTGCTTGAGACACACACTCAGTCACACACACCCCTTGCGGGAGCCCCAAGAAAGGACAAAAGAACAGATGCTGGGTTGCGCCAGGGCGGGACCCCGGGAGCAAAGGCCCTGCCGGGAGCACCAGAGCTCCAGGTAAGGCTGTTGGGTGGAACAGGAGAGATGAGGGAGGGAGGAAGCAGCTCCGCCAAGAGCTGCCCAAGTGGGAACCCCCTTCTCAGGTCAGCACCACTCTGTGCCACTCCCAGGGCTCATGCTTCCTTCCTGAAGTCAGGGCTCCTCCCACCTCTCCCATGGGCGGAGCCCTGCACAAGGAGCCCCGGAACCCCTCCTGGCCCCCTTCACCAAGGCCAGTGTGCAGGGAGTTAGTGAAGGGCCGGCAGCGGGTGCTGCCACAGATGCTGCGGCCAAACTAGGCACTGGCTTCTTCATCCAGGCATGCAGCCGCCATAGGCAGGGAGAGATGCCCAGGCACCTGCCGAGGGCCAGAAGCACCATCACCCTTCTCGGCAGCCTCACGGCTGGATCCGAGGCCACAGGGCCTGGATGGGAAGGGTCCCAGAAGGGCAGGACAGTTCTCCCTGAAAGAGGCACCATGTGGTCTCACTTAAGAGCCTGGTGCCCCCCAAAGAGTACACGTGAATATGACGTGTGCCCATAACCTGCATGTGTGTGCACCTATGAGCATGTGTGCATGCCTCCGTCTACATGTATGAGTGTGCAGAAGCAGATGTCTATGCCTGTCAGCTGGTCCATGTGTGTCTGTGTGCATGCACATCTGCCTGTCCACATGTGTCCTCAAGTATGTGTCTTGCCTCTGTCTTGGTGTGTGTCCCACACATGCACATGTCTGTATGGGGCGATCTGTATACTAATAACTAATAATAACTGTGTGCACAAGTAAATGTTGTGTAACTTTCAGTGTACATATGTGTGTGTGCACAAACACAGGCGTCCATCTGCTCATACCTCAGTGAGTGAATCCGTGCGTTTATGGCCCAGGGTCTGTGATCTGCATGTCTAGATGCCCCTCGGCCCACGTGGGCTTTAGTGACAACAGGCTGGGGGACAGCTGGGGCACAGTGGAAGAGCTGTGCACACAGGTGCAAGTGTGAACCCTCCGTGAACACATGTGGGCTGAGCACGGGCACAAACACACGCACACATGCACTAACGTGTTCTGCACCCCTCTTGCCCTGGGAGGGGGGCAGCCAGGCTCACCTGACATTGCTGTTGCGGTGCTCTGTACTGGGCAGCTCCAGGGCCAGCCCGGCGGGCATGGGCGGTCCCGTGGGCAGCGGCTGCTGCTGGAAGATGAGCTCGGGGGTCAGGTCCACCTCGGTGGGGCTCACCATGACCTTGGCAGCAGACAGCAGAGCTGTCTTCCCCTTGTTGTAGTTCTCCAGCACCTGCAGAAGGACGGGGGAGGCTGGGGTGGGGGCAGCAGCCCAGTCCTGGGGCGGTGCTGGGCAGAGCCTCCCGGGGCCATGTGGTCCCACTCCCTTTCCACGGTCTCTGCTCCTCACAGAAGGCCTGGAACTCGCCCATAGTGCTATGTCCAGCCTCTCAGTAGCTGGCAGATGGCTGTGGCTGTTGCAGTTAAGTGCCAGGTGGCCTTCAGGGCCCCTGAACTTCACCTGCCTCAGGAACAGGTCCCGGCATCTCTTAAACTCCCCACCGTAGGGCCATGTGGTGATGTGGAAAGAGCTGGGGTATGGGGGGAAGGGCTCGCCGGGCTTTCCGGGTCGTCAGAGCCCAGCGGGGGCAGCCTCACTCCTCTGAGTCTCAGCACCCCTGTCTGTCCCATGGGGATGGTGATCTGACCGCAGCGTGCTCGTGGGCTCTGACGAGGTGCCGGTGCGAGCTCACCTTGTTGAGACCCTCCATGACCACATAGGGCAGGTGCTCATGCAGCATGGCTGGCGAGATGATCACCTCGTTGAAGGCCTTGTTGTCGCCCCAGATGGCGAAGTACGTGGGATCCTCCTGCTCGCAGCAGCTGAGGGACACCAGGGCCGGGGGGTTAGGGAGGGCGGTGGGGCTGGAGGGAGGCCCCCTCCCAGCCTGGCTGGGCGGGCTGTGTTCTGGCCTGCGAGAGGCTAGCCTTGGCCTTCCACCTACTTTTGGCCTGGGTCATGCCTGCTCATGAGTGTGTGTCGGGGGCGGCAGCCCACAGCAGGTGGAGGGGCCAGGGCCCAGCCCTCTGAAGGAGCATGTGCCTGCCCCCGTCTCTCCCAGGCCCACCCTTGCTCACAGCTGTCTACCCTCGAATCCCTTCGGTCATGCCATGCGACAGTTGCGGTGTGAGCTGGCCAGGGCCTGAGGGGTGAGCCCTTGGAAGTGATCCTCCAAGTGGGGAGAGCTGCCCGGGAAAGGGGGGACACAGGGTCAAAGCTGGGACTATTGAGAGAGGAGCCTGGAATCCTGCTCAGGGCTGGCCTTTTGTTCCATTTTTAGGGCCTGAGGCTGGGGAAACCTCCTCTGTAGGGGACCTGGGCCACCATCTCCCAGCCTCAGCCCCAGCCCCAAGTGGTGCCTGAGATGAGGCCACCCTGGCCTCCACCGCCCCAGAGCCGGGGTCGTGGGCAGCACCTACCAGCACTGCTCTGCAGGGTGGTTGTGGACCACGTGAATGATTCGGCCAGGAGGGTAGAGTGGGGTGCTGGCCGACAGGGCGATGGTCAGGTCACTGGGGTGTGTCCAGAGCCGTGTGCTGGCCAGGGTGGTCACTTCCATCTCCTCAGGCAGCTCCGACTTGGGGATGCATTTGGTGGCCCCCACAATGATTCGCCACTGTGTGGGGTGGGGGCCGGGGGACATAGCTGAGCGGCACTGGCTAGGAGCGCAGGGGCGGGGTGCGGAGGAGGGGGCTCGGCAGGTGAGAGTGGGGGGATGGCGAGGGGGTGGGCGGGGCAGTGGCGGGGCATTCAAGGTCGGTGCCCACCTGAAGAGGCGGTGGCTGAGGTGTACGGTGGCCAGAGGGCCAATAAGGTGCCAAGGACGGGTGACATGGAATTGCTGAATTTCAGGGCTGGCGAGGGACAGGAAGCCCAGCCAACCCCTCATCTAGTGATGGGGAGACAGGCCCAGTGAGGGAAGGGGACTTGCTCTGGGTCACTCCCGAAGCTCGGGCCCGCTGTGCCCACCAGCCCTGGCCTGACAAGTGCCCAGGTCTAGTCTGGAGGGAGCAGGGCCACTTCCCTAGAACCAGGCTCCTCTGAGCTGGGATGCCCTGCCTGGCCTGGCACCGGGAGCCGTCTAGACTGGGTGGAGATGGTGGAGGGGGTGCGGGCCCACAGTGAGGGAGGGAGATGGGGAGTGGAGGCGACCACACAGAAGACTCACTGGCCCAGGTCTGCCTCCTCCCCCATCCGGCCTGCCTTGGGGTGTCTGGCTACAACATCCCTGCTCCCACCCGGCCGGCCGCTAGTGCCCCCCAGAGACCTGACGTGATCAGGAAGGGCTGGCCCTGTCCTCTGGGCCACAGCAGGAAGTCAGCATGAACCATACCCAAATCCTCTGCACAGGTCACGTCCAGCCTCCCCTGAGCCTAGGGAAGCTCGACAGGCTTCAGAAAAGGCCCCTTGTCGTGTGCCAGAGTCCCAGGGGCCACTTTCTCCTGACTGCAGGCAGCTGTGCATGGTGGCAGCCCTCAGTGCCCATCCTGATTCCGTTACGACTTGCTAGGTGAGCAAAAGCAAGTCCCACCCACTCTGGGCCTCAGTTTCCCCATCTGCACTGTGATAGGGATTCAGCTTGGAGATGCTGAGGGTCTGACAGCCTGAAGCTCCCAGAACCCTACTCCCCACGCCTCCTCACGCCCCCACCCAGAACCTCTTGCGCTTTGTCCCAGGGCCTGGCAGAGGACAAGGGCAGGGACAGACAGGGTGCTGGGGGCCGCGCGGGCAGGTGCTCACTTTGGGCTTGGTGCTCCGCTGCAGGACGTCCAGGAGCTGTCTGCGGAAGCCTTCCAGCTGCGAGAGGCCGATCCTGGGGAGGAAGGAGATGGGGCGTCAGCTGGGCCTGGTCAGGGGCCCGAGAGGGGTGGGAGGAGGACACATGCCCAGCCCTCCGCAAGGAGATGGATGACAGGTCACGGGGCGGGGGGTGAGGAGGAGTGGGCAGCTCCACAGAGGAGAGTCAGGAGGAAGAGAGCAGGCATGGGTTGGGGGGCCTCCCCGGGGAGATGGGAACTGGAGAGAGATGATGGGGGCTGGGGCCGGGGCAAGCCTGAAGGGAGGGACAGCATGGCAGGAGGCCATGGGGTGGGGCAGGGGGACTCGCCTGGGGACGAGGTCTTTGCCCAGCACCACCGCAGTCACAAACTCCTTGGAATACTCCATGGCGTCCTCACTGCAAGGGAAGCCGAGGTGGGCGCTCAGGCCCGGGGAGCGGGTGGTGGTGCTGGGGGTGGGGGCGGCTCAGCCAGGAGCAGGCCCTGCTTGGGAGTCCCAGGGTTTGCCCCTGCACGCAAGGCCTTCCAGGGAGCTTGCCGGTGCCGGGCCTTGCTGGGGCAGATCCCGGGGTCCACGTGGCACTTTCCAGGGCCACCCCCTGTCCTCCACTCCCCAGGCCACCTCCCAGGCCTCGTGACCAGAAGCCAGCTGCCCAGCCCAGCCCCAGCCCCACGAACCCACCCGCCCCGGCCCCCTCTGAGGCCCCGGGCGCTCACCTCAGCAGGCCCCCTGGCGGGGAGTAGGCAAAGCACTTGAGGGTCGGGTACTGTGGGCGCAGGAGGAAGGAGAGGATGGCGGCGGTACCCGCGCCCAGGGAGTGGCCCACCACGATCAGCCCATAGTGTTTGGTTCCGCGGCCCTGGGAACCAAGAGCGGCTTAAGGGCCCCACCCCATGGCCCACCAGCCAGCAGCAGCCAGCACCAGGGAGGCAGAGGGACTCCCCAGGATACTGGGGTCTGGTCTGTGCTGTGTGGATGATGCTGGAGTAGGGGGAGAGCCCAGTTAGGTCCCCACAGGGTGAATGATTTTTTTAGACTCTTCTAACGAACTCCTACTTATCCTACAAAGCCTCGCTCAGAGGTTACATCCATGGGGAAGTCCTCCCTGGTTTTCCAGGGGTGGCCCACTCCTGCCTAGGCATTGGGTCTGAACCTGGGATAGATCCTCTCGCTACAGTGACTATGTCCTACCATAATCACTCGGTTACCTGTCCCCACACCTCTGACCCCTCCACTAGACTGACGCTCCCTGAGGCCAGAGGCTGCTCTGGACAGCAAGTGTCCAGTGGGCGGGGCTTAGACCGCCCCCCGGCAGAGCACCCTCCCTTCTGTCTGCTCTGTGACTATTTCCCTGTCATTCCACTCCGTATTTTGAGCTTCTCTATAGCATTGCCTTCTGGCAAATGGCTCTGCAGCCATGGGACTCAGCATCTCTGAGCCTTCAGAGTCCGGCACAGGGCAGGCGTCCAACGATGAGGTAGGGTTGAGTAGGGTGCCCACAGCGGCTGGCACAGAAGAGGAGGGGTCGGCGGGCCCAAGCGAGGAGCGTGAGAGCCAGGGTCAGAGGGGGCCAGGAGCCCGGCCCGAGGGGAGGGGAGCCGGGCGTGACAAGGCCGCGGTGGCGCAGAAAGCCCCTCACCAGGTCTCGCCCGAAGGCCTGGGACAGGACCATCTCCTGCTCCAGCTTCTTCTTGATGTACTCGGCTGAGAGGACCATGCCCTGGGGAGGAGGAGCAAGGAGGGTGTGAAGGGACGCCGCCAGTGACCCCCAACACACAGTGACCCGAGCCCCACCCTGCCCACTTTCCCGATGGGTCCTCACAACCCAGCTGTGGGGCTAGTGGACACCTGGATCCCATGACTTCCATTTCACAGGTGAGAAAACCAAGGCTCGGAGGGCTGGCGTGTCTGGCAGACACTTGGTGATCTCTTCCCAGCCGCCTCTCAGGCTCTTCCAGGGACGGGCTCTGGGCCCGGCACGGCTGGGGCTATCTCAGCGGGTGGGCCGCAGTGCCCCTTCCAGACCAGTCCACACCTCTGGCTGGCCTCTGCTGGGAAGCCCAGCGAGCAGAGAGGGACTCCTACCACAGCGGCCGCTGGTGAGGGCAGGGGAGCAGGCAGAGCGAGGGCCCAGCCCGGGGGGGTACCTTGTGACCCAGCCAGGTGCCATGGTGACCCTCCACGGGGAGGCGCTCAGCGTCACCGGTCAGGTCGGTCAGGGCGTCCTTGGGAGAGAGGAGATGGGGTGAGGGCAGGCTGAGGACCGGGAGGGGAGGCAGGCACCCCGGGGCTGGAGAAGGCACAGGCCGCATACCTTGGGGGACAGGGTCCCCCGGATGCTGATCACCACCTTCTTCTTGTCATGGTCCACCGCCACATAGAAGGGCGTCTCGTAGACCTGGGAGGTGGGCAGCGTGTGAGCCCAAGCGACTCTGGGAGGGGCCGGGCCTGGGGGGAGGGACCCACACAGGCTGCTCTGGGCAGCAGACCCCAGCCCTGCCCGTCCCTGCCGGGCCTCACCGCATCGTGGCAGGAAGTGTAGACGATGTCCACGGCAGTCATGTTCTCATCCAGGAAGTGGCGCCGGATGGCAATGGCGTTGCAGCCGCAGCAGTTGTCCTCCTCGATGGTGACTCCAGGGGCGAACCGGGGCCGTGCAGGGCACAGGCAGCATCTGCGGTGGGGGCAGGGCTCAGGGACAGGACCCCTGGTGGAGCAGCTTTCTCTCACTGTCCTCCCTGGAACTGGCCCCACCTTCTCTCCAAAGTTGCCCCTGCCACGTCCCCAGGACTACTGCGTGGCCAGGCCCGCTGCCCCGGCCTCCTCTCACTTAGCTCTTAGTGGAAGGCGACCCTGTGGCCCCCCCCTCCCCGATCTCCCCCCAGGGCTGGCAGCCTCCTGGCTGGGCCTCCTCTGGGGTGTCCCAACACTGTGGGCTCTGGGCCCAGCTCAGGGCCTCCGCTCCCTCCAGCTCCACTCGCTTCCCAGGCGCCCCCTCCATCCTGCGCTTTAGATGCTGGATGCTTGTGGACCCATTCTGGACCTGCTCCTGATCCCCAGGTTCTCCATTCAACGGACTCCCCAGGCTCTCCCCTCAGGTGCTCACAACCCTCCAGGCCCAAACCCCGCCCATGGCTGCCCACTCCGTTCCTCCCAAGGTCTTCTCCAGCCCTCAGGGGCTTGGCTTGCAGTCATCTGCGGCCCCTCGGCCTTCCCTCCCCACAGCCACACCACCAGGTCAACACGTGGCTCAGCTCTGCCTTCAGGCCGGGAGCCGACTCAGCCCTCACCGCCCCTCCACCCCCACTCCACCCCCACTCCTTGCTGCGGCCTCAGGTGGCCTCTCCATCCACACTCGCCCCCTACGTTCTCAACTCAGCAGCAGCATGACACTCTTGAGAGAAGTCAGGCCGTGTCACTCTTCCACTGAGACCCTCCAGCGACGCCCTCTCTACCCTGACCCTAGCCTCTGTGACCTGCTGCCTCCGACCCCTCCCCTCGCCCTCTCCGCCTCCCTCAGAGGCAGTGGACAGACTCCAGCCCCAGTGCTGCACCTGCAATGTTCTTCCAAAAGCCGGAGACTGGTGGCTTGAGCCCCTACACCCTTGGGCCTTGGTTCAAGATCGCGTCAGTGAGGTCTCCCTGGCCACCTCGCCTAGCGCAGCCAACTCCCCCCGCCCCTGCCCTGGCACTCCTATCCTGACCAGGCATCCAGCTTCAGATCCAAACACAACCCCTCTCCACCTCTGTGCTGTTCCCCTCCCCACTGGGCAGCGGTGCCACTCACAGCCCTGCGCAGTGCAACTCACAGCCCTGTCCCCAGCGCCCCAAACGGTGCCAGGCACAAGGTGGGCTCCCCACAAAAACGGATGAGGCAGGCTCCGGGCTGAGTACCCCCCAGGTGCATCGGCTCCTTAGGCCACTAGAGGGCGCCAGCACCCAGCAGGTTGGGCCCCGGGAGCCAGGCCATGCACGTGACGGGGCCTGCCAGCTGTCACGGGATGACAGCTGAGATGTGATTAAGAATCTGGGATTTGGGTGGCGCTGGGAGGTCTGGTTTGAGCAGCACCTACAGGGCTGCTACACACTTTTGTCAAGGAAGCCAGTGGGCCTGGACCAGGGAGAGCTGTCCCCACACTGCCAGGTCAGGTCGCGTCTGGCCTGGGTCTCGGCGCTGATCTATGCTCAGGAAGCTGTCCCTCTCCCCAGCCTTGGCTGTGCATGAGGCTGGAGAAGTGTGGCCTTTGGAGACTGGCGGCTTGTGTTTAAATCCTTGCTCTGTGTCACTTCCTGGCTCAGTTTCCTCCTTTGTAAGTGGGTGCTGACAGCGACTTCCCAAGGCCAGCGTGAGATCAAAGACCCAAGATGCAGAAAGGGCCTGGCACACAACAGGCGCTTGATAAATGGTGGTTCCCCTCTCCCCAGTGAGAGGGCTACCCCTGAAGCAGCAACTGGAGAGCCGGGGACTGGGGAGGGCAGCAGGGTCAGTACCCGGGACAGGAGAGGCCTGCAGCATCTCCCATGGCAGTGCTCCAGCCTCAAGGAGGCCATGGGAGCCTGAGTGTGGACTTTATATGCCCAAGGGAGGGAGACCCGCCATACATCCAGGGCAGGCTGGGGTCGAGGGGGTCTCCTGAGGGTGGTCAGGCCAGGGTGGGCCTGGCTCACCAGGCTCTGTGAGGGACCCGAGGCGGGCGGGCAGCCCTCCTTCCTCCAGCTGGCACAGGGAGCCAGGCTGCTGTGGGCAGGCTGGGGTGCTGGGAAGGGCATCTGGCCTCTATCCTCTACCCTGACATCTGGGCTGTGGGCCTGCCTGCAGGCCTGCCTCTTCTCTGTCCCACAAGCCCCTGGTTCTTCTGGGCAGGGGTCAGGTTGGGCCCTCATGGGGTCTGAGGACGCTCTGTCCTCTTTGTAGCACCAAGAAGTCTGATGCAAACGCCAATGTCCCTCCTATCCGCAGGGCACCAAAAGTTCCCAGGCTGTCAGTGACTCCAGGGATTCTGAAACACCCTACAGGCAGATAGGACATCACCTGCTACAGATGAGTAACCAAGGTTCCAAGAGCTGTCCCCACACTGCCAGTGAGGAGTGGAGTACAGCCTGCCAGAACCCAGGTCTCAGGACTCCTGGCCCAGTGCTCATTTTGAGAAATTCTCAGTCACCCTCGGGACTCCCAAGGAGCAGGAAGGGATGCCAGGCACATGCAGCTGACAAAGACGGGAAGGGGGCAGGAGGTGCCCTGTCCTCTTGTCAGCCCTGGAGGATGGTGGGACTAGAGCCTGAGAGCCAGCCACTGCCTGAGAGGAGCAGGTGTGGCTGCTGTCGGTCCCCAGGGCAGGGGTGTCGAGGACAGAAGCCTTTCACCCAGCACGCCAGCCTTTCCAGAGCAGGAGCCCAGAGAGCTGTCCTCCTTCTGCCTGGTGTGGGTTGAGGGTGGAGGCGCCAGGGCGGGGCCAGCTCCCCCAGGAGCAAGTGCCTTTCTCTGGCCCACTTTGGAGAGCAGAGTCCTCCCAGCCCCCACATGGTGGGCTGAGGGCCCAGCAGGCTGGGCCAAGGCCTCTCCCAGCGCCCTAGGAAGAAGGCTGAAGCTTTTAACTAAAGGGCCTCCTTGGTGCCTTGCCAGAGACCTCCATGGGTCAGGCCTCCCTGCCAGGCAAACCCTTTCCTCCAGAAAAGCAGAGCACAGGAGAGGAGCCGAGAAGGGAAGGAGTGGGCAGAAGGGAATGGTGAGGGGGCAGAGGGAGAGAGCAGTGTGGATATTACGCAATATCTCATTTAGTCCTCTCCAAAAAATTCCATGAGGCATGCATCCATATCCCCATTTCACAGATAAAGAAACCAAGGCCAGCCGGCACATGGTGGCTCAGGCCTGTAATCCCAGTGCTTTGGGACAACAAAGTGGGAAGATCGTTTGAGGCCAAGAGTTTGAGACCAGTCTCGGCAACACTGCAAGACTCTGTCTCTACAAAAAACTAATTTAAAAAATCAGCCAGGTGTGGTCATAGCACACCTGTAGTCCCAGCTACAAGGGAGGCTAAGGCAGGAGGATCACTTGAGCCCAGGAGTTCGAGGCTGCAGTGAGCTATGATCGTGCCACTGCACTCCAGACTGGGCAACAGAGCCAGACCCTGTCTCTAAAAAAAAAAAAGAAAGATATACTAATAATAGAACAATAGCTAACAAAAAGAAACGAAGGCTCAGAGAAGTAGACCAACTTGCCCAAGGCTGCCAAGTGGCAGAGTCTGGATTCAAACCCTGGACTGCATGATTCCAAAGCCCACTACATCACTGCTCAGGGATAACGCAGAATTAAAAAGGCTGAGGCCCAGAGAAGGCCCAGGAAAGAATTAACTCAGGCCACAGGGAAGGTAGAGGCAGGGAGGCAGGCATAGGCTGGCTTAGGCGGCGCCTTCGTGGACACCGACTTCGCCACCTCAGCGCCTCCTCACATGCCGGCAGGGAGATGGGATGGGGTACTTACGAGCAGGACCGCGCCAGCTGGCAGAGGCCGCAGGCGGGCTTCCGCATCAGGTACATGGGCCACCCGTAGGCAGCCAGGGCAAAGAGCATGTAGTAGCAGACCTCTTTGTAGCGGAGCATCTCTTGCTGGAAGAGAGGAGGCGGAGGGCGGTCACCGCCTGCCCCTCCTGCCTGCAGCCGCAGGGCCCAGTGGGTCTCCTGGGGGGAGCCAACAGGCCCGCCCCTCAGCCGGGAGGGGCGGTGGTACCCCCTGAGATGTGGGGCCCAGGCCTGGGGCGGGAGGCTCCTCCAGGCACTAATTGCATTTCCCTAATTATCTCCATGCAACCAGGGCAGGGACCCTCCCGAGACCTGTCCTGTTGCTCCAGTCACAGATTTGGGGACAGAATACCACCCGGAGCCCTGGGTCGATTTCCTTGCCTGTTTTCCAGGGAGAAAGGGAAGAGAGTGAGGGGCGTGAGTGGCAGTCACCCCGCTTCAGTGATCAGGCCTCAGAAGGAACTTTGCTGCTGGGAAAGCTGAACCCTGAAAGGCCTCGGCCCTGTGGCTGTGGGTGTCAGGCCTTGGGCAGTAGGGCGGGCCCTGCCGGGCCAGGGGACAACAGGTTGCTAAAGCTCTCTGGCCCTCAGGTTCTTTGCCTGCAAATACAGGGGACTGCCAGCAGCGCCCCAGGCTCTGGGGAGGGCCATGTCTGGGGGAGATTGGGATCTCCCTGGAGAAAGGAGCCAGTTTGAAGCCCAGTGTGTCTGAGGCCTGATGGCTGCTGTCAACACAGCCTGCTTATCAAGCTGGAGGGAGGTGGAAGCAGAGGTGTCCCAGCAAAGTGGCTTCCAGTCTTTCCTGAGTGCCCCAGGCACCAGGAGGACTCCAAGTACTTATAGGGAATTAGTCACCTTGTAAAAGTTAAGGAGGGTGATTAGTCACCTTGGGAAGTGAAATAGGGATCCCCTTAATCAGGGCCCAGAGGGTGGAAACAGCCCTGGCCGGCTTGTCTACTCTTCAGGAATGAGAGTGGAGAGAGGGGTAATCATCCTTGCAGCAAGGAGCTCCCAGCAGGCAGGGCGGGCAGGGCGGGGTGGGCAGCCCTGCCAAGCAGCAGGTGTGGACCCGGCACCTAGAGACACAGCTGCCTGCCCTGCCCCCTCCCCTGTGAGGGGTGGACAGGAGGGGGTGACAGGAACAGCCAGGGCACAGCCTGGCAAGCAGGGACTGGTGTGGGGCACTTGCTATGGACGTGGTTGGCTCAGAGAGGATACAGGCGCCTGTTTTGGGGGGTGTGGGTGGACGGGCAGAACGGAGGCTGCACCAAGGACTGAGGTTTCTGAGGGCCTGAACCCCAACTGCCGCTGTGGGACATACACGGCCTGTGTCCCCCTGGCACTGCTCTGGGGAAGTGTGTGTGGCGTCATTTCACAGGCAGGGGGTCAGGCTGAAGGATGAGGGACTTGCTCAAGGTCATGGCAACAGGTGGTGGAGCAGAGGACACCTGTGCCAGTTTGCTTTCCACAGCAGGGCCAGCTTTTCCCGGCTATCAGCTGTGGTTTTGGCCTGGGCTGTGCTGGGTCTGGGCCGGGGGCCCCCCCGCCACCATGGTACAGGCACCCCCTTTCCCTGTCATACACTGGAGTGCTTGAGAAAAGGTTATACTACTAAAAAAGCTCAGAAGCCAAAAAGCTGCTCACCTGGTGAGGCACTGCCGTCTCAGAAGGCCAGGACCGCACATGTCTGAGCCTGGCTAAGGGGTTCGGGGGATTTGTTTATAGAACAGCGTGATTTGGGGCCCTTGTGGGGGCATGATCTTAGCAGAAAGACTCTCTAAAGAGCCAAGAGGGAGGCGTGTTGGGAGCAGTCTGGCTGACACCGGGAGGCGGCTGGGAAGGGTTCTGCTTAGGCCACTGTGGCAGAGAGATTGGGACGGGGTCAGGTGGGGTGGCGGGAGATCTCTTGACTCACCGAGTTCTTGAGGTCGAGGTACTTGGTGTTTCTGGTCACGGGCATCCCAGACAAGAAGGCCAAGATGTCATTGTTTGCCTGCGAAACAGGCACGTGAAGAGGGGCACAGGCTGCCTAGGCCTGGCTGTGCAGCTGAGGAGGGGGTCCAGGGCCCCGGGCTCTGCCTGCCCCCAAAGGCGTGAGAAGACCAAGCACGCAGCTCCCAGCTCTGACTCCTGGCTGCGGCAGATTCCCAGATGCTCCTCTTCCACCCAAAGCATCAAACCCCTGAGGACTCTCCTACCTGCTTCTAGGGGAAGGAGATTTTATAAGAGATGCTGAGAGACCCTAGGTGAATGGGTATGCCATGGGGCCGCGGGCGGGGCCAGAGTGGCAGATGTAGGAGGCTGAGGCGCTGGGCTCTCCCTGTCCATGGGGCCCTGCGATGACAAGCCCTCTGAGGCCAGCCCCAGAATATCTGCTCAGGGAGCCACTCAAGCACAGGTGACCTCCAGGAAAAAGGTGACCTCCAGGGCCCAAGAGGGCATGTGGTCGCCGGGGAGCTGTCAGTGGTAGGGGCCACAGGAAAGGGGCCTGAGAGGAGGGGGCTTGGGGGCCACCTGGGGAAGGGGCCTCAGCGCTCACCTCGTCCAGCACAGCATTGCGCTTGGCCCGCTGCCGTTGCCGGAGAAGCACCAGGCCGGCGATGATGTCAGACGGCACAATGTCGAGGTCCCGGAAGAACTCGGCGAAGAGGTAGGCGATCTCTGAGTAGGCGTCCTGTGAGGTTCAGGGAGGCAGGAGGCGGGGCAGGGAGCAGGAGAGAGGCCAAGAGACCAGGAGTAAATCCTCCAGGGCTGGAGGCCAGAGAAGCGGGTGTCCGCTTGGGGCCCCTGGGCAGGTTCACCCCAGCACCTCCGCAGTGCCCGCTGGGCCCGACCCCATGTGGCCCTGTGCAGCTGTGACCCTGAGGGCCCTGTCTGGGGGTCTGGTTGATCTGGCAGCAGCTGTTGGGGACAACACAGACCCTTGTCTCTCCACTCCCCGTTTTGCCGTTCCTCGGCATCCCTATGGTACTCATGGCCTGCCAAGAACAGTGCCACCTCAAGCCATTTCCTTTTCTTTTTCCCTAGTCACCCGGAATTGAGGCCCAACGACCCTGGCTTGTTTCTCCTCTCGGCTTTCTCTCAAGCGGAGAAATCAAACTAAGCTCCTGGCTGCTTCCCCTCACCAGCTGTGACCTTCGAAGGCCTTCCTAAGGGCTTCGTGGAACTTCACAGGTTTCAGGCCCCTCCCCCAGCTGCCCATGGGCCACCTGCTCAGTGACTCCCACAGTGTGCCCCAGAAGGGGTGTTGTCACTGGCCCAGGGGCCCCTCTGGCTTCTTCCTTCTAGGCCTCTGGCCTGAGGACAGCCCACTTCTGGGCCTTGGGGAAGGAGGCACGCCCTGCTGGCCTGCGCCCTCTGAGTCCTCCCAGCCTGTGCCACGCAGCAGAGTGTCTCTTAACCAGTCAGGAGAGACTGAAGGAACAAACCCGTGGCCGCCACTTCTGTCCCACTGGGCCTCACCCTGACAGCCTGGCAATTGTACACGAATAAATCAAGGGTTGCAAACTCAAACGCCTCACGGGCCGATGAGCCGACGGACCGACGGAGCCAGGCACTGCTAGCTCCAGCCGACCAGCCTGGGAGAAGACCCACCTTGCCAGATTCAGATATACAGAAGTTTCTGTAAACACCCCTGATTTTTAAATGTTGGCATCCAAATCAAACTTTCAAGCACCACAGAATAGGCTGGTTGAAACATGCTCTGACAGGAACTGGCCCCTGGGCTGTCAGCGTCTAACGGGACCCTTGCAGGAGGGCTCCTGTGATGTGCTCCCTTTTCGTCAGGCTCTGACAACAGCCCCAGCTCTGCCTGTGTGCCCAAAGGGTGGGCGTGCCCTCCACGAGCCCTAGCAGGCCCAGCCTTCATCTGCCCAGGGACCGCTCCCTGCCCTTTGCGTGGTCTGTCTGCAGCCTCAGCCCTGGGCCGTGACCCTTTGGGCCTCCCCAGAGAGCCCCAGGGGGTGCTCCCCACCCACCGGAGAACCTCAGGGGGCTTTCTTCCACTTGATTACTCACTCTGCGGCTCACCAGGGGCCGCTGGTAGGCAGGAGCCACTCGAGGCCTCCCGGTGGCTTCCGTGGAGGGCACTTTGCTGTCTGCCCCAGGGAGGCGTGGTCTCCTGACCTCACTGGCTCTGCTACTAACTAGCTGTGGGACGCTGAGCAAGGCACTCCACCTCTCTGGGCCTCAGCTGCCTGATCTGCAAAATGAGGAGTGGGACAGGATGACCTCTAAGGTCCCTGCCTCCACTGCCAGGCTCCCCTTGAGGATCCCAGGGCCCTGCCCACCCCCGACTCCCTCCCACCCCTGCTTCATGGGCCACCCCCCGCTGGCTTTGCCCTCCTTCGTCAGCGCCCTGGTACTCCCAGTTCTGGCCCATCTGGTCACTCCTCAGAACTCCCGGGTACTGAAGGCTGACTGTGTGCCCTGTCTAGGTCCGTGCTAGCACATGATGACAGCTTTGCCAGGCCTTTCTGATTACATCGCTGCTGATGATACTCTATTTTTCTTTTCTTTTCTTGGGTCAGAGTCTCACTCTATCGCCCAGGCTGGAGGGCAGTGGCATGATCAAGGCTCATCACAGCCTTGACCTTCTGGGCTCAGGCGATCCTTCTGCTTCAGCCTTCCAAGTAGCCGGAAGTACAGGGGCACTCTACCACACCCAGCTAATTTATTGTAAAGACAAAGTCTCACCAAGTTGCCCAGGCTGTTCTCGAACCCATGGGTTCAGGCAATCCCCTCACCTCGGCCTCCCAAAGTGCTGGGATTATGAGCTTGAGCCACCGTGCCTGGCCTAAGTTTTTTATTTTTTTATTTTTTTGAGTTGGAGTCTCACTCTGTCGCCCAGACTGGAGTGCAGTGGCTGCTCCCGGCCACCGTAGCCCCTACCTGCTGGGCTCCGGCGATCCTTCCGCCTCAGCCTTCCATCCAAGTAGCTGGAATTACAGGCATGCGCTACCACGCCCGGCTAATTTTTTATTTATTGTAGAGATGAGGTCTCGCTGCCCAGGCGGGTCTCGAACCCGCGGGCTCAGGCAATCCACTCACCTCAGCCTCCCAAAGGCACGGGATTACAGGCTGAGCCACCGAGCCCAGCTTGTTTTTGATTTTTTTGTACAGCCAAGGTCTCACTATGTTGCCCAGACTGGTCTCGAACTCCTGGGCACAAGCGATCCTCCTGCCTTGGCCTCCCACAGTGCTGTGATTACAGGCCTGAGCCACCATGCCCAACCTATGGATAGGCTCCTTTTCTAAGTCATCAGATTGCCCTGACTGAGTATTGCTTCTCCTAAACTAGTAAGTTCCAAGGGAGTCGATGCAATCTCTAGTCTTTCTGTCCCTGTGCAAAGCAAGTGGATGCTGGAGAGAGCAGGTCAGTGAAGAACAGACCCTCTTGTGAGCAGGCTGCCACCAGCCCCCTCCCCACCCCACCCCGGCTTTGCCGAACGAGTGAAAGGCCCCTGAACCACGGAACCCTAGGACGGAGCCCCAGGGAGCGCCTCCCCAGTACTTACTGACTGGGAGTCCTTCGTCCGGGTGCAACAGAGGAACACTTTGAGCCGGCGCGACCAGCTGGTGGCCTGACCCTCCTCCAAGCGGTGTCTAGAGGTGGAGAGTCAGCACATGGGAGGTCAGAGGGCAGGACCAGAAGAGCGGGGCCCAGATATGACGGAAACAGGGTGGCCTGTTTCTAGGACCCTACCAAGGGCTCCCCACAGGGGGGTCTGCAGGAGAACAGGGCCCAAGCCCAGCCACAGCTGGGTGGCCAGCAACCCATCTGCTGGCCAGCAGGGCACCCTCAAGTGCACTCCTGCTGGTCTAAAGTGGGTGTGCCATCTGGCAAGGGCCAGGGGGCGGCTGGCAATGCTCCCTGGCCTTTGGAAGACTGAACACAGCCATGGCCTGGCGCTGCAGAGCAAAAAATCCCAAAGTGGGGGTTACCCTGCAGCTCAGAAGTCCAAGGCTCACACTCAGAATCTGAAGGTGTCGCCTTGTTCCAAGGTTAATACAGACGGACCTGCTCTTTCCCCAGAAGGATCTCAGATCCTCATGTACTCTGTACTTGCAGGAAATTGACAGGCTACCTTTCTCAATTCCTTGGGTCTGATACCCAGGCAGGGAGAGGGCGGCACCCCTCATCTGCATGGCCGACCCCTGCCCCTTCTCACCCCTGTCCACTAGCCCCAGTCCCAGTGGATCTTGCTGCCTGGATGGAGAATCGGGGTGTTCAGGACTCTGAAGCCAAAGGCAGAGCAATGGGCCAATTATCCACAGAGGCTCCTCCTAGGCTGAGTGTCCAGAGTCTGGATGTTTTGAGCATAAAGATAATAGATCCAACATTAACAATGTAGACTTCGAATCAGGTGCAGTGGCTCATGCCTGTAATCCCAGCATTTTGGGAGGCTGAGGAGAGAGGACTGCTTGAGCCCAGGACTTTGAGACCAGCCTGGACAACACAGCGAGAGCTCCTCTCTACAGAAATTAAGACATTAGCCAGGTGTGGTGGTACATGCCTGAAGTCCCAGCCACTTGGGAGTCTGAGGCAAAAGAATCACCTGAGCCTGGGAGGTCAAGGTTGCGGTGAGTCATGATCATGCCACTGCGCTCCAGTCTGGGGGATAGAGTGAGACCCTGACTCAAAAAACAAAACAAAACAGTAGATGTCCAAGCTGAGCAAGAAGGGGCTGGCTTGTTTCTGTGTCGTGTGCTGGCCCCAAGTGGTCAGGCGGGGAAGGGAAGGGTGCCCTCAGATGGGGTCAAGGCACTTAACATCCACCAGGAGTGACAGGTTGGGCCTTCCCTGAGACTCATGGCTCTTTCCTGTGCCTATGGACCATTTCTCTCTCCCCAGTCTGGGCTCCCCAGGCAGCCAGCCACAAGGAGAGGGCAGCAGGGTCCTCGGGGCCACAGGAGGGGGTAAGGAAAGGGCACAGGTAGTTGCTGCTCTGGGCATCTGCCAGTTCTTAGGGACTTGAGCAGCCTAATGTCCTCAACCAATGTCCCACCTTCCAGGTGCTTGATGAAGGGGCAGTGTGCTGGCCAAGCTGGGTTCCCAGAGCATCATCATTTTTTTTTTTGAGTCGGGGTCTCACTCTGTCTTCCAGGCTGGTCTCAAACTCAGTGCAATAGCATGATCACAGCTCACCACAGCCTCGGCCTCCTGGGCTCAGGTGGTCCCTCAGCCTCCCAAGTAGCTGGGATACAGGGACACGCCACCATGCCCAGCTACTTTTTTTTATTTTTTGTAGAGAGGAGGTCTCGTTCTGTTGCCTAGGATCGAGCAGTCCTCTTGCCTCAGCCTCCAAAAGTGCTGGGAATACAGGCACGCGCCACCACGCCTGCACTTCTGTAAAGCTCTCTAACCTAATGGGGTTCAAGAGAATTTCCCGCTGAGCCTTGGGTCTGCTGGAGTCTGACGTTCCACTTCGCTGCAGTGCCCTCTCTACACACCAGGGGGCGGATGACTGTGGGAACGTGCGTGAGAAAGTGACAGGTTTGGTTTAGTGCATTAGTAAGGCTATGGAAACCAAGGCAGGGACGCACGCACTCAGTCTGGGCAGAAAGTACCCGGGCCTAGCAGTCCTCTGCCCTGCAGCCCACTTGTCTGCAAAGATCCAAGGTCAAGGCACCCAGGGCACGGTGCTGGGATAACTACCCCCAGATATCACTGGAAGGAGACTGGGCCAAGGGCCTAAACAGCTTTCTGACTTCCAAAGCCCAAAATAACCCAACAGTGTGGGGCAGCAGGGGTGGGCATGTCCCCATGCTGGGAAGCCAGTGGCTTGAAAACGTCCTTATGAGAAAAAACTTAGTTTCGGAGCAGAGAGAGCATGTAAAGGGGAGTCTGAGAGGCAGTTGCACGTAACCCAACCCCCAGACTCCCTGCAGGAGCTGGGAGTTGAGGGCCTGGGTGCTCCGAGGCCTCCCATTCACCCTCACGGGCCCTGAAGCTGCAGAAAGGCATTCCAATTAAATTGGCAGCAACTGCAGGTCCCCAACTGCCAAGGTGAGGCTGTCCTGGCCCCAAAGACAATACCCAGAGTCAGGAAAGGAAGATTTTTTCTGCAGGGCCCAAAGAGCCCAGAAACCAGGTTGGGTGGTGGTTTGGCGCGAATAGATGGGGCGGGGGGTGGTGGCGCAGGACTCTGGGGCCTTGGCTCTCAGGCCTGACATTTTGGGCTGGGAGGTGGCCAGACCAGGCGTGGGTGTGGCCCTGGCTGTAGGGCCCAGCAGACATGGAAGGTCCGAGGGGGGTGGGATGGGGGAATTCCTGTTCCTGGGGTAAGGGCAAGTGCCTTTCCCTTCGGTACTTGGATTCCTTGTCTGTAGAATGGGTCTCCCAACTGCACCAGGGTTGGCAAGAGGACTAATGGTGTAAAGTGCTCATCCCAGGGCCTAACTCCTAGTAGAAACTAAAATAGCAAGAGTCACCGGGACCCATCTGGAAGCCCCCTCTCTCTTTCTTCCAATAAACAGGAATTATTGTAGCCTTCTTGCGTTTTCTCTGCCATGGCACACTTTCCTCACTCTTTAAAACACCTTGCAAAACTCAGCCCCTCCAGGAAGGCTTCCTTGATTACCCACTTCCAACCAACCCCTGAATCTTAGAGGCAGTCTAGCCTACCGATTAAGCAAGAGTGCCAACACCAGACTGCCTGGGCCAGTTCCAAGTAACCTCAGGCAAGTTACATAACCTTTCTGTACCTTGGTTTCTCCATCATATTTTTTTTTTTTTTTTGAGTTGGAGTCTCACTCTGTCACCCACATTAGAGTGCAGTGGCCACTCCTGGCCAACGCAGCCTCGACCTGCTGGGCTCCAGCAATCCTTCCGCCTCAGCCTTCTAAGTAGCTGGAACTACAGGCGCGCGCTACCACACCCGGCTAGTTTTTTGATTTATTGTAGAGATGAGGTCTCACCAAGTTCCCCAGGCGGGTCTTGAACCCACGGGCTCAGGCAATTCACTCACCTCAGCCTCCCAAGGCACGGGATTACAGGCTGAGCCACCGAGCCCGGCTTCTCCATCCATATTACAGGGAAGATGACAGCTACTTCATGGAGTTGTAACTTACTATATGCTGTGGTCGGTGTGGTTTTTAAGTGTCTCCTGCTATTATTGTTGTTATGATTAGCACTGATGGTCATGACAACAGTTGCTGTTTGCTGAGCACTTACCACTTGTGAGCATCGTGTCAGCCAATGCACACGTATCATCTCATTTAAATCTCACATCAACATCATGAGACAGGAACTGTCATGATCCCACTTGACAGACAAGGAAACTGAGGCAGAGAGCAGCTAAGTCTTTGACTGACGCCCAGACAAGGTAGACATGCAGTTTGGGAGGCCTGGGGCAGCCTCCTGGCAGAGACCTCACCTCTGCCCACTGGCCAGCAAAGTCCACCCAGGGCCTGCCCGCCCGCCCAGCCTACTGACCGCAGGTTGTAGGTCCGCAGGTTACGCTGCCTTCTCTTGGTGGCTCTCAGCTTGACGAAAGTGCGTCCCGTGGGGTCGAAGACGCAGAGGACGGTGATGCAGACGCTGAGGATGACCACCCAGTTGCAGACAACCATCCCTGGGGCAGCAGTGGGAAGCGAGAGGTGGAGGCATTGGGGACACCTCCCTGGTTCTGCAGAAAGTGACATGGGCACCTCCCTACCCCCAGCTGCTTCTGGGACACAAGAGCAAGGCCTGGTCCCAACCTCTGGCTGCATACGTGGCCGTCCCTGCCGAGCCATGACCCCAAGCCTACCCTCAGCACAGAGCGGGCAGCTCTGTAGGCTTCCAAGGGAGCACTGAGGGGCCTTGACAATGGCCCAGGAGCCCCTGAGAGCAATGCAGACTTCAAGGTGAGGGAGCAGCCTTGCCCAGCCAGCCTGCTGCTGCCCTCACAGAAGCTGCTGCTCTCGGGTGGTGCCCAAGCTTCTTCCTCTCTAAGCAGGTCCTGTCCTTGCCAACCCTAGGGCTGTGAAGGCTCCGGCGGGCTTTGACGGACATACCGAGGGTGACGTTCTTGGCAGTGAGGTCGTTGCAGGAGGTGTAATACTGAGTGAGCCAGACGATGCCCACGATGGCGTAAATGAACTCGATCACCAGGATGGCTGTGAGGAGAGCAGGCCTGGCTGAAGGCTGGCTGTCGTCTGCTCACCTGGGACAGGCCCAGGACCCTCGCCCAGCCCCTCCTACCGCAGGGCCTCCAGCCAGCTGGGCGGCAGACCCCCACGGCCCTCTGCCTCCCAGGTCCTGGGGCTGCCCCATCCCCACTCCGTCCTATTGGCCCAGTCCCTCGCAAGGGGCCCGCCACCTGTCCTAGCTTATGCCCCTTAGTCCCCGGTGCCTCCCTGAGAAGGTGGCTGGACGGGCGGCTGACGAGGAGGCGTTTCCTCATTCTTTCAGGATTTCCAACTCATATGCCTGAACTCTGGAACCAAATGCTTCTTAGGCCAGTTACCTAATCTCTCTGGGCCTCTGTCTCCTCATCTGCAAAATGGAAGTGACAACATCTATGTCCCAGGACCTCGCAAGAGTCAGACAAGAGAGTGTTCATGACATGGAAACTGCTATTTCCCAGCAAAAGGCCTCTGGACCTTGAGGGAGGAGGAGGGAAGGGCCCAGCAGCTGGGCTGCTCCAGGTCTGCCCCTGCTCAGTGCACGAGGCCAGGGTCGGAGGGAAGGGGTCTGAGGTATGGGGTGGGAAGAAACCTGGTGGCCTCACAGGGAGGCAGCATGGGAAGCCCCCGCTAAACAGGCAGCACAGCGTGGCTGCTAAGAGCGCAGACTTTGGAGCCAGATGGCTTGGGTTCAAATCCCAGCTCTGATACTTACACACACACTAGCTGTGTGATCTTGAGTGACCGGTTGACCTCTCTGGCCTCAGTTTCCTCATCTACAGAATGAAGCTAAGAGGCCAGGCAGTGGCTCACACCTATAATCCCAGCACTGTGGGAGGCTGAGGCAGGAGGATCGCTTGAGCCCAGGAGTTGGAGACCAACCTGGGTCACATAGCGAGATCTCATCTCTACAAAGAGAGAAAAAGAAAATGAGGCTAGCCGGGCTCGGTGGCTCAGTCTGTAATCCCGCGCCTTGGGAGGCTGAGGTGAGTGGACTGCCTGAGCCCAGGGTTCGAGACCCGCCTGGGCAACTTGGCGAGACCTCATCTCTACAATAAATCAAAAAATTAGCCAGGTGTGGTAGCGCGTGCCTGTAATTCCGGCTACTTGGAAGGCTGAGGTGGAAGGATCACTGGAGCCCAGCAGGTTGAGGCTGCAGTGGTCGGGAGCGGCCACTGCTCTCCAGTCTGGGCAACAGAGTGAGACTCCAACTAAAAAAATAAAATAAAATAAAAAATAAATAAAAAATGAGCCAGGCGTGGTAGCGCACGCCTGTAGTTCCAGCTACTTGGAAGGCTGAGGTGGAAGGATCGCTGGAGCCCAGCAGGTCGAGGCTGTGGTGGCCGGGAGCGGCCACTGCACTCTAGTCTGGGTGACAGGGTGAGACTCCAACTCAAAAAAAAAAAAAAAATTAGGCTAATAACACCTCTCCCTAGGAGTTAACATGGGAAAATGAGCTTAGCACCATGCACAGAAGTATAACAGAAGTGTTTGCTAAGAATGACCTGAGCCCAGGGAGAGGAGGACACAGGCTTATCTTCTGGGGAGTGGGTTCAGGCCCCTGAGGGGCTCCCTCCCCAGGCAGGGCTGGGCATGTTTTGAGAAGGATCACAAAGCAGATGTGCCCTAAAGAGATGCACGTGGTTTTGAACAGGGGTTGGCAAACTTCTGCCAAGGCCCAGGGAACAAACGTCTTGGGCTTCGTGGGTCCCATGGTCTCGGCAGCCCCTACTCAGCTCTGTCACTGTAGTGCCACAGCAGCCAGAGACAGCATGTAACAGAACAGGTGAGTCCCAATAAAGCTTTATTTGCAAACACAGCCTGGCCTGGCCCCCGGGTTGCAGTTTGCTGGCTCCTGGTCTAGAATGCGAGCCCAGAAAGATTCGGGTCATGCTTCTCCCAGCGCCAGCCCAGGGCCTGGTTCACAGCATGCGCCCCGTCGGCACCGGCTGACGGGACTCGGGGGGGCCGCATAGAGCAGCCGCCATGGATGGCCCTTACCCAGGCGCACGTAGAGCACATACTGCATGGAGTCGCGGGGCTCGGTGTAGAGGATGCCGCCACGCATGCTCAGCCAGATGATGGCCATCTCGGCGATCATGCAGCTCAGCAGAATGCCCAGGTAGCCACGGCCGTGGTCCACCAGGTTCAGGGAGCAGGCCTCGTGCGGGTTGTAGGCCAGGCCAAAGAGCACCACGGACAGGATCACAAACCTGGCATGGGAACACCGATGTAAGCGAGGTTGGGCAGCCCCTGCACCCGGGCTGGCCCCAGCCAGCAGGCCCCGCCCCAGCCTGGACTCAGTGGGAGTGCTCCCCCCATGAGAGACCACCGGCCGCATGGCCCTGGATGCCTCCGAGGGCCCAGGTGGCCAGCAAGAGACTCAGGAATGGGGAAGCAAGAGCAGGGAGCCCGGTGGGCAGCCCTGGGGAGGCAGCAGCAGCCTCTCCACCTGGGCTGGGGTCTGGTCCCGCGGTGGTGGTAGGGGTCTCTGGGCTCCGTGTGGGTGTGGCCCTCAGGAACTCAATGTGTCAGCACCTCCTCCTGGGAGCCAGGAGCATGGTAGGGTCAGGACTCGGCCCAGGCAAGAAGGACAGATGGCCAGGAAGCTGCCTTCCAGGCCCTTCTCCCCAAACCCGAGGCCTGTGGCCCCAGAGACTCACCAGGTGGTGTGCAGGAGGAAGAGGAAGATGGCAGGCAGGACGAGGTCATCGCTGCCCACAGACCAGCGCCGCCGGAACACCACGATCCCGGGCATGGCTGGCGGCTCTGCAGAGGCTCAGCGGGCCTGGCGCTCACCTCCTGGAAGCAAGCAGAGGGCCCTGTAGCTGCCTGGGCGGGTGGCAGACCCAGGGCCCCGCATCCCCGGCCTCTCTGGTGCCAGCTGCAAGTCCCACATCCCGTGGCCCGGGGACCTTCATGACACTGGAAACGCTGACCCACCCCTGGGCGGGAGCCAACACAAAGAACCTTAGCAGCAGGACATGGCTTCAGCCTTACCCCTGAGGTCTCTCCTGGCCCCAAGACTGGCACTGGCCCCTGGGGATCAGCCTCTGCCTGGGGTTACCCCAGCAGTCACTCTCCAGCCCCATTAAAGACCTAGGCTCACCCCTTCTTTCCTCCCATATGGGATCAGTGGGACCCTCAGCTCCCTCACTGTCTTTCCACAGGGAGACCTGGCCCGGTGCACACAGTCCTTGGGATCTGGCTAGGGGCTTCCCAGACCGAGAATGAGCCTGTCTCTCAGCACAAAGCCTGGAAGGGCAGGAGGAAGGCTGAGGGCGGGGAGGAGGAGGCAAGGGCACGTGTGTGGTAAGGCCAGAAGCACCAGCTCGGAGCAGGTGTCCTGTCAGCACGTGCTGAGTGGGGCTTTGCTGGAACCCGGGAGCGTGCTCCATGACTTGGTGTGGCCCCGGCACATAGAACCCATACCGTGGGCTGAGCCCCTGGGGAGGGATGAGTGTGGCTGAGGCATCGGGTCAGAAGCATGGCTGGGATGCTGCCTGTCCACACCACTGAAGACCGGGACAAGCCCTGCAGGTAACCACCTCTCCAACCACACCTCCCACGTCCACCCTCAGTCATGCAGCCTTCCCTGCCCGGTTCGCAACTCTCAGAAGTAGCTGAATTCCAATCAGCCACAAGCAGGCTAGCAGAGGAGAGCCCAGGCACCCAGGCCCGCGCTCCTTAGAGCCCCTGGGAGGAGGCAACAGTGTGGGTGGTAGGCTCCCCACGGGGCCTGGTGCCTGTGAGGGGCTCTGGGCAGTCCCCCACTGGATATGCAGAGGGAGCCCTGCTGCAGGCGCTGGGCACCCCGTGGGTGGGCAGCCGACCCCAGGCCGGTAGAGGCTTACAAGGCACCTGGTCCAGGGGCGGGCGGTAGGTCCTCCTCTCCCCAACGATGGCTCCAGGGAAAGTGTGAGTCTGAGGAGAAGGCATCATTCGAGAAGGAAGCGGCCAAGTCTTCCCTGGCCAGGGGCCACGGCCCTCGGGGTGGGTGAGAGGGCATGGGGCCGGGTGGCTGGCTGGCATGTCCAGCATTGCCCGTCTCCCTCTCCCCCGTGCGGCCGCTTCATCCAGCTGTTGCCAGGGCTGCTCCCCACGCTGGCGGCCTGGCAGGCTGGCCTGCCGGGGTCGTGCCTACTCCTCCCCCCCCCTCAGGAAGTGACATCATCCCACTCTCTCTCCAAGGAGGAGCTCGGATTCTGGGAAGCAGGCAGAAGGGTGGAGGGCGAGGGAGCCGATGGCTGGGGTCCGCACGGCGGGGGGCTGGGGCTGCAGCAGTGCCTTTGGCCAGCGGCTGACAGCACCGGCTTTGGGTGGGACATGGGGGTGCTGGGACCCCACGGGGGCAGCAGGGCTGGGGCAGGACAGTGCTGCCAGCAGCTGGTGTTGCCGTTCCCTCCCGTCTCCAGGTGGCTTACAGAGGGTAAGGTGGGGCGTGGGGTTGGGCTCAGGGGGCTGTGGGGCAGCCTGGAGCCCCTTGCACGAATGCAATGGAGTGAGTCTAAGTTGGGGCCAGCATGGTGCTGTAACTCCATATCCAGCTCTGATCAGGCCAGATGGGGGATGAGGAGGGGGCAGGGCTGCCCCGAGAGGCTGGCAGGCAGGTGAGGGTCCAGCCTGACCAGGCCTGCCACCCTGCTCTGCCAAGCAGCTCGGAACATCTCTCGTTCTCAGGTTCAGGGCAGCCCTCCCAGTCACCCTGGGGGTCCCTCCTCTCACATCCACTCTTTAGCCGTGGAGCCTAGAATGCCGCACTCCTTCAGCTTACACGCACACCCTGGGCCCCCCTTCTCTACCCACACTGTGCTGTCCCCCCCCACCTCCCAGGCTGGGAGAAGAGAGCCGAGCTGACTCGGACACTGCAGTGGTGGCCACAGGGCTGTCGAGACACGGGAAGGATCCAGCCAGTGGCAGCCTCTGCCCCCAGCCCAGGGGCGATCAGCCTGAGGCCAGTCGCCAGGGTGGGCATCATTGTCCACTTTGACCACACAATGGGGCTGCTGCGGGCTGACTCCACCAGGTGCCCTGTGACAGGCCTGCATCTGGGGCCAGCCCCCCAAACACGGTCCTAGGCACAGTGTTGGGAGCCCAGACCTAGGCTGCCTGGCTTTGAGCCCGGGCTCTACCATCCATCAACTGTGTGACTTACTCGTTGTGCCTCAGTGTCCTCATCTGTAAGAGATCCTAAAGTTCTGGTGAGGAGCACCGGAGAGGAGGTCTGCAGAGGCCCTAGGCGTGCTGGATAAATGCCAAAGCCCCTCTCCGCGGGGCGGGAGAGGGGAGGGAGTGCACGGAAACCCCAGCCAGACCAGCTGCCCCTCCCTGCCTGTGCCAGCGGATTCTCCAGCTGGTCACCAACAGGTCATGGTCTGGGGTGGGGGTGGCAAGGCCTGTGCTACATGGGGGGGTGGGGATTGGGGAGGCCATTCCAATCTCTGTGCCAATTCATAAATCCCAGGGCTGCTATTTTTAAGGGCCTGAAAGGCGCCCTTTCTCTGGAGACCCCAGCCCATCACAATGGGGGCCTGTTCCCCTGCTGGGGATGTGATTTCATCTGGAGGAAATGTCTCAGAGGGGGGCGGGCAGAGGCTACTTCCTGGTCTGGGGCCACCACAAAGCACCTCCCCTGCCTCTCCTCCCCGGGGGCAAGGAGTGGGGCCCTCCAACAACCACAGTGGGCGTGGGGGTGGGCACAGCCTCCCTCCTGGGGGCTTCCAGGGCAGGCGGGCGCCTCCTCCAGCAGGGGCACGAGGCACTGCCGGGGCTCCTCCTGCCTGCGGTTGGGCCGCCAGCCCAGCCAGGTGTGATGGAGTGCCAGCGGCCCCCTCACATGGATGGAATGACAGGCGGCCCCAGGGAGCCTCCTTCTTCCCCCACCCACATGGCCCCATTTCCCAGCTGGTGATTCAGGCCCCCCGGGTTAAGCGTTCACCATTCTGGGAGGGCCTCTTTCAAAAGATGCAAAACATTCTTAAAATGCACATGCTGCTCCTCCTTTAAAAACCTTCTGTGTCGCTGTGGCCTGCAGGACCAGGTCCAAGGCATGCAGCTAAGGGCTCTGTCACCGGCAGGCTGTGCACAGGGCACGTGCCTGGCTCCTGAATCCGTGCATTCCTCTTCCCCTGGGCAGGAACACACTCCCCAGCCCTCAGAGATCCAGTGCCAGCCCTCCTTACATTGCCCCATGCTCCTTTCTCAACAGCCCCCCCAAAGTGCTGCTCCCTAAAAACGCCCCATCGGGTGTCACTCCAGGTCTCCTGACAGGCAAAATTCAACTTGTCTTTCTAGACCCAGCAAAGTCACCTCCTCTCTGAAGCCCTTCCTGACAGCCCCGTCCACCCCACCTTCCTCTTAGGAACAGGCCCGGACCCCTCACCCCCACGTGACACTGTCACACTGTCTTACAATTGGCTTGCTGACTCCTCGGAGCCCAGCCCTGCCCCAGCTCCACCGAGAGTCCAGGGGCCAGGGTCTGGCAGCAGCCATCTTTTCATCCATCTTTGCAGCCCTCTAGAGACAATGGTAGTGTTGGCCTCCAGCCCCTCGGCCCCACCCCAGACCACCTCTCCATCCCCCTTGGGCAGCCACACCCTGTCACATGGCCCACAGCGGCTCCTTCCCTCTCAAGCTCACAGCCCTCCCTCCTGGGGAAACACCCCTCCCTTCCTGCCTGCGGGCGGGCGGGCGGGCTCCCACCCCTGGGCCTTCCTGACATGCAGGAGGAACCTTCTCCTCCTCTGGTCATCCCAGCTGTTCTGGGCTTTGGGTTCTTCCTCTACAAGGTGGGGCTGACTACATTCCTTACAAGGGGTGGCCAGAATGGACTGGGGTGACTAAAGGGGCTTTGTGGGTCGGGTGTGGTGGCTCACGCCTGGAATCCCAGCACTTTGGGAGACCAAGGCAGGAGTATTGCTTGAGCCCAGGGGTTCGAGGCCAGCCTGGGCAACAGAGTGAAAACTTGTCTGTACAAAAAATAAAATAAAATAAAATAAAATAAATTAGCCAGGGCCAGGTTTGGAGGCTCAGTCTGAAATTCCAGCACTTTGGGAGGCCAAAGCACAGGGCACCGAGGCAAGTGGATTGCCTGAGCCCGCGGGTTCGAGACCCACCTGGGCAACTTGGTGAGACCTCATCTCCACAATAAATCAAAAAATTAGCCAGGCGTGGTAGCGGCGCCTGTAATTCCAGCTACTTGGAAGGCTGAGGCGGAAGGATCGCCAGAGCCCAGCAGGTCGAGGATATGGTGGCCATGAGCACGCCACTTCACTTCAGCCTGGGCAACAGAGTGAGACTCCAACTCAAAAAAAAAAAAAAATTAGCAGCTGAGCAGTCCCGGCTACTCGGGAGGCTGAGGTGGAAGGATCACTTGAGCCCAGGAAGTCGAGGTTGCTGTGAGCTGTGATAGTAGTGATCACACCACTGTACTCCAGCCTGGGAGACAGACCCCAACTCAAAAAATATATAAATAAAAGGTTTTGTGTCAGTCCCTGCACACCCCAAGGATCTGCCCTTAGCAGTTGCTGCATCCACAGGGCCCCAGCCTCTTGTGATGCAACCCGTGACTGGCGCCAGGGCTCTGGACACTGCTGCTGGTACCCAGGACAGCCTCCTGCCTGTTGGAAGGGACTGGAATGAGCAGTACAAGCCCCGCCCGGGGAACCCACCAGGCTGGGCCTCACTCCCTAGTCCTAAAAGCAGGTTTCAAGGAGCAGAGCCCCTCAGCAGAAGGGCCCCCAGCAGACAGGGATTTGAGAGCTCTTGGGGGGAGGGAGGAGGTACCCCCTCAGTCCTCCAGGCAGACTTGCAGGAGACAGAGGTCACCTTGCTTGCCTGTGGTGGGGTCAGGGCACCGGCAGGCTGACAGGAAGCAGGACAAGACACTAGGGAGCCCCATCTCGGGGCACGACTAGCCCAGGACATTTCCTACCTGGCCAGAGGTGGCCTTAGGCACCTGGGCCCAGGGGATCTGCCTGACACCAGCTGAGCACTTCCTGTGCCCCAAGTCCCAAACTAACTGCCTTCAGTCATGGAGGGAGCAATCCACAAAGAGTGAGGGGTAGTTAAGAGCATATGCTCTAAAAACAGACTGCACCTGCATCTTGGCTCTACCACTTACTGGCTGTGTGACCTTGGACAAGTTACTCAGCTGCTCTGTGCCTCAGTTTCCTCACCTCTAAAATGGGAATAAGGCTGCGTGCAGTGGCTCACACCTGTAATCCCAGCACTTTGGGAGGCCAAGGCAGGAGACTGCTTGAGCCCAGGAGTTTGAGAGCAGCCTAGGCAACATAGCAAGACCTCATCTCTACAAAAAAAAAATCAAAAAATTAGCCAGGCATTGGTGGCATGCGCCTGTAGTCCTAGCTATTGGGAGACTGAGGCAGGAAGATCACCTGAGCACAGGAGGTCAAGGCTGCGGTGAGCCGCGATCGTGCCACTGCACTGCAGCCTGGGTGACGGAATGAAATCTTGACTTGAAAAATGAAAATGAAAATTTTAAAAATGAGGACAAGAAGAGTAGTTGCTCAGAATTATCACGAGGGTTAAATGAGTCATAAACTTAAAACAGCACCTGCCACATAGTAAGCGCTCAGCAAATGCAGCCACTGCCTTTGGTATTATTCAAGAACGAGGAGACTGAGACTCAGGCTCTGCCCCGACACCATCCGGGCAGCAAGAAGCTGAGCAGGCAGGAGGCTCCGGCATTCCTGCTGTCTCTGAAGCCCACACTCAGTGTAGGAAGGCCAGAATCAGAGGGAGACTCAGAACAGATCCACCACCCCTCCATAGGAGAGAAGATGCAGGGTCAGACAGGACACAGAGGGTCCAAGCTTTTCCCATGATGTCCACCCCTGCAGCGTCACCACACAGCCCCAGAACCCCTAAGCCAGCCCACTCCCTTCTCCAACCTCACAGAACACCCCACTCAAGCTCCAGCGGAAACACTATCATTAACAGAGAGTCGGTCATGGTGGCTCCTGCCTGTAACCCAGCACTTGGGGAGGCCGAGGCAGGAGGATCACTTGAGGCCAGGAGCTTGAGACCAGGCTGGGCAACATAGTGAGGCCTAGTCTCAATAAAAAACAAAAACCAGAGCATCACCCCAGGGAGTCTGGGCTGAGATCCTCTCTTTCAGGCTCTTGCTTCAGGTTGCCTGACCCTCCTTGAAGCCAGCAAATTTCTTATGCACTCCCTCACTGGAGAGAAGTCTGTGGGTCTTCGTCCATGGCTGGCTCACAGGCCTCCTGTGTGGTGGCATCCTATCATTCTGCAGCCAGTCTGGCGAAGGAGAGGAGACTCTTGGACCCAGAGCCACCTTCCCCGGGGCCCATTTACTCCTGCCTGCTGGGCATGTCCAGCCACACCCTAGAACTGCCTAGTCCTGGACCAGAAGCAGTATGCCCAGGGCGCTCTTCTAGGTCACATTCAGTCAAAAGAGAAGGCTGGGAGGATGAAGCCCTTGCACATGGGTGAGCCACGAGGACCCTCGGAGTTGCTGAATGTAAAACCATCACTAGACACTGAACTTCCTGGTGGCCAAAGGAAAAAGGGAAACTGGCATGTCTGTAAGGGTTCTTGCATCTCTGCAGGAGTTTTTGATCCTGACAGGAGCACCTGGGACTCCTGTTTCCATGAAGGATGGGGTTCCCATGTGAAAAGGCTTTGGAATTGGAAGGCGCATCAGGATGCCGGCTGCCTACATGCCCTCTCAGGCTGTTTGATTCTGAGTATGACAATAGTGGGCCCTGGAGCATGTCTAGTCAGGAGGTTGGGTTCTGATTTTGGGGAACTAACCACAGTGAGACGGGGCCCCAGCAGCCTGCAGGACAAATGGAGTACACCCGCCCAGTAGGGGCATTGGTTCAGAGACACTTCCCAGGGGAGGCCAGCTTTCCAAGCTCGCAGCCTGGCCGAGCTGGCCTGTGAACAGTCCACTCTCTCTAGCACAGGCTTTGGTGGCAGTGACCTTGCAGCCCTACCGCTCTGCGGAGCGTGACTGTATGAGCCAGTTAACCTCTCTGCACTGGCTTAAACTTGGCCAGAGAGCAGATGGAGGGATCGGCATAGTGACCAGGGTCATTCTGTGACGCAGCAAGGTGGAGTCCCAGGATGCTGAGGGGAGAGATAGTTCAGTTCACCTCTAAGATGGGACTGGGCTGATTTGGCCCTTCTTTTAAAAAAAAAAAAGTAGGCCGGGCTCAGTGGCTCAGCCTGTAATCCTGTGCTTTGGGAGGCTGAGGTGAGTGGATTGCCCTAGCCCATGGGTTCGAGATCTGCCTGGGCAACTTGGCGAGACCTCATCTCTACAATAAATTAAAAAATTAGCCGGGCGTGGTAGCAAGCGCCTGTAGTTCCAGCTACTTGGAAGGCGAAGGCGGAAGGATCGCCGGAGCCCAGCAGATCAGGCTGCGGTGGCCGGGAGCGGCCACTGCACTCCAGTCTGGACAACAGAGTGAGACTCCAACTCAAAAAAAAAATGTGTGTGTGTGTATATATATATATATATAATTTTGGAGAAATAGGGTCTTACTATGCTACCGAGGCTGGTCTCAAACTCCTGGCCTCAAGGGATCCTCCCACCTTGGCTTCCCAAAGTGCTGGGAACACAGGAGTGAGCCACCGTGCCTGCCTGTTTTGGTCCTTCTAACATACAGTGTCCCGGCCCTTGCTAAGCCCTTTGCAAACATGGACTCCTCCAGTCCTTGCGACAGTTCTGCAGTAGAGCTGAAGGAACTTGCCCACGGCCACGCAGCCTAGTTCCAGAGCCTGTGTCTTGACCCTGACACGCTGCTTCTGAGGAACATGATTCTGTTAAATGCCTGTTTCTGAACCCAGTGGCTGGCTTCAAGCCTCCCCTTATAGACAGGGGAGGTCTCTGGGTCTTCATCTGGCTCCAGACTCACAATCACACCACCACGTGGGACAGTGCTGGCCCCATTCTGCAGATGAGGAAAACTGAGCCCTGAGGAGTTCCCCGGAGTAGTCGTAGAACCGGGAGAGGGTACAGTGCAGAAACCCTTTGTGTGACATCTCACCATAGCCTTATCAGGCTGGAGGGTTATCATCCTAGCTCTCCAGATAAGGAAACCGAGGTTCAGAGAGGCAATACGATCTGCCTGAAGACCCCCGTGAGAATATGGCAGAGCTGAGATTTCCAGCAGCTGCCCTGAGTTACTTGCAAGGAAAAAAGCCCTCTCTGCCTCCATCAGTCTGACTCCTTATTCTCACACACACACAGACAGAAAGACCCACACGTCCCACTCAAGTTCCCAGGGCTGCGGGACCTTCCCCTTCTTCCCAGGTCTGCAGCCCACCAGGAGCGACCGAGGGGCTGGCCTCAGAGCACAGGAAAGGGGAAGGTCACAGGGGAGACGACAGAGAGAAAGCACAAGTGGGCTGGGGCCACGTGCGCCACCAGCCCAGCCTGTGCCCGGGTATGTGCAGCCCAAGTTAGGGCCCTGAAAGCTGCTACTTTTCACACATCAGCTGTGCTGGAGCAGAAGGCAGTGCCAGCCTGCCCAGGGCCGGGGCTGGCTCTCAGCAGGAGATGGGTCCTCACACGCCCAGGCCCAGCGATGAAGCCAAGTGCCGGGGCAGTCGGGGGCAGGAGTGGGAGGCCACGGACATGTGTGCCCTCCCACTGCTGCCCTGGGTCTCAGGCTAACAAGCAGCCCCACCCTCCCCCAAGATGGCCTGGAAGGACCAAGGGAGGTGCCCCCTCCACCCTCAGTCTCCATGCCAGCCACACCATGATCCTCACTGCCACCCTGTGGGTGGGTCTGGCCATTCTCAAGTCATAGGTAGGAAAACTGAGACGCCGAGAGGTAAAGGGACCTGGTGGGTGAGTGGCCAAGTCAGGCTTTGAAGCCAGGTCTACCTGCTATGTTTTCTCGGGAACACGGATGTCGTGTTGGCTCGAGACTCCTCCCTGCAAGAGAGCAATCGGGGAGCCAGGCACAGAGCTCAGGAAGAGGACAAAAAGGCCACTTGGGATGATGCCTACAGCCATCTTGGGCCGAAGCCAACAATTATTCAAACACGGGCTTATTTTTTTAAAACGCTTACATAGCATTTACTATATGCTGGATACCATAGCAAGCAGTTCACAAAGATTACCTACTTTAATGTAATCCTTTCAACCACCCTCTTATCTCCATTTAATGGATGAGGAAACTGAGGCCCAGAGAGGTAAAGTTATTTGGTCAAAGTCACTCAGCTTGTAGGCACCAGAGCCGGGCATGAGCTCCAGCCCAGCTCCAGCCCTCCCAGGAGTCTTCCCCAGGGCACCATTTATCGCGGCCCGGCTCCTTGTTCTCACACTAATTATTTTCCACTCGTCTACAATGAACAGAATTCGCCATCTGCCACCAGCCCTGCTACCGACACCAGCCAACTCCCTGGGAATCAATTGGGGCCTTTCGTTTCCTGCTGGTTGTTCTGGAAGGGTGGTGGCTGGCTGCTGGGGAATGGGAAGGGAGGTCCCGGGAGGGCAGCAGGACCCTTTCCTGACAGCCAGGAAGGGTCTTCCTTCTGCCCCCAGCCTCCCTCAGCCTCTCCTCCTGGACCATACCCGTTCCGTCCTGGGCTCCAATGTATGTTTCCAGTAGTGGAGGGAGTCCCCAGGCTCGAGCCGGGCCAGGTTTGGCTTCTGGATTCTTCCTTGGAGGCTGCTTTCTGGAAACTCAGGACCTGTCCATGTCCCACACTCCTTCCAGTGCCCTGGACTGAGGTGGCCTGGAGCACCCCAGATAGGCAGTGGCACTGGCCTCTGCCCTCCAAGCCCTCTTGGCCCAGGCCGACAGTGCCTGCACTGGGTGGCACGGGGCCATTTCTCCTGCCTCTGTGTGGGGAAGGGTACAGCCAGGCAGGCTGCTGGCATCCATCCCTGGCTCCCTTTCCACACTGCCCCTGTGTTCTCACTCCCCTCGTGCTCTGACATGTCTGTACCTCGTTCTCACCAGAACCCTCCTTTCTCAGAGGTATTGACCTGGAGGGTGGCGTCCAGTGAACCAACCGAGGCTTACCCTCTGGCCCTGGAGGGCACAACCCTGGGATTTTTGTTTTGTTTTTTTATTTTTTATTTTTTTATTATTATTATTATTTTTTGAGTTGAAGTCTCACTCTGTCACCCAGACTGGAGTGCAGTGGCCACTCCCGGTCACCGCAGCCTCGCCTGCTAGGCTCTGGCGATCCTTCTGCCTCAGCCTTCCAAATAGCTAGAACTACAGGTGCGCGCTACCACGCCCGGCTAATTTTTGATTTATTGTAGAGATGAGGTCCCACCAAGTTGCCCAGGTGGGATTCGAACCCGCGGGCTCAGGCAATCCACTCACCTTGGCCTCCCAAAGCACGGGATTACAGGCTGAGCCACCGAGCCAGGCCTGTTTTTTTATTTTTGAGTCAGAGTCTCACTCTATCACCCAGGCTGGAGGGCAGTGGCACACTCACAGCCACCGCAGCCTCAACCTGCTGGGCTCAGGTGATCCTTCCGCCTCAGTCTTCCAAGTAGCTAGAACTACAGGTATGTGCCACCACGTCCGGCTAATTTTTCTTGATTTATTGTAGAGATGAGGTCTCACCAAGTGACCCAGGCTGGTCTTGAACCCATGGGCTCAGGCAATCCTCTCACCTCGGTCTCCCAAAGTGCGGGGATTACAGGCGTGAGCCACTACACCTGGCCAACAGCCCTGGGTTTGAATCTTGGTTCCACCACTTCTAGTTGCCTGTGACCCATACTTCTCTGAGCCTTAGTTTCCGCATCTGCAAAATGGGATAATGAAGGTATTCATTTCCTAGGGAGTCATGAGTAAATGAAATACGCACATGAAGCACTCAGCTCACAGAAAGTACTTGCTGCTGTCATGATGATTTATTAATCATCTCTCCCCAGTGTGTGCAGAGCCTGCTCACTGCATCCAACACTTGCTCCTGCATGGCAGGGCTGGTGACTCTCCGAGGTCTCAGTCAAGCCTCCAAGCAGGTGACCAGGCTGACCCTCACCTGCCTTCACCCTCTAACCTACGCGATCTTCTGACCTACCTTCTGGGCAGGAATGACGGTATCTCCCAGAACTCCTGCCTGCCCACACTGGCACCGCCCCTTTTCATCCACAACATGCTTTGGGAGGGGAATCACCACCCAGGACAGCTTGGACAACGAGGCTCTGGAACGCTCTAAAGTCCGAGTTCCTGCAGCGATGCCTGCGTCTCCTGCCTGTGTGTCTGAGTTTCAGGATGTCTCACAGCGGGGCCCCTTCCCAGCTCAGACTCAGGATGCCCCAAGGTCAAGGGGCCCAGCTTGCATTCCTCTCGCTCTGCCCCGTCCATTCCCCTAGGGCCGCCCCCTCTCCTGGAGCTAGAAGCTGCTCCCCAGAAGCCCCCCCTGAGAGGTAGTTCACCAGCTCCCAGCAGGAATCCCAGAGCTCTGCAGAGCTTCCTTGAGAGAGGACTCATCCTGGAGCTGGAAACACCTCAACACCTCAGAGAGGAATTAGCACCTTCCACTTCATTAGGGGCCCCCTCATGAGGCTGTTAATGAGATGCTAAGTGGGCACACCTAGGTTGACACCTGCCCCCTGGAGGCCCCCCCTTGCCCAGCGTACCCTGAGCCACCGTCCGCTGCCTCCTCAGGCTATGGACTGGCCCTCAGGGCCTGGCCTGCTTGGGTGCATGCTGCTCAGACACTCAGAGGCTCCGTGGGCCACCTCCCCGTGCACACGGCCATCTAGGACACAGGCCAGTCGCTCAGACTATTGGGTTTCACTTCACCCATTCCCCGGGCACCTAGGAAGCAAGCAGGGATCGAGTGACTGCGTAACAGGAGTCTTTCCCCAGGGGAGGAGGGTTGCAAGCCCTAGATGGGACAGGAAGGGCTGGCGTCCCTTGGCCCCATGGAGACTGAGAAGGCAGTGATATCTGCTGCCAGCAACAACACACAGGCAGCATCCCAGTCTCCTCCCTCTTTGGCCCTCCTCTCCTTCTGTGTCCTTCCTGTCCCTCAGCACTCTTCAGAGTGGGTTTCTGGATGACCTCAGGGACCCTCGATGAGGGGAGGTGACCACAGCAGGCAGGCTTCCAGGGGGCTTGTAGGCCACGGCAATTAGAGCAGTCATCAGCTGCTTTACACATCAGGCTTCCTTGTGACACTGTGCTTGAATGAAGCAGTTTCCATGCTTAAAAACATCTGAAAGCTGCTGGGCGAGGTGGCTCATGCCTATAATCCAGCACTTTGGAAGGCTGAGGCAGGAAGATTGCTCGAGCCCCAGAAGTTTAAGACAAGCCTGAGCAACATAGCGACCTCGTCTCTATAAAAAACTAACAACAAAAAAAAATCAAAAAATTAGCTGGGCACAGTGGTACATGCCTATAGTCCCAGTTACTCAGGAGGTTGAGGTGGAGGGATCACCTGAGCCCAGGAAGTCAAGGATGTGGTCAGGGCACGCCAGTCTAGGTGACAGTGTGAGATCCCTGACTCAGAAAACAAAGTCTGAAAGCCACTGGACGGGATGAGCTCTCAGGTCCATTCTGGCCTTGACTTTCAGAGTTCTGCTTGCAAGATGGCCAAGGGGAGAGACTCCATACAGGCCCTGAGCTCACGCAACCATCACACGTCTCCCCCCTTGCCTGAAAGGAGGGCAGAAGGGACCACAAAAGAAGACACTGGCCCAGGAGCTCCGAGCCAGGGCCTATTCTTCAGACCTCCCCGTTCCAACCCACCCTCCAGGCATGACAGAGCTGGGCCTGATAACAAAGCCCCTAGGAAAGGGCCAGGCTCAGCAGGGCCTCTGCCCTGGGAGGAGGATGAGGCTAGACGGTTTTGGTCCTAGTGCCTCGATTTACTCAGGCGCCCATAGAGCTCCAACCTTTGATGTCCAATGCAGGGGCTAGCCACTTCCGGGAATGAAACTGCTCCCATCTCCTGTCTGTAAAACGGCATGATGATGATGACAGTGCCTGCCTCGCAGGGCTGCTGGGAGGGCGACGGGAGTTAAAAGTTGTCAAGTGTTGAGAGCAGGCTCTGGCTTGGAGGAGGCACTGGGTAACATGCAGTTTTAATTCAATCAGCCCCCTACTCAATAGCATATGATGCCTCCTAAATGCTTTTTAAATAAAATTAACACTCCCAACCATTAACTATAAAGCTCTCCACCAACCACACCCCACCCACCAGGGCCCTGCCCGAGCACCCAGACCCTCCACCACGTCTACCCCATCCCTGCCAGCCACGCCCACCCACCCGCTCACCCCTGAGTGCACCCTGTGCCTGGGTGTTTCTTCCTCTCCAGAGGGCCCCACTGGCTTCGGGTGCTCCTCCCTGGAGGACTTCGAGACCTACTTGGGTGCCTGTCCCCAGGTGGCCTTACGCCCCACCCCGGGTGATCGGCCTACGCGGATCAGTTGAGTTGGTGGCCCACTTTCCTGTGGGTTTCTGGTGTGTGTGCTTCACCGTCTCTGTTACACCGGAGGGTCCCAAGGAGGAAACCTTGGCCTCCACCTGCTTCTCTGCTGGGAGACTGGAAATGGGAATAGGGGCAAGGAAGGGAGCGCGGGGCCTCCAGATGGGGGCAACAACCCCCTCAGACCCCTGGTAAGCTCAGCCTTCCGCCTGCCTGGGTAGGACCCACTACCCACCTGCTCTGGGCAGGTGAGGGCCAGCAGAGCAGGGGCCCAGCTTGCTTGACCTCTGACCTGAGTTTGGCATCACTTTCCTTCCCAAGGGACTCACCCTAGGGAGCCTGGGGCCCCAGTCTTACCACCCTGTCACGTCTGTGGCAGTGCCTCTTGGTCTGCTTCCTGGCTATGGCGGGACAGCCCGGGTGACCATAGGCGGGGACTGCGCCCCTCCAGCTCCACTCCATGAGGCACCGCAGGGAGATAATGGGCAGTTGGCAGCCTCATCTCCACTAGCCCGGGGCTGGGGCCCTCAACTACCTGCAGCCACCACGAGGCATGCCTCTCACTGGCCCAGTTGGCCCGAGGGAGGTCAGCGAAGCTGCCCTAGCTCCAGGGGACGAACCTTTCAGTGAAGGAGCTGAGACAACAGACAAGGGAGAGCAGGACGGCCCGGCGCTGAGTGTTAATGGGATGCCCAGCTGGGGCCATCAAGCCAGACAAGGTCCTGGCGAGGTCCCCTCCTGGGCAGAAAGTGGCACCTTGTCTCCTCCAGGGCTTGGGGAAGCAATGTGACAATGCTTGCTTCCTCAGCAGGCTCGGTCTGTCCCTGCTTATCTGGAGTGGGGGTGGCAGTGAAGGAGTTGGCAAGAGCTAGGGGACCCGAGGGGGGTCAGCCTGCGTCAGAGCTCATGCTGACTTCTCCACCCTCGGTGGCTGCTGACTGCTATAAATACCACTCCTGTCTCTGGATGTTGCAGGAGATGACCTAGAATCACCACTCTGGGGGCTCCTGGGTGCCCCGCACAGGTTGCAGACAGAGCCTGCCTGACCAGAACATCTTTGCAGCCCTCCTTACAGCCCAAGAGTCCACCCCTGCCCCCAGCAGGGTTCCCAGCCAGGAGTAAAACCCCAACACAGGCAGACAGTGGTGGCTTCCAAGCCCTGAGCTGCCTATGACCGGCATTTCTACCATCTTCGTGGGCATAGCACTGAGGACATCAGGACCCCGGAGAGCCCCAGAAGATATACGGCTCCCAGGGATGTCTGCTTGGCCTGACACCTGCTGCCATCCGTGCCTGCCTGTGCCCACCCAGCCACCACAGCCCCTGGCCTCGGGCTCTCTCTGGGGCCCAGATCAGGGGTGTAGGCTCAAAAGCCATTTGATCCAGAGTCCCCGCTCCTCCCACCTCTCCATGGCTCCTCCTCCCTTCTACGTTTGACCTGGTTTCCAAACTTACCTTCACCCTGGAAGCCTCCCTGGGACATACTCTACTTTGACAGGGACCCTGTTAGACTGTCTAGCAGCTGACAGACAAATCCTCAACAGTTTCATTCTTCCATTCCGTAGCATGCTTCTGAGCGAGCCCTTCCCCCCTCGAGATCCCCCACAGGCCAGGCCTCAAACCCCAGGCTTGGCTGACCCAGGAGCACAGGACAGGAAGTGGTCGTGGACCCAGGAGGTGCGAGAACCCAACACCCACAAGAGGCCAGGGTTTGGTTCCAGGCTCCCCGGCTTAGGGCAGGCTCTGAGAAGAGGCTGGAAACCATGGGGGTGGACCCTGGGTGGTGTGATCAGTGGAATCTGGCTACAATTAACACGCAAGCAGCCATTCTCCATCCATCCAACAAATAACTGGAGTGTCTACTACGTGCCAGGGCTTGGTGGCAGGTGATAAACAGAAGCCGACGTGGTGCCATCCTTCACGGAGCCTGCCGTCCAAAAGGAAAGAGTCTTTATGTGCATCCAACACACAACAATGAAAACCCACGACGTGTGTGCAGAAGGGGAGGTGGGGGGCGGCCGCCTGGATAATTGAGAGCTGGAGCTATTTCTGAAGGACTAGTCAGAGGGAAGGGACCGCAGCAGAGGATGGCAGGGAACAAGCATGGGAGTACGCCCCTTGGCAGTTGCGCGAGGATGATGGAGGATGGGGCCGACACCAGAGTGGCCAGGCAGGCGCAGAAGGAAGGGGCGAGGCAGACAGGCTGGTGGGGCCAGGCCCTGGGGTCTGAGCATAGGAACCCTGGGCCAAGGTGGGCATGAGGGTGGAGAGAAGTGGGTGGCCTAGACAGACATTCAGCAGACAAAACAGTGGCTGACAGGGCAGAAGGAAGGGGGAAGGCACTGTCAGGGATGACCCCAGCTTTCTGGTTGTGCAACTAGGCAGGCAGAGGGGGCACCTGGTCCCAGAGGAATGCCTTGAGATCAGAGGCCAGGGGCTGCACGTCCACCCTCACAGTGACATATTCCCCCAAAGTATCAGTTCAGCTGGGTCCTGACCTCAGGCAGGCACCCTTTCACTGTGCTCCCTCAATTGAGGTTCTCGATAGCATGAATGAGGTTCAAAGCATTTCTCCTGAACAATCAACTCCTTGCTCTTCTTGCCACTTGGCCCTGAACACAAATAGGACTACACAGAGGGAATCTTAACTCAAGTGGAGGAGACCTCTGAGCCAATATATGGGTTTACCCAATACAGGAAGGGGAATGGAGAGAGGATCTCTGTCTGCCAGCCACCTAATCAACCAACCACCTAATCAACCAACCAACCAACCATCCATCCATCCATCCATCCACCCATCACCCACTCATCCATCCATCCATCCATCCATCCACCCATCCATCCATCCATCCATCCGCTGAGGCTCAGAAAACAATACCCCAAAGTGAACACCTCAGAAGCAAAGTTTCTCTCTGATCTTCTGCTACCCTCCTGTCTTGCCCCTCATTCTCCCTTGAGGCAAGATACAGAAACTAGAATTCTTCTTCACCGCCCCTCACTCTCCCCCGAGGCTAACCAAAGAAACTAGACTTATTCTTTCCCAAGGCAGGTCATAGAAACCAGAACCTATCTCCCCCAGAGTCAGCCATAAAGCCTAAAATAGTATCAACCTTCCCCAGGCTCTCTATGTAAGAGCTGGTCATAAAGACATTCTCTGACCTACCTTGTCTGATAGTAGGTCATAAGACCTCCATTCCAGAGAGGGCCCTCCCCATACCCTGGAAGAAGGAATCTGCACAGAGAGGCCAATAAGACCGAACAGACTGGCCTTGCTGGGTTTCCCATCAGGTCACAACCTTCTTGTCCAATCATAGTTTTACACGGTTGTCCATTCTTCCTCAAATCTAA
The DNA here is from genome assembly GCA_027257055.1 of Cephalopachus bancanus. Taxonomy (NCBI): domain Eukaryota; kingdom Metazoa; phylum Chordata; class Mammalia; order Primates; family Tarsiidae; genus Cephalopachus; species Cephalopachus bancanus. The sequence continues at coordinate 446,173 of JAPVLO010000761.1, forward strand.
GCATAAAAATGGATAGTTTTCCCTGTATCTTTGGGTCTTTGTTCTGAAGGCGCCTGTGTCTCCCAAAACTACGACTAAATAATTTTGTTAAGTTCTCTTCTTGCTGACTTGTGTGTTATTATGGGAGTGTCAGTCATGACCCTTATGATGGGGAGGAAAGGGATCACCCCCTAGCCAGCCCTACAATCTACCCAACCATCCATCCATCCACCTACCCATCTACCAACCCATCCATCCACCCACCCTCCATACATCTATACATCTATCTACCCATTTATCCATGAACCCACCATTTCCAGTCACTCCACACTGCTCCCTGTCTCGGCACCTTTATCCTCACTCCTCCTCCAGCTTTAACACAAGCCCGAGCCCACCTCTGCCCCCAGATCTCTTCATGGCTAGCTCCCCCACGTCATTCAGTTACTAGCTCAAACGTCCCCTCCTGGGACCGGCCTACCCAATCTCAGGCCCCCTAGGCCCTCTCCATCACTCGACTCTGTTTTGTTTTCCGCAGCACTTCTCACCATCTGAAGTCCTATTGTTATTGTGTTCACTGCCTGACCCCCTTCACCAGAGTGGGGCTCCTCAGGGCAGGGGTCTTGCCTGGTTTCTTCCCTGCTGTGTCCCCTGCACTCAGCAAAGACCTGGCAGGTGGTGGGAACTCACCTACCACCGGAAGGAGGAGCAATTTCTGAGCACAGCCTGACGGACAGAGGTAGGAGCTTGTAGGAGCCAATGCAGAAGATGCAGGGCTGAGCCCAGACCCCAGGGCTCCTGACTCCCAGCCTGGCTCCATCCGCCCCATCTGCCGGCCCTGTGCCCGGATCCAGAGCCTGATCCTGTAATGCCCACATATGAGACTTCACTGATGCCCAACGACCATGCTGTGGGCGAGGTAGGGAAGAAATGTGGCCTCTTCATTTGACTGAATGTGGCGGGAAGGGGATGAGTGGTGATTTCCCTCTGGGGCTCCCCAGCACTGGACAACCCGGCTCCGCTCCACTGCCCAGCCCCGTGTCTGCCCTCCCTATGCATCTGGGCAAGTGTGAGGTGTGGTGTCCACCTCTGTGTAGCATCCTGTGGGTAGGAGGGAGCACCTCTGAGGAAGGGTAAAGAATGCAGCCGGGGGACTCAAGCCCTCGCCCTGCAACAGGGCCTGCAGCCTAGGGCCGAGAGGGCACCTCAGCCATGGATCCCATGGCCTGGCTGGAAGCAAGAAGAGGGAGGGCCTGGGGAAGTGACTGTTGCTCTTAGATCCTCAGTGTCCTCATCTGGAAGATGTGGGAGTTGACCAGATGAACTCTAATTTCCTAGAATTCCCTTCTCTACCCCCTTCCCTGCCCATCTTCCCAGTGCTCAATTTCAAACATCTTCAGCCTCAGAGGCAGGACACACCCCGACATCACCCTGGAGGTGGATGGCCAGGAATTACCACACTGAGGTCCAGCGGTTTTTTTGTTTTGTTTGAGTTGGAGTCTCACTCTGTCGCCCAGGTGGCAAGCTCACAGTCACCGCAGCCTCGACTTGCTGGGCTCAGGCAATTATTCCACCTTAGTCTTCCAAGTAGCTGGAACTACAGGCACGCGGTACCATGCCTGGCTTATTATTATTTTTTTATTTATTGTAGAGATGAGTTCTCACCAAGTTGCCCAGGCTGGTCTTGAACCTCTGAGCTCAGGTAGTCCTCTCGCCTCGGCCTCCTAAAGTGCTGGGATTGCAGGTTTGAGTCACCGCACCTGGCCTTGAGGCCCAGCATTTCAAGGGCCCTACTTTTGAAGTCTCAGAACTAAGTTCAAAACCTAACCTGTCACCAACCCCCTCACATGTGACCTCAGCAGACTCAGTCCCTCTCCACGCAGTGGAGGCGGGACTAGTCGCTGCCTCCTGGGCTGCTGGGAGAATCGAGGGAGAGGATGCGTAAAGGGCAGGTCCTCCTTGCATGTGACCCCGACCTGCTCTCTGCCAGCTTTCCAGGAGTGTGAGGACAAACAAAATCTACCTCAGAGGCTTGGAGAAAAGCACTATAAAAAGCTCCAGCAACATTACTTCCCCTTAATAAGAGCCTCAGGCTTCTGCACACACACCCCCACCATGTGGGGGCTCATCCATATCCGTGTCTCTTCTCCTCCGGCTCACACCTGCACGATCCAGGAGACGGAGGCAGAGCAGGCACCTGAGAGGTGCCTCTGCCTGGCATCTCTCCTGCCCTGGGGCAGAGGGCGAGAGGGGACAGCGGCATGTGGGGACTGGGCCAGGCAGGGGGAGGCAGGCTCCCAGTCCCCGTGACCCCTGTGCCCAGCTTCCTCTCAGATCTTCTGGGTCCTCGGCAGGATGCATGACATCACGTCTGGGAAGCACTCAGAGCATCTTAAAGAGAAAAGGCCAGAGGGATGGAGGTGGGAGAGTGCCTATTTATTAGCAGGTCTGTTTACTGTTGGGCACAGTGGGAAACACGTGGGCCTGGAGTCAGGGCATCAGGTTGGACTCGGGGCGGCCACTTAATAGCTGTGGGCAAGTCGCACACTCTTGGAGCCCTGGTTCCCGGAAAAGAAAATCAAGTGACATTGGTGGAAGCGTGACACACATCGGGTCTCCTCCCTGTCAATGGGGGTCTCAAGAACACAGCTTCAGCCGGGCTCGGTGGCTCAGCCTGTAATCCCACGCCTTGGGAGGCTGAGGTGAGTGGATAGCCTGAGCCTGCGGGTTCGAGACCCGCCTGAGCAACTTGGCGAGACCTCATCTCTACAATAAATCAAAAAATTAGCTGGGCGTGGTAGCGCGCCTCTGTAGTTCCAGCTACTTGGAAGGCTGAGGCAGAAGGATCACGGGAGCCCAGCAGGTGGAGGCTGCGGTGGCTGGGAGCGGCCACTGCACTCCAGTCTGGGTGACAGAGTGAGACTCCAACTCAAAAAAAAAAAAAAAGAACACAGCTTCATGTGTAGATCACTGCAGGGAGCAGGCAGAACACCTGCCTGGGGCTGGTGTGGGCGAAACACAGCGGCATCACGATGGCGGCTGGAGCAGTAGGGAGGCACATGGTGAAAGGCCTGAGGATGGCCATCTGCAGAGCCGCCCAGGCTGGCAGACTCTCTGGGTGTGTCCCAAGTGGGCACCCTGGGCCAGTGCTCCCCTGCCCAGATCCCTGCAGCAGCAGGAGAGGGGGCTGTACAGGGCCAGGTGGCCACAGTCACCACAAGCCACAGGCCTCAGGAGAACGGCACTCCTCTCCCCCCATGTCTGTCCGGCTTCTCAGGTAAGAGGGTAATGAGGTACCTGGGATCCCCACAGCCAGGAGCCAGAGGCTACCCTACCTAGGCCAGGCTATGCTGACCAGGTTGCCTCCCCACCCCCAGTGCATACCTGGGCTCCCCAGGGACCAGCGTGCCTGGCTTGGTCACGTGTCCATTGCCCCTCACCATACAAAAGTCCCATTGATGCCTCCCCTTACCTCCACACCCCCGCAGCCTCCTGCAGCTGTGCCCACCTGGAAAGGCTGTCAACCAGGCCTAAGCCAAGATGCCATTCCAGCTGTTCCTGTTTACAGAGCTCTTTGCCTACAGGGCAGCCTCTTGGTGACAGGGGGCTCAGCTTTATGGCTTGTATGACAGGGCAGAGGAGTGGGATGGAAAGTTCAAGACGTGCCCTGAGATTCCCCACCTCACAGGATCATGGTCACTCTAGGAGGCTGGCTACAGGCAGGGCCATGGGGAAGGAGACACTCAGTTCCCTGCCTGATGAATGTAGGTCCCTCCTTGGGGGTCCCTGCTGCAGGATAGAAAGGACCTCCTCTCCCCTTTGATGTCAGATCCACGCAGACACAGTTACCTAATCTGCTCCCCTCACCCCAGAGCCAGGGCCAGGGCCAGGGCCAGGACCAGGACTAGGACCAGGCCTCTGCCTTAAGGAGTCACTGGCTGGAAGCTCAGTCTGACCAGTAAGAGGATTCTGGATAGTCACACCCTCAGGAGGGCGGCCGCATAGGAGGCAGGTCTGGGATTTCTCTGCCTCCAGAGCCAGCCTAGAGGCTGCAGAAGTCCAAGTTCAAGTTCCTGAGGCTGATTCATCTGAAAGAGGGTGAAGAGAAGGTCAGGGCAAGGGATGGTTGAATCAGGCAGGCTCTCCAGGGCCGGAAGAAGGGTGAGGGCTGGCAGACAGGCTGCTCCCAAAAAGAAAAGAGCGGACGAGTCCATGTGGAGCTCCTGGCTTGGTCATGTGTCCTCCTGCCCCTCGCCATACAAAAGTCCCATTGATGCCTCCCCTCACCCCCACGCCCCAGGGCCATTGCCCAACACAGGGCTCTGGGGGCCTCTCCTGCTCCTTGCTGATGGCCCAGTTGCTGCTGCCCTGGCACGCCAGGCATGCCAGGCCTGGGCGCTCTGAAGTCACGTGCTCTGCGCAGGCGAGGTCAGGCACTGCCAGGACAGCCCTGGGGATGCAGGGGGGTAGGGGGCATGGCACTCATGGGCGGCTCAGGCCGCAGGAAGGCTGGGAGCCCAGAGGCAGCAGGCCACCTGCCTGCCACCCTCCCCAGCCCCATCCACCTTTCAGTGGGGCAAATCCTTGGGCAAACATTCAGCCAGGTGTGAGCAGCAGGGCAAACGCAGGGCTGGGAAACGCAAACACCAAGGGCCTCCACTCGCCGGGCCCCTGCCCTGCAGAACGGGGGTTGGGTGCCCCTGCCTGCTGCTGCTGTTGATGCTCCTGACACTTGGCCCGTGATATCTGGAGGGTGTCCCCGGGTGAATGACTCAGCCCTGCCCCCATGGCACTCCCCAGAGGGGCCCAACTGTGGGGTGGTGGAGGCAGTCACAGAGGAGAATGGGCAGGGCATGAGGCCTTACTCCTGGCCTGCGGTCTCTGATGAGCCCCGACTTGGCTGGGTGACTTGGAGCAAGTCAGGGGCCTTGGGGCCAGTGATGCCCACTGTCCATGGTCTTTGTTAAGATTAAACCGGATGGGGCACGTGGGGGACACTAAGTGCAGGGTTGGCACAAAAGAGAGACCCCACGTGGGTGTTCGGCCTAGTGCCGCTTGTGGGTGTGGGTGGAACCAGGCAGGCCACTGAACAGGGGACAGTGCTGTGGCTGTCTGGGTACCCCACCCTCCCAGGGAATGCCCGCCCAGCTGCTGGTGACCCCCTGGAAGCTAGAAGAGAAGGACGGTCCCGTTCTATTCCACCAGCCAAAGCCGCTCCTGCTGGCCCCAAACCCAGGGCAGAACTCCCCCCATCTGAGAAAGGCCTGTGCCCCCCGGGGCTCCCATCCAGGGATCCTGCATCAGGCTGACCCACCCCTAAGCCACCAGAGGAGGTGCTGTCTTCTGAGGGTGCCCAGCATATACCGATGAGGCAGTGTGGCCTTACTCTGCACCATCACGAACGACATGCTTTGCAGGAAGGGTTCTCCATGCCTCCATGCCTTTGCGTGGGTTGTTCTCTGCCTCGAGGCTTTTTCCAGTCTTGCTCTCCTGGGAACTCCTCAGCCCTCAAGACTTAGCCTAAACACCACCTCCTCCACAAAGCCTCTGGGGCTTGCCCCCAAGGTGACCTGATCAGTGCCCCCTCCACTCTGGCCTCCCCTCTGAGCTGGGAGCTCCAGGAGGGCAGGGCTACACTTGGCATCTCTGTGTCCTTGGCACCAGCACAGCGCCTGGTGCCTAGCAGCTGCTCAAGAAATGTCCAACAAGCCCCCGGCCCAGCTCCTGGCTCCTCTCAGATCACGCTGCAGCACATAGACCCAAAGGGGCTCAGAGATGGTGTGTGGGAAGAGGGACAAGATGGAGCATCCCGACAAAGCAGCGGGGGTATGGGGGTTCCTCCTCTGCAAACTGTCCGTGCTCCGTGCACCAGGCTTCACCCAAAGTCAGGGGTGGTTTGGAAGGCGTGCAGCTGCCTCCCCATCTCCAAAAGCAGAAACTGAAGTTAGCAGGGGGGTGAGCAAAGGGAAGGGGAGTGCACCGGAATTGCAGGGAGAAAGGCAGTTGTGGCTGCCATCTGCTGCGAGCAAGATGTTTGGAGAACACGCGCTCCTCATTCTGAGGTCTCCCAGCCAACTCACGGCAGGCTGGGCCGCCCCTCTGCAGATGGGCGCCGCAGCTCAGCCAAGCCTGCAGGGGCACCCAGGAGAGGTGCCAGGGCCCTCTTCTGCCTGCCCGGACCCTCTGGCTGCCCCAGTCTGACCTTCTGACACTTGAGCTGACTGGGGCCAGGACGCCAGCCTAGAATACCAGTCACATTGCCTCTTCCAGGGAGCCCCCCACAGGCTCTAGGGAGCCAAGGCCACAAGAAGGATGATGAGATCAGCACACTAAGAGCAGTGACACCAGATATTGTTTACTGGGAGCCCAACCACCTGGCCGAGGCCCTAGGCCCTAGGCCGTGCACTGGGAGTTCTACTCCCAGGGAGGAAGAAGTAGAGGGTCAAGAGGAACTCTGGCCCTGCTCCTCACCTTGGAGGTGCCTGCCTGCCAAGGCCCACCAGGACAAGGTCTTGAGGCCCCTGGCTGTTCTCTAAGGCTGGGTGCGTAATAAAGAACAGGAGAACAGCCAGGCTCGGTGGCTCAGCCTGTAATCCCGTGCTTTTGGGAGGCTGAGGTGAGTGGATTGCCTGAGCCTGCGGGTTCAAGACCTGCCTGGGCAGCAAGATCTCATCTCTACAATAAATCAAAAAATCAGCGGGGCGTGGTAGCGCGCGCCTGTAATTCCAGCTACTTGGAAGGCTGAGGCGGAAGGATCGCCGGAGTCCAGCAGGTCGAGGCTGTGGTGGCCAGGAGCGGCCACTGCACTCCAGTCTGAGCGACAGAGTGAGACTCCAACTAAAAAAAAAAAAGAACAGGAGATCATCCGAGTGGGAAGCAACCTTTGAGCCACAGAGCCACAAATGCTCACCTGGGGGAGGAAAGTGAGGGCCTCAATGCAGAGACTTGCCCCAGGCCTCGCCCAAGTCAGCAGCCGGCTGGTAGCAAAATCCAGAACACTGCCCCACAGCCCAGGCTCCCAGGGCCTTGGCATGCTCCTGTCCTCAGTACCGCCTAGCCAGCCACACAGGGCAATTCGCAAGCAGTGAAGCAGTGCGACACAACAGGACCACCCTTTGGGGGGCGAGGCAGTCCTGACTCGAGGGCCCATCGCAGTTTGGGCCAGCACCCCTCACCTCACCAGCTTAGGCTGCTGGCCAAACCTCCATGCTCCTGACTGAAGCAGCGGGCTAAGCTGGGAACCAGGAAGGGCGAGCCCTGCCCCTGGGTGCCCCCAAGGTGACCTGATCAGTGCCCCCTCCACTCTGGCCTCCCCTCTGAGCTGGGAGCTCCAGGAGGGCAGGGCTACACTTGGCATCTCTGTGTCCTTGGCACCAGCACAGCGCCTGGTGCCTAGCAGCTGCTCAAGAAATGTCCAACAAGCTGGGCTCAGGAGGTGGGCAGGGCTGGGCCTATGGGCTACATTCCTTCCCCAGGCTGCCCTACCCTGCACTTGCCCACAGAGGAATTAGCACAACCAACAGGCTCAACAGAGACACTGAGCTGCCCCGTGGTACCCAGCCAACAGGAACCGCTGTCTTTCTCAGCGGGCCAGGCAGGCGGGCAGGGGGCTGAGAAGTCTGCCTGCCAAGACCGCACTGTGCCAGGGTCCTAAATGTCACCTTGTGCCCTCAGCTCTGGCAGCCTGGTCCTGTAGGCTGCCATTCACTGTCACTGTCACAGCCTGCCAAAGAGGTCAGGGAAGACCTCCCTCCTGACGGCAACAGGAAGGCGGAGACTCTGGGTGGAGCCACCCAGAACCGAACCTCCCATCCCACCCTCTCCCCAGCTCACCCCACACGGTTCTGCTGTCACTGCCCCCACAGGCACTCGCAAGCCACACACTCCACATTTCTGTCTGCTCAGTCCTCCCCCACCCCCCACACACAGTAATTTCGACACCTCCACCCCACTGCCAGCCTGCCACTGCCTGCTCTCTGCCGAGGAGGACCATAGAGCCTGAGATGTGCTCCTGTATAAACCTTTCCAGGGGAGGGGTCCTTGCCTCTGGCTGGGTCACAATGCTGACCCCACTTCCTGCCTCTCTCACAGTCCCTACCCGGGTTGCCCTGTCTGTGAAATGCCTCTTACACTGGGAGGGAAGGAGGGAATCAATGACTTCCCTATTCTCTTGCCTCTTGGGGCAGGGGAAGGGGAGGGGAGGCATTTGGCCCCTGGGGGGGAATCTTTCAGGGAACAGCCCAGCCTCACAGCCTCCCCCCACTGGGGAGTAGGGTGGTGGGCTGATAGACAGCTGGTCTGCCCGGGGTGGGGGAAAGCACCCTGGGTGGGACAGGAGGGGGCCTGAGAGCTCCATGAGGGCCCTGCCTACAGCAGCCGGGGACAGCACAGGCCCCTCACCCCCACTTGCCGGCTCCAGGGCTTCACGTGAGCTGTTGTCACTACCCAGACACCTTCACAAAGAACTCCTGCCTAGGCTGAGACTCAGCCAGGCCCAGGGTGAGTCAGCCAGGGAAATCCCAGCACTGGCACCCACCGCTGGTGACGGTTCCGCTGACACCTACGGAATGGGGTGCCCAGCCCCTCCCGCAGAGGGTGAGAGGAACACCCGGGCTCCCCCACCCCCATTTCCTGCTCCCTGAGAGCGAGCTTGGCGGGTGGGGGCGGGGAGGAGTCCCAGTCAGGTGAGGCCTCGTGCACACAACTGCTGTCTTTGGGCCTGTGGTCCCTCACCCTTGGCGCTTGTGAGGGAGGAGATGGAGGGATGGGCACCATGGCCCCTGCCAGCTCCTGCCTGGTGCCTGTCACCCCCACTCTGGGAATCCTGTCTTCCAGGGTCTCAGGAAGTGGGGGGAGATGAATACCTCACCTCATTCCTGAGGGCCCTGCCCCCTGCCTTCTTCTGAGCAAGTCTCCTGTTCTGTCTGAGACCAGCATCCCCATAGAATGCTGCCCTGGACCCCAAGAAGAGCAGAATAGAGAGAGGACCCAGGCTCAGACCAGTATTGAGGAGGAGGAGGAGCAAAGGGGAACTGGGAAGAACGGAAAGATAGGCACAAAGCCTCCTCACAGCAGGACATTCTGTCCCTGGAGAAAGCCTGTGGCCAGGTCCCCACAAACCCGCCAGACCGGTTGGCTGAGGGAGGGGGGCCCTCAAAGACCAGAGCCGGAGAGCAGACCTAGGTCCTGGGAGCTCCCAGATGCGTCAGTTGCACTCAACAAATCCTCAAGAAGGAGCTTGTGGGACATGAGCATGAAGATGCCAAGCCCCATGGGCAAGGAACTCTCTGTGAGAGTAGGAAAGAAGCCAGTGGGCACAGAGATGATGCGGGACCCCTGCTCAGTCCCAGGCAGAGAGAGCTGGAGGGGTTGACAGCTGGGCAGAAAGAGGGGGAAGGAAGGCTCACTGCTCTCCCCTTCCCCTCCTCCCATCCCCCACACAAGCAGGGCAATGCACCTTGGGCAAAAGAGGTCACCCACCCCCAGCCTCTGTGACCAGCACCACCAACAGCTCTCAGTTGCCTCTAGGTTGCCGGCAAAGGTGATTTCTGCAGGCTCCCTGGGCCCAGAGAAACCTGCTGGAGAGGGCACAGAGAGGGCCCGGGGCAGCTCTCCTGGCATCACCGTGAACATGCATGCTTGGTGTCCCAGGCAGAGCCCCTCCACAGGCGGGGGCGAAAGAGGCTCATTTGGAGGTTTCTCCAGTCCCTCAGCTTGGACCTCTGGGCCCTGGCCAGGCTTCCCCTCTCCACGTTCCTTCCTGAAGACCAGGCCTCCTTGCACTTCCCAGGCAAGGAAGCAGGCAGTGGGAGAGAGATCCAGAAAGCCATCCGTTACTTTGAAAAAGGCTGAAAACATGTGACCACACACATCCCCTGGGTTTGCTTAAATGTCTTTAAACAAATGGCTTGAATGGATTTCTCCCACCCTCTCTCCCTGCAGAGCGGCTCAATGGAAAACTGCAGCTCAAAGGGCCGCAGACTGGGGCTGCTGGGGGCTGAGGGAAATGGGGTATCAGACACAAAGCCTGGCGGGACACTGGAATAAAGGTGGCTTTGGCCTGAGAGGATGAAAGGCAGACACCTGACCACAGGCAGCCAGTGCAGAGGAACGAAGGGGGTGCGGGAGGCCGTGTCAGGTCCAGGCAGGCAGGCACTCCAACCTCTGCCACCATGGTGGTGCCCCAGCACTGCTTGTCTCCCTTCCTACTGCCGTGGCATGGAGGCCTGGCTGTGGGGACAGTACTGCCTCTGCAAAAACTCACTGGGCAGCACAAATTGCTCAGAAAACCAGGCAGGAGAGCAGAAGAGAAGGAGTGTGACTCCCCAGATCAGAGCTGAAGGGGCCCCAGAAAATCAGAGCTCAGGCCTCCCTGACTTCCCGAGGACCCCAAGCTCAGAGAGGCATGCTGGCATGCCAAGGTCACACAGCTTTGGGTCTTTGCCCTGCCCCTGGCTGCATTCCAAGCCTCATTCATGCAGCCCTCACTTCCTGCACATCCTATGTGCCTAGACTCTGGAATTCAGGTTTGGTCGCCTAGGTGACGCCCTGATTAAAAACTGAACTCCGCCTCAGAGGTTTGCAGGCTGGGGGCTTCTGTCTCTCAGTCCCCTTACCACTCTCTCCTCTTATGTAAAATAGGGAAGGAAGCCGGCTCGGTGGCTCAACCTACAATCCCGTACCTTTGGGAGGCTGAGGTGAGTGGATTGCCTGAATCCGCGGGTTCGAGACCCGCCTGGGCAGCAAGACCTCATCTCTACAATAAATCAAAAAATCTGCCGGGCGTGGTAGCACATTCCTGTAATTCCGGCTACTTGGAAGGCTGAGGCGGAAGGATTGCCGGAGCCCAGCAGGTCGAGGCTGCGGTGGCCGAGAGCGGCCACTGCACTCCAGTCTGGGCGACAGAGTGAGACTCCAACTCAAAAAAAAAAAAAAAAAAAATAGGGAAGGTGTTGCCATCATCCCCGAAGACTCAAACAGAGAGAAAGCAAAAAGGCAGAAAAAAGAGTGTAAAGAACAAAAGAGTACCAGACATAGCTTGGAGGTGAGGGAACGATGGTGAAGGTCACCCCAGCGGGGAAGGTCAAGGAGAAGGAAGCTGGCTGTGGGAGTCTGGGCTGCCCCAGGCTGGGGGAGGCCTCATGCCTCAGGCAGCCGAGGTGCTCAGTGGCCCAAGAACCCTGGACCAGACATGTTTATCTATGCTGATCTGTTTCTCAGTACAAAATATATGTGCTTTATAGAAAATAGAAACCAAAAAAAGAAAATAGAAGCCAGGCTCAGTGGCTCAGCCTATAATCCCGCGCCTTTGGGAGGCTGAGGTGAATGGATTGCCTGAGCCCACGGGTTCAAGACCCGCCTGGGCAACTTGGCAAGACCTCATCTCTACAATAAATCAAAATGAGCCGGGCGTGGTAGTGCACGCCTGTAGTTCCAGCTACTTGGAAGGCTGAGGCGGAAGGATCGCCGGAGCCCAGCAGGTCGAGGCTGCGGTGGCCGGGAGCAGCCACTGCACTCCAGTCTGGGTGACAGAGTGAGACTCTAACTCAAAAAAAAAAAAAAAAAAACTGAAATCACCCATGGTCCCACTAGGAAAATTACTCACTATTAACATTGTTCTAGTCTTTTTTTTTCCCCCCAGACAGGGTCTTGCTCTGTCACCCAGGAATACAGTGGCACGATCACAGCTCACCACAACCTCAAACTCCTGGCTCACATGATCTTCCTTCCTCAGCCTCCTGAGTAGCTGGGACTACAGGCACATGCCACCACACCTGGTTAATTTTTTTTTGTAGTGATGAGGTTTCACTATGTTGCCTAGGCTGGTCTCAAACCCCTGGGTTCAAACAATCCTCCCACCTCAGACTCCCAAAGTGCTTATGACAGGCATGAACCACTGCACCCAGTCTAGCCTTCCTTTTGTCTCTGTCCCAATACGTGATCATTCTGCACCTACTGCTTTTTTTCAGTGAACCAGATAAGGTAAATATTTCTCTCCAGTAGGCATCTTCCACTACCTCATTATTGTGTAGCCAGTCATACATGATGTTCATGGGCTTATTCAACCAACTCCCTACTGAGGGACATTACTGAGAAAATCCCTGAAGCCGGGCCCACAGCAGAGAGGCTCTGGGGGTCCTTGGCTTTGGTGCAGAATGGTGCCAGAACCTGGAGCTCCTGACCCCAGTCTAGTGTTTCTTCTCCCTGGAAGCGGCAAAGTTTTATGCACGGGGGTAGGGGGTGCTGAGGCTAGGGTTCAGCCCTTCTACCCAGCTCTCAGGTAGTAATTAAACCCCCTGGTGCTCAAACTTGAATAGGCATGGAGGAGATCAGTCAATGCAGATTCCCAGGCCCAACCCATCAATTCTGAATCAGTAAGCCTGTATTTTTAGCAAGTTCCACCATGGCCGACCCCAGGAGCTTCTGATGCCGGAGCTAAGCAACCTGCACTCAGAGAAGCCCTGCTGTGAAGGATGAGTCCTGACCAGGGCTCTGCTTGAATGGGCACAAGCCGAACTTCCAGAGCTGGGCACACCTCAGATCCCTGGGCTCTGCTCCCAGCGATTCTCATGGTGGGGGGGGGGCGATGAAGGGATACTAGGATTCTGCATTTCTGACCTGTTCCAGGTAATGCTTCGGCCGACTATGGGTCAAGCTCGGGAACACTGAACGAAACCCGTGTGGGCACCCGGACAGGTGCTGGGCAAGCGCAGGCGGGAGTGTTTTACCTGGATATACAGCCTCGATGAGCCCTTATTAAGAACCAACTAGGGTCAAACTCCGTGCCCTCACCACTCAAGGCATAGCCCAAGACCTGCAGCAGCCTTATTAGGCGCTGCAGACATGTGGACCTGGGTTCCCACCCACCAGCCTGAGCTGGAATCTGCCTTAGCAAGCTCCCAGGAGACCTGTGTGCCCATCGGAGAACCACAGCTTTGAGGCCATCACAAGCGGCAATCTCCTAACACGCCTGAGAGGTCATTATTCCCCGGGTTTTACAGGCGGAAACTGCAGCTGTTCAACCACTGGATAAGGACTCACAGCTGCCAGCGGCAGGAGCTGTGTCAGGAAGCCAGACTCAGGAATCCTGCATCCTAATGCCCGGAGTCCGGAATCCTGCATCCTAATGCCCGCTGTGCCTTCCCTTCAGTTCCCCCACCGCTCCCGAGGTGGGCACGCTTTTCTCCACTCCACAGATCCGACTGCAGCGATGCGGGGAAGTCGAATCGGCCACTCCGAAGCCCTCCTGCCTCCATGCCCGCGTCTGTTCCCTCCCGGTCCACTCTGTCTGCTGGCACAGAGCCAGAGCACAGGGCCGGGTTGGAGGTCCCACCTCCAAAGCCCACAGGCTCTGCAGACACAGCTGGAGGCAGGAAGTGGGAACTGGGGCGGGGGAACCAGGAGCTCGGTTTGGGATGAGGACATTCTTTCTTCGCAGCCAGACTCAGTTCTGTGTGCCTTTTGAAAGAAGGCAGAGAATAGCTGTGCTCAGCCCAATGAGGCCGGCCTCTTTCAACCTTCGAGTTGCTGCCATTTCCAATTACAACTTCAGAGGGCTCCTATAATTTATACATCCCAGGATGCACCGCTCCAGCTGCTTTATGATGGGAGTTCATTACACCATTAAGGTTAAACTTTTATAAAGTACTAAGCAGCTGGTAGGCTGGGTGCCCGGCTTAGTTACCACTGCCAGAAGCTGGCTGAACGGGATTCACCTAGGGAAGGGAGGGGGTCAGGTTCTCTAAAGGGGCCAAGAAATGGAGAAGGCGGCCCCTGAGGTGCCCAAGCCCTCTATTAGCCTGCGTTTTAAACTGCACGGTACGGCAGGCAGACAGCAAGGAGAACAATCTGGAACGGTTCAGCAGTACTGGCAGGGGGCATGTGGGGAGAGAGGAGCCATCCTGAATGACCTGAACCACCTGCCACAGTCAGGAGGGTGTGGGATCCGAGGAGGGCGGGGCTGGGAAGGGGGAGTAGCATCCCAGACTGGTCTACAGGTGGGGAGTGGCCAGGGCTTCCTGAGAGTGGAAGAAGCTAGTCTTTGCTGCAAGAGGATGGCCAAAGGGGGCCTTTCTTTTGTAAGAACCTGTTCTTTCTATGGCTCACAAGGTCCCCGGCCCCAGTGCCTGGCAGGGAGAATAAGAACACACAGAGAGCAGGGCAAGACAGACGTGACCTGAGTCCCAGGTGCAAACAGACTCCCTCAATTTCGCAAGGAAGCCGAGGTCCTGGGCCTGTACCCCTTCTGTGAAACACAAGGACCCCCCCCCCCACAACAAGTGCCGTGGGACTGTCCTGAGCACAGAGCCTGGGGGGGTGTGAGTGTCCATAAAACAGAAACTGTCACTGCTCTTTGCATTAACTGTGCTCCTGCAGACACAGCACTGTCTGGCAGAGAGGACCCCCTACTTAGTGTTTGTTACTGTTGCTGTTGTTAGAGTGGTAATGTCTGTTTACACTGTCTGTTTACGCTAACCAGGGAACTCCCTGAAGATGAGGCAATGCCTTTTCTCTTATTCCTGGCTCTAGGCACACAGCTTAGCATGTAGTAGGTGCTGGATAAATGTCCCTGAATGAATGGGGAGATTGGAGATTTCAAGTGGCAAAACAATTCTCTGCTCCACGGTCTGGCCCCAGTCCCAGGGAGGTGTCGAAGGAAGACCAAGTTCTTTTCAAAGGTATGAAACTGAAACAACCTCTTAAGAAAAATTCCTTGAGTTCCTAGGAGGAAAGAGAGTCCGGATACGGCTGGTGTTCTGGCTCCCGGGAGAACTGGGGTTGACTCTGGCCTTGAGGATTTGCTGTGCCTAGAATCTCAGCCTCAGCTGGGGCTTGTAACCCCTTCATGCTGGGCTCCCCTGAGCACTGGGCTCCTTCTCCAGTACTGGAGGGGGTGCCCAGGCCCGAAGTTCACCGGCCAGAGAGGACGCCAGTGAACTCTGGAGTTGTCAGGGCTGAGTGATCGTGACCCCCACTCTAAGGACACACAATTCTGACACAGCCCTCAGGAAGCCAGAGGGGCTGAGGGGGCTTTGCACAGGGCAGCTCAGGGAGTCTCTAAGTTAGAAACTGGCTTCCCCCAAAGGCTCCAGGAGAGGAAAAGTCAGACAAAGAAAAGGCAGCCAGATGGAAGAGGTGCCAAAAAAGAAAACCAAAATAGGAGAGGAACCAAAGAAGCTGGGGGGCTGGGGCTGGGGCTGGGAGGGCCGGCCTCGGAGACAGGCGGGGCGGGAACAGGGCAAGATGCCAGAGGATGGCAGGACACTGCCAGCTCTGAGAAGCAGCCCAGACGCTGGAGGGGAGGGAAGCCCAAGGGCCAGCTCTGTGGTAGGAGTGACAGGGCTGCCTGGCTGCGGAGAAGCCATGGTATCAGGGAAAGGGAAGGTTTTATCAGCCTGGGCCAACAGGAAACATTTGGGAGGAGGGATCACGATCATTGACATAATAGCCAGCCGCTAACATGTATCGGGCACCTGTGATGTTCACAGCACTGGGCGGAACTTCCTATACGCTGTCTTTTGTGATCCCAATGTGCCATGTTCCACAAGAGCCCCCATTGGAGAGATGCGGAAACCAAGGCTTGGAGAGGTCAAGTGCGTGCCCAAGTTGTGGTGGGCTCCAAGGAGGCTCTGTTTTTATGCTAAAGCCCTGTTTGAAGGCCTATGCTATGCCAACTTTAAAGGGAGAGAGAGAGCACGAGCCAGAAGTGGAAGATCTTGGAGACTAGGCAGACTTGAGTGGGGGAAGTGGCCAGGTGCTATAACTGGGACCAGGGCATTGGGGGTTACCGAGCCCTGCAGCTGAGGTTGAAAAGGCTAGAACAATCCCCTCAGCCAACGGGTCCGGGGCTGCCCAGTGACTCTGCAGCCTGCCCCAGAACTGCAGAGGGGCAGCTGTCTGGGGCAGTGGGAGTTGGCTAGAGGGCGTGCCAGGGGAGCCTGATGTAATCCCGGCCAGCAGAAGGCGGAAACTTGGGAAGTGAAACAGGATGTCACCTAACGGCAGCCTGGCCCCAGGTTTCCAGTGAGCAATGGCAAGTGTGCCTCACCCTTGCCCACAAGGCTGAGGGCTCTGCCCCTTCCTTCAGGGCCCCGGGACGGGAGGGAGCCCTGGCAGCACGTGCTGTCCGCCCAGCCCCAGTCCAGTGCTGAAACTCCCTGAGTGAAGCTGAAGAGAAAACAGAAGATTCCTGGCCAACGCCCTGGGAGCCCTGCCACTGAGAGGCTGGCCGTCTCCCTGCTTTCTGGAGTAGCACAAGGCTCACCACCCAACAAGGCTTTCCTCGTGTTTAGAGGGGTGAAAGGGGTCTGGGCAGTGGCCTGGCAAATGATCCTCCTTCTTCCCTAAACCCAGGCTGAACTGACCCAGTTAGGCCACCTTTGGGAGATGAGAGGGGAAGTAGGACCCGGAGCCCCCAGAGGCCCTCTGCACTTCGACACAACCCAGAGACACAGAGCGGGAGGGGCCACCTCCAAGGACCCAGGCGCTGCTTGGCCAATTGGGATGGCAGACCCGGGCCTGGCACCCCCTCCAGGTACCTCCTACCCCTCTCCTGGCCACACAGGATCCTTGAGCAAGTTCTTGGCAGTCAGCAAGCACGGAATTCATCTGCCTATCCAAGGTAGCTTGGAGTGTGGGCACAGGCACACGGGCCTGGGTTACGTGCCCAGCTATAAGTATGCCTGGTCTTCATGCCGGTTCTCGAATCTCATACACAAGCAGTTCTTTTTATTTTTTTTAATTTTGACACAAGCAGTTCTAACCCTTGGTTAGCACAGTGTCTTTCCCAAAGTGCTTTCCCATTGGCATCACCTTTGAATATGAGGACAGCTAGTGAAAGAGAGAAGATAAATATCATTGCTGCCATTACACAGATGGGGCAAGCAAGGCTCAGAAGGGAAAAGGGACTTGTACGAAGCGGCCCAGCAGAGCCAGGCACCAAACCGAGGCCCAGCACGCTCCACATTCCTTGCTCCACAATCACCCATCTGTGTGAGTGGGCACCCTGGTCCCCACAGCAGAGGAGGGGGCCCAACAGAGGCCGGGCAGGAGACAGGGGATGTGCTGCTCGATACACAGATAAACAAACAGGCCCAAGGAGATGGAGACGGGGGCAGTTACAAGGATGAATCAGACATGCACCCTTGAACCACGGCGGCTGAGGTTCAAATCCCGGCCACAATCTACCAGGCGAGTGACTTCGAGCACATTTCTAAATCTGATTTATAAAATGGGTTAACCCCACCTGCCTCTTGAGGTGGCTGCGAGAATTACATGGTACAAGCAGTGAAAAGTGTTGAGCATGGTGCCTGGCATCCGGGCTTGGTTAACATGATCATTATTCCTCAGTGAGGATGAGGAACAATGTCCTTCAGTGGGACGCCAACGTGATTGAGGTAAGACTGTCTTAGAGTTTAATGCAGCATGAAGAAAGGCTTCATGTCCGGGCACGGTGGCTCATGCCTATAATCCCAGCATTTTGGGAGGCCAAGATGAGAGGATTGCCTGAGCGCGTGGGTTCAAGACCAGCCTGGGCAACTTGGCGAGACCTCAGCTCAACAATAAATCAAAAAATTAGCTGGGCATGGTGCCACGTGCCTGTAGTTCCAGCTACTTGGAAGGTTGAGGCGAAGGATCGTCTGAACCCAGCAGGTTGAGGCTGCAGTAGCTGGGAGCATGCCACTGCACTCCAGTCTGGGGGATGGAGTCAGACTCCAACTAAAAAATTAAATTAAATTAAATTAAGGAAAAGAAAGGCAGCCAGGCTTGGTGGCTCAGCCTGTAATCCCGCGCCTTGGGAGGCTGAGGTGAGTGGATTGCCTGAGTCCGCGGGTTCAAGACCAGCCTGGGCAACTTGGCGAGACCTCGTCTCTACAATAAATCAAAAATTCCAGGCGTGGTAGCACGTGCCTGTAGTTCTAGCTACTTGGAAGGCTGAGGCAGAAGGATCACCGGACCCCAGCAGGTCGAGGCCGCAGTGGTCAGGAGCGTGCCACTGCACTCCAGTCTAGGTGACAGAGTGAGACTCCAACTCAAAAAAAAAGAAAAAAGAAAAAGAAAGGCTTCATGGAGGAGGTGGGCTTGTGTGCAGTCTGAAGGAGAGAAACCAATGCATCCTGGGTTCAAGCCTGGCTCCCCACTCATCGCTGTGTGTCCTTGAGCAGGTGACACAGCCTCTCTACGCCTCCTGCAAGATGGAGGTGGGAGGGATGGCAGGTGCAGGGGGTCCCCACATAGAGGAGTAAATGAGATCCCCCACATCCTGTGCTAGGTTCAATTCAGAGGACGAAAACCACTGTTATTATTTTGAGGCTGAGCAAAACCTCTAGGAGACACGCCCTGGGCCCCCCCACCAGTGTCCTCCAGACCCCGAAACCTGCAAGGACTTGAGAATGCCAAGTGTGGAGCCCTGTCCCCAGGGCACCCAGGTACAGCCTCCTGGTGCTCACTCCAACATGCGGCCTGCCCATCAGGAGCAGACAGGAGCCAGGAGGTACAATGTGTGTTGTCTATAATGAAGAGGCATCAATAATAGATTAACCTCAAGGAAGTCCAGGAACATCAATCATAAATTAATTAAATGGCTCCAGGAGAGACAACAACAGGGGGCCCTTCTGTGAGCATCCCGGCTCACCTCACACAGCCACGCCCACCCTCCCAACCCCCACTGGCAGCCATTAGCTCTGAAGCCAAACTGTCAGCAGGGGCAGGACTGACTCCAGGAGCGGCCCCCAAAAACACAGGTGAAGACAAGCCCTGTACTTCCCCCACCTCCCCAGCTCCGAGAACTCTCAAATGCTGGAAGGGTTTTGATGAAACTTCCCAGAATAGTAACCTCCTGGGCGGGCGAAATTTCAAGGGGTAATTGGGTGAGAAAATGATCAGGCGCCTGGAAGTGAGTGCTGGGAACACTGGAACCCCCATGCGTCCCTGAGGATGAGAACAGCCCCAAGGGCAGCACCAACATCTTCGTGAGGAGCCCTGCAAGCCTCACGCTCACTTCGCTGGCCTGGCACCCACGGGAGTCAAACCAGTTTGGATTCCCGGCCTACCTCCCATCATTCCCCATACCCACCTCCCGGTGACCCAAACTGACAGGGTTCATGGTTCCTGCCTCCCCCCCAGGCCTAGTCTCCCTGCTACCCTCTGCAGGGCAGACCCTGCCTGGGTTCAAGGCCTCTGCTCCTGGTACTCATGCTCCTGCCCTTCAGTACCCTGGCACCTGCTGCCTGGTGCTGCCTCCTGGAAGGTGCCAACTCCCACACCCTTGCTCAGAACATTCCAGCGACTACCCGTGTTCTCACAGATTGGATATCCCACCTTAAACCCTGCAGCCACGGCTCTCAGGGGCCCAGCTCCCACTCTGTCCAACACCAGTTCATATTATGTGTGTCTCGTGCACTCTATGCTCAGTTTGCTTTCCCCGCCACATTTCCCGTTGCTGTGGTTCCTCCCCAGCCACCTTCCTGTGTTCATTCCCACCAGTCCTCAGGACCCAGGTTATCGGCCACTGCCACCCAAGCCTCCCCGATCTTTCTGGCTCAAGTCACTCTCCCTCCTTTGATCTCTGGTCCACTCAGTTTCATGGCTCACTGACCCCCAGCCCACTGTAGGTGCTCAAGAAATAACTATCAGCTGAGTCCAAGTACAAACATTCCCCGGGGGCTAAGACATTACGCTCGTGTATGACACCGCCGACAGATACACAAGACTCTGTCCAACCCAGGGATAGGGCAGGGTTGACTTCTTCTTGCCAAGTAATGGGACCTATTATATCTTCCCTGGTGCTATATATCCAGATCATGATGTAACCACTTTTCTATAGAGAAGATTCTGCCTGCAAGAGCAAAAACACTTTTCGAGCGCTCGCTTTCAGCATGATCTCTCTGCAGGGTAGAATTCTTACAGTTCTGCCAAGTGGGAGGTTTTACTGCCCCCATCTTACAGATAAGGAAACTGAGGTATAGAGAGGCAGGTACCAGGATACAAATCTGGGCCTGTTTGGCTCCAGAGCCTAAAGACCTGACGACCATGTGCTATAATGCTATCTTCTGTCCTGGGGGACTGTCCACAGCTGACTGCCAGGAGGCTGGAGGAGGAGAGGGAAGCAGGTGTGAGAGACGCCCCCAGGTGGCACACACTTGGGCGATGGAGAGCCCCACCTCGGGCCTGGGCTTCCCTCTGAGCAATACTGAGAGAGCGGGATGCTCCTCCCGTGGGAATCACCAGGAACTATGAAGCCCACCCTTTCAAAGCCCGAAGGCGGCCTCCCCCAGCTCCCGCTGTAAGGAGCCCAGCAGCACCCAACTCCACACACCCACTGACACCAGGCCAGCCAGACACGGGAGCCCGCGAGATCCCACACTGCCGGGCGCTCACACCTCCTCAGCCCTTACTTCCCACAGAAAGGCATACGGGCACACGCGACTACACACACGTGCTCTCCCTGGGCAGTCCCGCAGCGGTGACAGCCCCAGCCCCATCCGGTGCAGCACTTGGGCATCCCTGCCAAGCATCTCATGAAAACAACACCCTTGCCCGTGGTCACACCAACCCCCCCACATCATCTCCCTGGATTCCTTCTGATAAGGCAGTTTCCCAGGTCTTTCATACCTAGACACACATACACACAGGCCCATCCAACCCAGTCCAAGTCAGTATCGGAAAGGAAAAAGAAAATCAAAACAAACAGCATTCAGCCCTGCCCGCCAGGAAGGTAACCACATCCTGCCATGCCCTGGGCTCCGCGGTTCTAGATTTATCTTCCTCTGACCACACGTTCATTGATGTTTCCCCCAGCGCTACTTGCCCGGTCTGCTGAAGTGTAATGTAAAGCTATTCCAGGGAGAAACTGAACTCAGACGGAGTGCCAGGTCAACAGGTGGTCAACGCTGAGGTCCCCTCTGGTCCTGAGGAGAGGGACGCAGGGAGGAGGGGCTGCTACCCACAGGCTACACCTTCAGCTGCAGCCGCCTGACCTGGTGCTGTCAGTTCTGCTCAGCATCCTCAGGCCAGAGATGCTTGATCCCTGGCACCCCTAGAGCAGGGCAGCCGGGCACTATGATTTATGGGGCAGCCGAGGAAGGAAAGGTTGCCAGGAGCTGAGTCAAGCAACTTTTGGAGAAATGTGGACAAAGAAAGGGGGAACAGGGCTGAGTTAAACATCCCAGCTCCGGAGAGCCACCTCCCTCAACGTCCACTCCTACGTTACCAGTCTCGGCCTCAACTGGGTTCTGCGCTAAATCAGCATCTGTGCACACCTCCGAGTGTGCCAACCTGGCCAGGCTCCCTGAGGACCGGGAAGAAAGCTCAGCTCTGCTTTGGGGGAGCAGAGGCCAGCTCCTGCTCTTGGTGTCTTCTGATCTGCCCGCCTGCTACCAGCTCTGCGCTGTAATCCCAGCAGCCCAGGCAGATGGCAAGGGGTGGCTGAAAAGGGCTCCTGGAGCCCAAAACCATAAGGCTGAAGCACAAATCAGAACAAACAGGCGGAGGTGCGGAGGGTGCGCTGAGGGGACGCGAGTTCTACATGTTCACCCCAGGGAGGCTGGAGGCAGCCTCCTTAACGGACGTTGCATGAAGAGAGCTTCATGGGCAGGAGCTGAAGTGCCCAGCAGCTCTTGAGGGAGGCACAAAGGCACCAAAGGGAGCTTTGGGTGGCCTCGGACGCCCCCTGCCCAACCTGGGAACCACTGGGAAAGCACTCGTGATGCCAGGCAGTGTCCAGGCAGCAGCCACAGGGACAGGGCGAGTTCCATAGGACAGAAAAGTCAGCTCACCACCCTGGGCCTGGCAGGGATGTGTCCACCTTCCACCCACGTGGCTCAGTGCTGCAGCCTGGGCAAAATCTTCTGCCTCGGGGAGCGAGTTTGTGAAATGGGTTGCTGGCTGAGGCAGACATCCATGTGGAATGCTCAAGAAACGAGCCTCCCTGCGCCAAGCCTCCCCACTACAGGGTCTATAACTCGGACTCTGCAGCTCACTGTCAGGAATTGGGCTCCTGGCGGCAGAGAGCAAAGCAGCTGGCAGCCACCCTCCTCCTCCCCACGTAAGAAAGCCCTTCAGCCAGAGTGGAGCCACACCAGGAGAGGTGCCACCCCTGCCTGCCCTCCATGTACCTTCTGGAGGTGCCCATGGCCCCTTTTCCTTCCCCTATGTGTCTGAGTACCCCCCAGGCCCCCTGGTCCCACTGCCAACCAGACTTGGCCTCCCTCGCAGGACCTTCCTGCCCCGAGCCACATCCACTCTGGAAGCTCTGACCCATTTCATTTTCTTCAGCCCAAAAGACGCTGATGTGACTGCTCCCCACCCCCGTTCTCAGAACCCAGAGCCAAAGGAAATTCTCAAGGGAAAACACACACACACACACACACACACACACACACACACACACACACACACACACACTTCCCAAGTCTCCCTCCCACACAGGTACCCTAGATCTGTCAGCCACAGACACCTTCCAGACCTACCCTGACTATGAGGCATGTCTGCCACCCCAGCAGAGGGCTTCCTCCGGCTGGGGCCACTCCTGCAGGACTCACAGTTGCTGGGCCATGCTTGGGGCCATGCTCGACCATCCTCGGGAGACCTGGGGCCTGGCTCCTGCCAAGCAGCTGACTCACAGTGTCAACAGAGCCCACTTGTCCCCTCCAGGAGCTTGTATGCTCAGGGCCTCTAATTCCCCACGACAGGCGCTCCACCTTCCAGCTCCCTTCCTCCCCAGCGCATTCCACACCTGTCTCCTCTGGCCTCCGGTCTCCCGCCCTGGTCTCCTTACCTGGTGAAAACCTCTGACCCCTGTACAACCTTTCACTGTTTACAGAGGGTTTCCACGTGAACAGTTTCCTTTTGCTCTTTAAGATCAGACCACCGAGTGGCATGCCTTGAGGGTGAAGGCACCTGCTCAAGGTCGCACAGCCAACACTGGAACTCAAGTTATCTGATTCCAAGTGCACTGGACAGCTTTCGAGAACTAAGCAGCGTCTCCAATCACCCACCCTGGCCAGTTGGCAACCACCTTCCACCCTAGTCTCAATACCCTCAACATGACCTTTCTGGACTCCTAAATGCCTTCCCTACATCCAGCGTAGGCTCAGCTCTTTTATTCTGCCACCACTGATCCCACTTCCCCAAGACCACCACAGAGACCTGAGGATCTCCCCTACATCCTAAGACTTCTCTGGAGGTCTGGAAATTGTTCTTCTGCGAAGCAAACACTGTGAGATGTTGAGTGAGACCCTCACCCAAAGCTTCCCGAAGGACCATCGAGGGCAGACACAATCCTAGCACACACATGGTGGCTGTGGAATCATCCTTCAAGCATCTCCCAAGTGATTCCCCCAGACCCAAAGGCTTCCAAGCATCAAAGAGTAATGGCAACTTCCAGATGCCCTGGAGTGAACGCATCAATCGAAGGAGAAGGCACCACCCAGCAACTCAGAGAGATGGTGCACCATACCGCGCCCTGGCCTGCTGACACAGACACTACTCAGCTCCGCACATTTCTCAAGACATGTTCGGGGACAGCGATCACCACTGAGAACCATCCACCCTTCCCTTCTTCCTCAAAGATGAATGAATCCGTGAGCCCAGAACAATGCTAGTACCAGGATGGGTCTCTGTCTGGGTCACCATCAGGGCCCTCATGGTAGAAGCTCCTTCCTGGCATCTCTCTTGTACGTCCATTACAAAGGACATGGACCTTTTCCCAGCCTTCTGCCCTCCCCAGCCCGGTGTACCCAACAGGCATTAAAGCTGGGCCTCCACGACAGAGGCAGTGTCCCCTACCATTGCCAGGGGAGGAGGATGGGCATGTACCCTTTCCTCCACCAGGGTTGCAGGGCCACCGCTTCTCCCCTGAGGGTGCCAGGCAGCACCCCCACACCACACTGTGCCAAGGCCAGTTCTCACAGTTATGCCAGGAACTCTAGCCATGCTAAGGTCACCGATTCCTCAAGCCCCCGGTGCTACCACTCCAGACCGTGTCAAGCCCAAAGCCAGAGCCCTCCCAACACCCAAGCGATGGCAGCACTTCCTCACGCCCATGCCAGCGGCACCCCACGCCGGCACGAGCCGCCACCCACTCCAGAATCAGTCCCGGGGCTGTGCCCGTCCTACCTGCACAGAGGGCTGCACCCGCCTCACACCTGGGCGGCCACCGCCACCCCTCGGTGGGGGCGAGGCTGCTGACATCTGCGCCAGGAAAGCCACGCTGCCCGCGCCGGACCCGCGTTGCCCACGCCCGCGCCAGGGGCTCCATGGATGGACCTCACACCTGCGCGCGTGGCAGCCGCAACTCCGTCCGCCAACCGTCGGGCCGGCCGCCGCGCGCCCCGGACGTGCCCACCCCGCCGCGCCCGCGCCGGGGCCGGCCCGCGCTCACGGCCCCCTTACCTCCCGCCCGCCGCAGCGCTCGGCCCCGCCGCCGCGACCGCCACCTCCATCCTGGGCTCCCCAAGGCCCCGATTCACTAACGCCGCTTCCGCAGGGCGCCGGCGCCGGCGCGAAGACCGCCTCCGCCCCACGGGGGACGCTGCGTCCTTTACGTAAACCCACTCCGCCGCCAGCGGTGACCATGGCGACGACCGTGGGGCGGCAGCGCCCCCTGGCGCCAGGGAGGGGCGCGGCGGCGGGCCCGAGCAAGGGAGCCCTTCGCGGGCGCGGGCCTCGCGCGTGGGGGCGGTGGGCGCCGGGCTCCGGCCGCGGCGGGGGCTCCGTGGGCGGCCGGGAGGGGCTGGACGGGCCGCGCTGCCTGCGGGGACGGGAGCCGCCGGGGTGCCCCTCCTTCGGGCCCCGCGTGACCAGTTTTAGCGTGGGAGAGGGAAAAAAGCAAGTAGGATCACCGGAGAACTGGTTCATTTGGGGGAGGAAGGAGATGGGCTCCACCTCCTCGGGGTGACTGAGCGCTGCTTAAGAAGTCGGAGCGCATCTTTGTCATGCGTCCTCCTCTCGGTTCTCCCCAGCCCCCTACCCCCGGTGCCCAGCATCGCGCCTGGCATCCAAAGGGGTACTTTGTCAATTTCGAATTTCTGGTAGATGCAAAAAATCGTCCCTCCTATCTTCCTCCACGCACGCCCATTTATTCACGCTGGAAGTCACTCAACACACCTTTCTGAGAGCTGCTCTTTAGTGCCCTGGCACTGTGCTGAGCTGTGGGGGCTGGGGAGGGGACCGGGATGGCTGCTCACCATAGGGGTGAAGCAGATGGGCAGACAGAGCCCTCACAGAAAACTTCAACAAGGCTTGGGGGTGGGAGTCCCATCTGGAGGTCCTGGTGACTCAGCTGGGTCTCCAAGGCCAAGACAACATTCAACGAAGCAAAAAGGGGAGTTATGAGGGAGCGAGTTTCAGGGGAGGGAAGTGCCTCTAAAATGTTTCCTGGGCCCTGCTGTCCTCCTGATGAGAAATCGAGAAATCGGGGTGATCAACTGAGTAGTTAAGTGGGAGTGGCGAATAGGGAGGTGTGTGCAAGGGGGATGGGGGATCGAGGGGAAGCCTTACCTGCAAATTACCTGGACATTTGGGTTGGAAATGAAACTGAGTCCAGGCAGCCACCCTGTTGCGGAAGCAGGTGGAGCCACTTCCAGGAGGAGGTGTGTATTACCTGGGACTATTTTGAAGGCAAATTCTGATTTAGGTAAGAAAGAAAATGGGAGATGGGTACAATGGTACCTCGGGGAATCCTGAGCCCATATGAGGCTGGGGAAGTGCAGGGATCAGGGTAGGCTTTAAGAACTGACAGCAGTAGTATCAGTTTACAAACCTTCTTTCTAGGTCACTGCGATTAATCAGAATCAGAGCTGTCAGACTTAATGTCTCTTGGTTAAAGTTCCGAATTCCCAGAAAAAGCAATCTTACTGGTCTAGCTGGGGCCATGGTCAATCAGCTATGGCCAGGGCAGAAAGTGCCCTGTGATACAAACATGTCAGCCCACTCTTCCATACAGAAAGAAGTTCTCAGAGGAGAAATAATGACCTGAACAGACACCTCAGAGACTGCCTGCTATATCCCACCCCTTCACTGCCCCATGTACACAAACTCACATGTCCATGTGCACACATGTCCACACACACATATTCATTCAAAGTTACCCTCACCAAACAAGTTTCAATAGTCCACCCTAAGTCCAGTCACCTTTACACTTAATGTCATGAGGCTACTATTATACAAAGTCTTCAAGGGGATGTCCATCTCTCCTCAAGTTCTGTAGTAATCCAATCTGGGCTTTTTTTTTTTTTGAGTCAGAGTCTCACTGTCACCCAGGCTGGAGTGCAGTGGCACTCTCAGAGCTATCACAGTCTCTAACTGCTGGGCTCAGGCAATCTTTCCACCTCAACCTTCCAAGTAGCTGGAATCACAGATGTGTGCCACCACACCTGGCTAATTTTTTTGGTTTATTGTAGAGACGAGTTCCCGCCACTTTGTCCAGGCTGGTCATCTGGGCATTCAACAACTGAATTAAAGGGTAATTTTAACCACTACTAACATATCTTTTGAACTCTTGCTGCTCAGAATGTAACATTGGCATCATCCAGGAGCTTGTTAGATATAGTCTTGTCCAGTCGTGGTAGCTCAAGCCTGTAATGCCAACACTTTGGGAGACCGAGGTGAGAGGATTGCCTGAGCTCGGGGGTTCGAGACCAACCTGGGCAACTTGGTGAGACCTCATCTCTACAAGAAATCAAAAAATAAGCTGGGTGTGGTAGCACGTGTCTTTAGTTCCAGCTACTTGCAAGGCTGAGGTGGAACAATATTCTGAGCCCAGCCAGTCGAGGCTGCACTGGCCATGAGTGTGCCACTTGCAATCCAGTCTGGGCAATGGAGTGAGACTCCAACTAAAAAACAAACAAACAAACAAAAAAACAGAGTCTTGAGCCCAAGGATTTCAGCATGTTAACAAAATCCCCAGGTGATCTGAATGCACATTAGAGTTTAACAAGCACTACTGCTACAAATATTGGGAGAAAAAGGAAAAATGTTTGCTAGTTCCTAATTTTGTGTGTGTTGGAGTCTCACTCCTTTGCCCAGGCTGAGGGCAGTGGCACACTCACAGCCACCCCAGCGTCGACCTTTTGGGTTCCAGCGATCCTTCCACCTCAGCCTTCCGAGGAGCCAGAACTACAGACGGGTGCTATGACGCCCGGCTATTTTTAAATTTTATTGTAGAGACGAGGTCTCACCAGGTTACCAGGACTGGTCTCAAACCCACAGGCTCAGGCAATCCACTCGCCTCAGCCTCCCTAAGTGCTGGGATTACAGGCTGAGCCATGGAGCCAGGCCCTACTTTTTTTTTTAATCTCGCAGTGGTTAATTATTTAATCTTCCACAACTCCAGTAACAAGCAAGGAGATACAGGTAGAGACTGCAGTCTTTATTTTCCCAGCTGGTTGCAGACTCCCAGAAGGTCGCTGTGACTTCCTTCCTCTGACTCTGGATCTCCTGGCCTTCATTTCATCTGCTCAGGGTTCTTTGCCTGACAGACTGACCTAAGTTATCATCCTGGAGTTCTGAGTCTTTGGCAATCATAGTGGTAAGACATCTCAGTAGGCTTCCAATAATGTTTACCCCTGGGTACAGTAATGTGGGAGGTACTCCATGGGGCCTTGGGTCCCCCCACACACACCCCTTCTGTCTGTATGTATGCAATGAAGATCTCAGGTGGCCAAGTGGCAGTCCCAATATCTAGTGGAACCACAGTTGTGCCTCCCGCTGGAAAGGTTCTTCCCTTCAGTTCTAAAACCATCAGAGTCCGGCACAGTGGCTCACGCCTGTATTCCCAGCACTTAGAGAGGCCGAGGCAGGAGGATTGCTTAAGTTCAGGAGTTTAAGACCAACCCGGGCAGTATAGTGAGACCTCGTCTCTACAAAAATCCCAAAACTAACTGGCACGGTGGTGCATGCCTGCAGTTCCAGCTTCTCGGGAGGCTGAGGTGGAAGGATCAATGAGCCCAAGAGGTCAAGGCTGCGGTGAGCTGTGATCATGCCACAGCACTCCAGACATCCAGTCTGGGCGACAGAATGAGACCCTAACTAAAAAAAAAAAAAAAAATCAGATACACAATCAAAACCCAGAATTGCTTGCAGAGGGTGCGACATTTTGATGATGGTGAAAGACACCATCATCACCTCTGCTTCTACTTCCAAGATCTTTTGGAAGAAACATATCGTAAGGGTACACATCCCTGCAGGCCTGACCTGGTCCAGCTACGAGGCTGCATTCTTTCTGCTCCAAATCCACCCTTGGCCTTCCCTCTGAGCACCTCCAGGCCCAGTTCTGACAGAGTCTAGCCAGGTGTCTTTGAAGAGAGTCACCAGCAATGTGAGCAGGCTGGAGCCGGCGAGGACAGGAGTGAGGGCACCAGCACAGGTGACAAAGTCACGGCCTGATCCTGGTCCAGCTGCCAGACTGCTCCCTCAGCCCAGTGCCAAGTTCCCACTCTGGCCTCAGTTTCCCTCTGGGTCCCAGTGGAGATAATAACATGGCTCCTTCTTCCAGGGGGGCTGTGCGGATTAACTAATTAATGAGTGTGACAGCGTCTGCTTCCATGAAGGGGCTGATTAAATGCTGAATGTTGTTATTAGGAGCTGTGGCGGGTGTGTGACAGGCAGTCTGCTGGAGACAGATCTGCCCCTTGTCTCCTCCCCACCCCCTTCTTCTGTCTGCCCCGCGCTCTGCATGCAGAACATCCTGCAAGACAAAACCAAGATGATTTCTGGCACCCCAAATAGACGGCGTATAACTTTTGCGTGTTTCCCTGGTCCTGGAACGTGAGTCATGGCCAAGCTTCACAGTGTAATCTATCTCTGACAGCCGGCACAGCTGTACCGTGCCCTGACTCTCAGCTCTCAGCAGCTGCAGAATGGGGTGGCTTGGCGGTGATTGCAGTAGGGCAGAGCCGCCTGCAGAAAGACAACTGTGGAATTCCTGAGCTGGGTACCACCCCCCAGCCCCCGACTGCAGGGCCCTTCTCAGAGGCAGAGATTGCGTGACCGCTTTCCTCACAGCCTGAGAGAGGCACAGCCACCAGCCAAGAGGTGGGGGAATGAAAAGCATGCAGGATTTTAAAGTGTAAAGTATCTGCTCATGACCGAGGGGGATTCAGTGACTATATCTTAGACTGACCACAGGGTATAGTATAACCGGATGAAGTCACAGATTGGGGGCATAATGACTTAAGCCTAGCTTGTTCCCAGATGCAGAAAGTCCAGAGAGGCCTCTGAGTTAAACAGTGGATATGACTTAGCAGCATGCAGCCCTGGGTCTCTATAGCTGGTGTGACATCCCTCGCCCCCCCTCCCCATCTTCCCTCCCTGAATGCCAGAGGTGCTGTCTCCCACCCTGAGTCCCGGTACCTCTGATGGAGTGAATGGGCAGAAATTGCTCAGCACTGCCGCCAGGTACGTAAGTCTGCCTCTAACCCCAAGGGGAAGGTTGTTTACCCAAACAGCACAAACTCAGCCTCCCTGGGGAGGCTACAGGAAAGCCTTGGAGGCTGAGCTGCCAGACTCCTGCAAGGAGAGAATTTAACCGTTTGCATGGTCTAGGAGATTCCTGGGAACTGGAGCTTGGGGCACCTGCAGCCTGCTCTGGGCCATCGGGGCATGTCCTGGCAGGATTTCAGACCTTGTTGCCTCTGAAAACAGTGACTCCTTTTCTCTCCCCACCTTCCTTGTCCTCCCTGCTATGCAGGAACAGGAATGCATCATGAGGCCAGAAGTGGAGGCTGGACCACACACATGGCTTTGCTGGCAGCCCAGCCATTAAAAGGTCAGACACCCCGGGCTCCGTGGCTCAGCCTGTAATCCCGCGCCTTGGGAGGCTGAGGTGAGTGAATTGCCTGAGCCTGCGGTTCGAGACCCGCCTGGGCAACTTGGTGAGACCTCATCTCTACAATAAATCAAAAATATTAGCTGGGGGTGGTAGCGCGCACCTGTAGTTCCAGCTACTTGGAAGGCTGAGGCGGAAGGATCACCGGAGCCCAGCAGGTGGAGGCTGCAGTGGCTGGGAGCGGCCACTGCACTCCAGTCTGGGTGACAGAGTGAGACTCCAACTCAAAAAAAAAAAAAGAAAAAAAGGTCAGACACCAGCCGGGCTCAGTGGCTCAGCCTGTAATCCCACGCTTTGGGAGGCCAAGGGGAGTGAATTGCCTGAGCCCGCCGTTTGAGACCCACCTGGGCAACTTGGTGAGACCTCATCTCTACAATAAAAAAAAAAAAAATTAGCTGGGCGTGGTAGCGCGTGCCTGTAGCTCCAGCTACTTGGAAGACTGAGGTGGAAGGATCGCCGGAGCCCAGCAGGTCGAGGCTGCGGTGGCCGGGAGCATGCCACTGCACTCCAGTCTGGGTGACAGAGTGAGACTCCAACTCAAAAAAAAAAAAAAGTCAGACACCACTAGGATGTGCTGAGATGCTGTTCAGGAGGTAAGTCATTCCCTCTTGCCAGAGGAGAGGTTACCAGCCCATGTCTCTTATCTGAGTAAACACAATTTGCAGTCAGAGTCTCAACAATCTGTATGGTGGTAATCATGATGGGGGTGGTGACGGTAGAGTTGCTGGAGGTGGTAGCAGTGATGGGAAAGGGGAGAAAGGGGACTGGTGACTTCCAAGGGGGAAGTGCCGGGAGGTTTTTCCACCCCTACCCCATCCCCCATTTGCTTGGGTATCACCAGCACTTTCCCTGTAATGCCTGGAGGATTGGGAGATCCTTGCATCTCATTAAACCAGACTATTTGTGTTTGCTCCCTAATGGGTATTGTAGTAACTAGTTTTTCTCCTTGGGCCACTGGGGAGCTACCGATGTCTCAGGAGAAAGCGTGCATGCCTACTGACTAGTGTGATTCATCTGCACTTTCTGGACAACAACAAGCAGAGTAGAGAGTCTGTCCTCCTGAGGGTGTTCATTCATCCACCCACGCACTCATTCTCTCTCTTACCTCTTCACTCACCTACCTATCCACCCATCTGCCCACCAACCCATCATCCATGTACCCATTCATTCATCCAATCTGTCCATTCACCCACCACCACCCACCTACTTATCCATCCATCCCTCCAACCATCCAACCCTCCATCCATCCATCCACCCACCCATCCACCCACACACCCATCCACCCACCTACCTATCCATCCGTCTACCTATCCACCCATCTGCCCACCTACCTATCCATTCATGCATTCATCCATTCACCCAATCTGTCCGTTCACTCACCCACTCACCCATCCCTCCATCCACCACCCATCCACCCATCCATCCACCCATCTACCCACCCACCTACCCATCCATCCACCCATCTACCTACCCACCACCCATCCACCCACCCATCACATCCATCCATCCACTCACCCATTCGTCCATCCACCCACCCACCCACCCACCCATCCATCCATCCATCCATCCTCCCATCCATTCATCCATCTATCCATCCATCCATCCGTCCATCCATCCACCCATGCATCCATCCATCCATCGATCCACCCACCCACCCACCCATCCACCCATCACATCCATCCATCCACCCATCCTTCCATCCATTTGTCCATTCATACATCCATCAATGCTTCTATGTACCCACCCATTCACCTATCCAACTACTGTATCTCCTAAATCACGTCCTGTTGATTCTTCCTCCTTGGATGTCTTTGAAACCACTCACTTCTGTCCATTTCCTCCAGTACCACTCAAGTCCAGGGCACCTTCAGCTTCAGGGAAACTGAAGCTGCTCTCACTTCTCATCTGTTTTCCACTCAACAGATAGAGTGACCTTTTATAACTCAACATCGAATTATATCCCATCACTGCTTAAAACTCTTCCATGGTTTCCCATTGCTCTTAAAATACAGACTCCAATTTTTCTTAGGTATAACTCCTATACAGTAAAGCATGCAGCGTGATGAACTTCTACACATGGTCACACCCAGATGAAGACTCACATCATCTCCAGTTTTTTGTGCCCTTTACAGTCAGTTCTCACCCAGCAGAAGTAACCACTGTTTGGACTTCTGTGCTATAGATTGGTTGGATCTGTCCCTGAACTGCCTACGAGTGGAATTTTATAGAGTGTTCTCTTTTATGCCTGGCTTCTTTTGCTTAACATTATGTCTGTTACAGTCATCCATGTTACTGTGTGCATCCGTAGTACATTATTTTTTATTGCTGCATAGTATTTCACAAGATGAATATACCATGAATATAACAGTCTATTCTGCTGTTGATAGATTCTGAGGTTTTTTCGAGTTTGAGGTTCTTATGAGTAAGGTTGTGCAATGGTTTAAATGTGTGTGTCCCTCCAATGTTCACATTGGCGCTTAACCCCCAAGGTGATGATGGTATGAAGAGGTGGGATTCCTGGGAGGTGATTAGGCCATGAGGGCAGATGGGATTAGTGCCCTTATAAAAGGACACAAGGGAAATAACTAGCTTCCTCTGTCCCTTTTGCCATGTGAGGACACAGCAAGAGGTGCCATCTTTTTTTAAAATTTTGAATTGGGATCTCACTCTGTTGCCCAGGCTGGAGTGCAATGGCACCATCACAGTTCACCACAGGCTTGACTGCCTGGGCTCAGGCAATCTCCCTGCCTTAGCATCCTGAGTATCTGGGTCTACAAGCATGTGCCCCACCACACTCAGCCAATTTTTTCTTTTTTAGTAAAGATGAGGTCTCACTAAGTTGCCCATGCTGGTCTCAAACTACTGAGCTCAAGCAATCCTCCTGCCTCCGCCTACCAAAATACTAGGATTACAGGCTTGAGCCACTGCACCCGCCCCAAAAGTTACCATCTTGAAGACAAAGAACTAACCTTCACCAGACACCAATCCTGCCAGAACTTTGACCTTGGACTTACCAGCCTCCAGAACTGTGAGAATACATGTCTATCATTTATAAATTACCCAGTCTAAGGTACTTAGGTATAGCAGCAAGAACAGACTAAGACAGCCTGCTGTGGACATTCTTGTACAAGCCTTAGACATCAGACTTATTTATCTTGGATAGTATGATAGGCAGAAAAATGGTCCTCCAGAGACGTTTATGTCCTAATCCCCAGAACCTACGAACGTGTGAGGTTACACGGTTTGGGGATATTAAGGTTGCAGATGAATTTAAGCAGCTAATCAGCTGACCTTGAGATGGGGAGATTATCCAGGATTATCTGGGTGGGCCCAATGTGATCACAAGGGTCCTTATAAGTAGAAAAGAGCCAGAGTAAGAGAACCAGAGAGATGGCAGTGTGAGAAAGATTTGACCTGCCAGCATTGCTTTGAAGATGAATCATGGAACATAGGCAACCTCAAGGAGCGTGGAAAAGGCAAGGACATGGGTCTTTCCCCTAGAGCAGGGGTGTCCAACATTTTGGCTTCCCTGGACTGCATTAAGAAGGAATTATCTCAGGCTACACATAAATTATATAATATAGTTAGTGTGTATGCATAGTAAGACTTCTTTTTTAAAAATAATTTTTATAGCCGGGCTTGGTGGCTCAGCCTGTAATCCCATGCCTTGGGAGGCTGAGGTGAATGGATTTCCTGAGCCCGCGGGTTCGAGACCTGCCTGGGCAACTTGGTGAGACCTCATCTCTACAATAAATCAAAAAATTAGCCGGGCGTGGTAGCGTGCACCTGTAATTCCAGCTACTTGGAAGGCTGAGGCAGAAGGATTGCCGGAGCCCAGCAGGTCGAGGCTGCGGTGGCTGGGAGTGGCCACTGTACTCCAGTCTGGGCAACAGAGTGAGACTCCAACTAAAAATAATAATAATAATAATAATTTTTATAGGCCAGGCTTGGTGGCTTAGCCTGTAATCCCAGCACTTTGGGAAGCCGAGGTGAGTGAATTGCCTGAGCCTGAGGGTTCGAGACTTACCTGGGCAAAACTTGGCAAAATCTCATCTCTACAATAAATCAAAAATTAGCTGGATGTGATAGCGCGCACCTGTAGTTCTGGCTACTTGGAAGACTGAGATGGAAGGATTGCTGGAGCCCAGCAGGTGGAGGTTGTGGTGGCCAGGAGCGTACCCCTGCACTCCAGCCTGGGCGACGGAGTGAGACTCCAACTAAAAATAATAATAATTATTATTTTTATATAATTATATTTTTATAATAAAGTTTAGAAAAATGAGAACAATATAAAACTAGTGAGAAATTTGACATTCTTGTAAAACTATTGATGTCTGGTTTAATGGAAGTGGGCGCAATTCTTAGTGAGTTCTCAAAGTGCTCGTCAGAAATGTGTGTTTGAAGTTTGTTCTTGGAAACAAAAACAGCTGCTCACAAACGTATATGCTGCCAAAAAGCAATGTCATGAATAGGCATGACTGTGAACTTCAAAAATGGAACTACTCAGGAGGTCATGAAGAAATTAAATGCTAAAAACACATGATATTAAAAGATTTTGTGGGGCTGCATTACTAGCTGTCCTGGGCCACATGCAGCCCACAGGACATGGGTTGGGCATACTTGCCCTAGAGTCTCCAGAAGGAACAGAACCCTGCTGCCACCTTGACAATTGCCCAGCGATACCCATTTTGGCCTGCTGACCTTCAAAACTGTAGGATAGTAATACCTTTGTTGTAAGCCACTAAGTTTGTGGCTGTTTGTTACAATCTCAGGAGGAAACTAATGATGGCCAGGAGCAGAATTGCTGGGTCATGAGATGGGATAAAGACTGAAATGCTTCATGTGGTCTCCACCACCCAAAACGGCTAGCCCTGCCAATGTGTCCAGTCTCATAGAATGTCACTCTGCTACACCCTCACACTCCAGCCATACCAGCCTTTTCCTTTTTCCTCAAAGGTCACCTTCACCTGTGCATGGTCTTTCCCCTCCCCACCCTTCAGATACCAGTTCAAAGGATATGTCCTCAAGGAAGTAAGGTCAGGTCCTCTATTTTGTTCTCTCTAAGTCTCTGTTCTTTTCCTTTGGGGCACTTGTCAAGGTTTGTCATGACGTCTTCATTCCAGTAATTATTTTTTTTAAATTATTTAAAATTATTTTATTATTATTTTTTTTGAGTTGGAGTCTCACTCTGTTGCCCAGACTGGAGTGCAGTGGCCGCTCCCGGCCACCGCAGCCTCGACCTGCTGGGCTCCAGCGATCCTTCCGCCTCAGCCTTCCAAGTAGCTGGAACTACAGGCGCGTGCTGCCACACCCAGCTAATTTTTTAATTTGTTGTAGAGATGAGGTCTCGCCAAGTTGCCCAGGCGGGTCTCGAACTCGCGGGCTCAGGCAATCCACTCACCTCAGCCTCCCAAGGCACGGGATTACAGGCTGAGCCACCAAGCTGGCCCAGTAATTATTTAACAATGTCCCTTCATATGTCACCCCCAGACTAGAAGCTCCATGTGGGCAGGAACTGAGCCACTATTGTATTCTCAGCACTTAGTAGGCCATGCTTTGGCACATAGTAGGCCCACAACAGCTATTCACTCCATGCAAAACAAACGCTTTCTGTTTGGTAGGGAGGAGGAGCTGTCATCTGGATGCAGTGAGGATGTGAAGGGAAGTGAGAAGAGGAGGGGGGAGAAGGAAGAAGGGAAGGAAAGAGAGAGGAGAAGAAAGAGAGAGAAACTTGCACCCTGGGAATCACCCTGGCCCAAGCTCTGTCCTCAGTGGTAGTCTCAGTTCAGAATCTCCAGGAAAAGAAGAAAAGCACTCATGTAGATCAAACCACAGGAGGAAAACACTGATTTTTAAAATTTTTTTTAATTTTTAATTTTTTTTTTTAGTTGGAGTCTCGCCCTGTTGCCAAGACTGGAGCATCTTCCGCCTACAGGTGCGCGCTACCAAGCCCAGCTAATTTTTGTTTTATTGTAGAGATGAGGTCTCGCTAAGTTGCCCGGGTGGGTCTCGAACCCATGGACTCAGGCAATCCTCTCGCTTCAGCCTCCCAAAGTGCTGGCATTACAGGCTGAGCCACCAAGCCTGGCAACACTGATATTTTTTAGTGAGAAAGGCTCTGTATTTCCTTACAGGTGGTTCAATGCCCTTCCAGGGCCCTTGTGACTTAAGCTTCCTGCCTTGGAAACAGTGGGCCTGACCCCTGAGGCAGAAAATACATTATAAATAGGGGAGGAGACCAAGATTCAGAGAGGGGCAAGGAGTTGCCCAAGACCCCTGACATTTTAGAATCAGAGCTGGGACCCAAAACGAGACCCCTGTCTCCTAGTTTAGGGGTGGGGTGGGACAGGGCCAGATTTAGCAAATAAAAAGCAGGGTTTAGATTTGAATTTTAGATCAACAACAAATCATTTTTAATATGTCTATCGTGGGCTGGGCATGGTGGCTTATGCCTGTAATCCCAGCACTTTGGAAGGACTAGGTGGGAGGATCTCTTGAGCCTGGGAGTTTGAAACCAACGTGAGCAACATGGTGAAACTTTGTCTCTATAAAAAAATTTTTTTTAAAATTAGCCGAGTGTAAGCTGGGCACAGTAGCACAAGACTGTAATCCCAGCACTTTGGGAGGCCGAGGAGAGAGGATTGCCTGAGCCCAGGAGCTCTAGACTAGCCCGGGCAACTTGGTGAGACCTTGATTCTACAATAAACAAAAAAATAAGCCAGACATGGTAGCACAGGCCTGTAGTTCCAACTACTTGGAAGGTTGAGGTGGAAGGATCGCCTAAACCCAGCAGGTCGAGGCTACGGTAGCTGTGTGAGTGTGCCACTGCACTCCAGCTTGGGCAACAGAGTGAGACTCTGACTCAAAAAACAAAAACATATTAAACTAGCCAAGTGTGGTGTCACATGACAGTAGTCCCAGTTACTCAGGAGGCTGAGGCAGGAGGACTCTTTAAGCCCAGGAGTTAGAGGCTGCAGTGAGCTATGATCATATATTCCCCAAAGATTGCATGGGACAGACTTATGCTAAAAACATGATTTGTTGTCCGTATGAATTTTACTTTTTTTCTTTTTTTAAAGTCTTATTCTATCACCCAGGCTGGAGTGCAGTGGCACAATCATGTCTCACCACAGCCTCGACCTCCTGGGTTCAAGTGATCCTCCTGCCTCAGCCTCCCAAGTAGGTGAGGCTATAGGTGCGCACCACCATGCCTGGTTAATTTTTCTATTTTTTGTAGAGACAGGGTATCGCTTTGTTGCCCAGGCTGGTTTTGAACTTTTGGCCACAAGCAATCCTCCCGTCTTGGCCTCCCAAAGTGCTAGGATTACAGGCATGAGCTACTATGTCCAGCTGAATTTCAAATTTAACTGGGCATACTGTATTTTATCTGGGGTCAGGGTAGGGTTTCAGGGTGGTGGTGGGGTTGATCCCTATTTCACTACCAAGCAGGCCTTTCTGGGGACCTGCACCCACGCTGTCCAGAACACAGCCAGTTTGTTCCCTGGACAGAGCTGGCTATCCTCTCACCTGTCTGGCCTCTTTTCCTCTCTGTCTCTGAGCAGACTCCAGTCTTCTGCTGGGTCACTGGTTCTCAACCTAACACTTAGCATCCCCTGCGCCAGCTGCGCCCCAGGCCAATGACAGCAGACTCTTTGGGTTGGACTCAGGCGTCAGAAGCTTTGAAAGCTCCCCAGGTGATTCCAGCATGCAGCTGATGCTAAACCACTGTGCTAGAAGGATCCACTTCTTTGCTGCTAACATCGCATTAGTTCTGCCTTTGCCTAATGGAAACGTCTTGGGAGCCTCTGCGGAATCAGCTGCTCCCCCAGGCACAGCCTCGGAGCCTCCTCAGTCTCAGTGACTCCCCCGGAACTGCCTCAGGAACCTTCACAGTCTCACTGTTCCCTGTTTGCAAACCTCCCTGCCTTTGGCTTTTCTCAGACCTTTCTAGTTGTTTCGGAGTCTTTTCTGTTTCAGAGAACGACAATTCATGTCTAGCTTCAGGCTCATGAGGAAAGCAGGGGTGGGAGCCCCCCATCTGGGATCTGAAGCCCCTGGCGTGTGGACCCCAGGTGGTGGGCATCTGGGGTGCTCGGCAACTCAGAGCTACCCGAGGTTCCAGGCCACAGCAGGGCTGTGTTGTGTTTCTTTGTTCTAAGCCGGACGAAGCCTGGGCGAGATCTGCTGACTGTGAGTCCCTGTAGTTCCCTAAACTTCTTCCCCCAATTACTTGTCAGTGTATCTGTTTTCCCCACTAGACTCAACTCCTGGAGCAGGGGACAGGTCCGTCTTGCTCCCAGCTATGTGCCCAGAGTTTGGCTGCTGGCTGTGTAACCAGCGCAGGAAACTTCAGCAATCATGAACTTCAACCTCACTGTTGTACAGATAAGGAAACAGAGGCACAGAGGGGGAAAGGGACTTGCCCCAGATTGCACAGCATGGCGGAGGCTGACTTAGGACAAAAACCCAAGGCTCCAACTCGCAGGACCACTAGGAGTGCCCCACCCCTACAACCACCCAGCCCTGTCCTGAGCCATCTACCTCTCCATTCAAGATACACCCCCCCACCCCAAATCAGGCCCACACACTGTCTCTTTCCAGGACTCTTTCTAGGGAGGGTCAGGGTGACCCTAGCAGTGGGTGGGTAGACAGGCAAAGCAGGAGGAGAGGTATGTTCTGTGGGAGATACAGAAGTTCCTCTAGCTAGAACCTCCTCTCCCAAATGGGGTGAAGAATTCCTGTCGGATATGGAGGAGCAGGACTTTTATTTTGATAGGCTTCGCAAAGGAAGCTGACAGTGGACTTTGCCCCCTCTC
This sequence comes from Cephalopachus bancanus, assembly GCA_027257055.1. NCBI lineage: Eukaryota > Metazoa > Chordata > Mammalia > Primates > Tarsiidae > Cephalopachus > Cephalopachus bancanus. The sequence goes on from JAPVLO010000761.1 coordinate 484,792, forward strand.
TCTGGCCTCCTCTTCTGCAGAAAGAACTAGGCCCCACCAACTCCCAGAGCCAGTCCCTCCCCAGCCCAACCCTGAGGCTGGAAGGTCCACAACCTCCTGAAATCTGAACACCCTTTTTCTGGCAGCAGCGCTCTCTTTTTCAGGCTGTTTCCTAATCAGGAGAATGGGGCTAATAGTGTTGTCAGGGGGTGGTAAGAATCCCAGGCATGGTGCTTGAGGCATTGCAGGTGATGGTCCAGGTGGGGTGCTAATGACGTTCTAAGCTGCATGTCAGCACCGCCCACGGTAACCCAAGGCTGATCCCCTCATTGGACAAAAGATGCCATTCCATCCTCTCCTGAGGGGTGAGCCTTTTTGGTAGATTCATGTATGATGGTGGCTTCCTATGGGCCCCAAAGGAACCAAAGCACTTTCAGAGATGTCCTTGCCTTTTGAAGCTGACGTCAAGAAGGGTGAGTGTGCACTTGAACCCCGTGGAGCACTGGAGGCAGGTTTGTGATGGAGTCTCCTGGAACAGGGCAGGCTACAGGAAGAGGGGAAGTCAGGGCCAGCCTTGGAGCTCAGACACCTCTTTCTTAGGGTAGCTGTTAAAAAAGAAATGCAAGCCTTGGTAGCTCAGCCTGTAATCCTGCACTTTGGGAGGCTGAGGTGAGTGGGTTGCCTGAGCCCATGGGTTCGAGACCCGCCTGGGAAACTTGGTGAGCCATCATCTCTACAATAAATCAAAAAATTAGCCGTCCGCCTGTAGTTCCAGCTACTCGGAAGGCTGAGGTGGAAGGATCGCTGGAGCCCAGCAGGTCGAGGCTGCGGTGGCCGGGAGCGGCCACTGCACTCCAGTCTGGGTGACAGAGTGAGACTCCAACTCAAAAAAAAAAAAAAAAAGAAAAGAAATGCATTGTCCTAAAATATACGTAACATGAAATGTACCACTGAATCTTTTTAAGTGCACAGCTCAGTGGCATTAAGCACATTCACATTGCTGCACCATCATCATCACCATCTGTCTCCAGAACTTTCTCATTTTCCCAAACTGTCTCTCTTACCCATTAAGCACGAGCTCCCCATTCCCCCTCCCCCTAAGCCCCAATGACCACCAAAATTCTGCTTTCTGTGTCTATGAATTCGAGTATTCTAGATACTTGGTATAAGCAGGATCACGCAATATGTATCCGTTTGTGACTGGCTTATTTCACTTGGCATAATGTCTTCAAGGTTCATCTAGGTTATAGCATGGATCAGAAGTTATTTTTTAAGGCTGCATAATATCCCATGGTATGTATGTACCATAGTTTCATCCATGGCTGAAAATCACATTTCATCTGTAGTATCAGACCCCTGAAGATCCCAAAAGAGAAGGCACTGTGTCTAAGAGGGTGAAGAAGTCCAGCCACAGTGGCTCACGCCTGCAAGCACTTTGAGAGGCTGAGACAGGAGGATTGCTTGAGCCCAGGGGTTCGAGACCAACCTGGACAGCATAGCAAGACCTCGACTCTAGCAAAAATTTAAAAATGAGACAATCATAGTGGCATGTGCCTATAGTCCCAGCTATTCAGGAGGCGAGCCAGAGGATCACTTGAGCTCAGGAGGTCAGTCGAGGTCACAGCGAGCCATAATCGTGCCACTGCATTCCAGCCTGGGCGACAGAGTGAGACTTCAACTCAAAAAAAAAAAAAAAAGAGGCTGAAGAAATGACCCAGAGACAGTGGGCTTTATTCAGAAAGTTACAGACAAGGAAGATGGTCCAGGAGCAGCGGACTGGACAGGAAAAAACTGCTCCCAACTGTAAAAGACACACAGGTTATATGGCATTTTCTATAGGACGAAGTGCAGGGTTCAGCGTGAAAAGGGTGGGGTTTCTAGAGCGCGAGCGCAGTGTGAGAACACACCTATATGTTGCATGTACACAAAATGGCTGTGAATTCTCTCTAGGGGTGGGATTTGTAGTTTTACAATGCACTAAAAGTAACCAAAGGAAGGGCCAGGCACCGTGGCTCAAGCCTGTAATCCCAGCACTTTGGGAGTCTGAGGCAAGAGGATTAGGGCTTCAAGACCAGCCTGGGCTACTTGGTGAGACCTCATCTCTAAAAATAGAAAAAGCCGGGCTTGGTGGCTCAGCCTGTAATCTCGCGCTTTGGGAGGCTGAGGTGAGTGGATTGCCTGAGCCCGTGGGTTCGAGACCCACCTGGGCAACTTGGCGAGACCTCGTCTCTACAATAAATCAAAAAATTAGCCAGGCGTGGTAGCGTGCACCTGTAGTTCCAGCTACTTGGAAGGCTGAGGCAGAAGGATCGCTGGAGCCCAGTAGGTCAAGGCTGCGGTGGCCGGGAGCAGCCACTGCACTCCAGTCTGGGTGATAGAGTGAGATTCCAACTCAAGATAAATAAATAAATAAATAAAATTTTAAAAGTAACCAAAGGTTATGGGCATCGATCCAGTTGTGTTGGATCTGGGGGACCGACTGCCTCAAGGAAGGGTGGGCGAGAACATTTACTATGCATAGCTGCAACGTGTGGTCAGCAGGTGGGGGGGGACATTTCGCCCACGGCCTCAACATGACCGGAGTGCTTAGGCCAGAGCCTGAGGGGGAAGGAGACATCCGGGGTTGGCCATCTCCGGGCCCCAACCCCTGCTTGGGGCCATATCCAGGGTGTGCTCATGTTGTCACTGAGTGTCACCCTGCACATTCATTGATGGACATTGGGATTGTTTTCACCTTGGACTATAGTGAATAATGCTGCTCTGACCGTGGGTGTACAAATATCTGTTCACATCTCTGCTTTTAATTATTTGGGGCACATATCCAGAAGTGAAATTACTGAACCATTGGCAATTCCATGCTTAATTTTTTGAGGAACAGTTATACCATTTTCCATAATGGCTACATCATCTTACGTCCCCAACAGTGCACAAACGTTCCAGTTCCTCTTCGTCCTCACCAGCATTTGCTGTTTTCCGGTTATTGCTTTGTTTCATAATAGCCATCCTAACCCTAATGGGTGTGAAGAGGCATCTCATTGTGGTTTTGATCTGCATTGCTCTAATGATTAGTCATGTTGAGCATCTTTTCATGTACTTATTGGGCATTTGTAAGTAGAGTTTTTTTCCTTTTCTATTGAAGTAAACATTGCAGGCTAATCCTGAGTGTATAGTTTAATTAATCTATTTTACATATGTTATACAACTGGGTAGCTCTGAGGAAAACACACAAACTTAAAGTGTTTTTCTTATCTCCCACTCAACACAACATCAATCAACACAGAATATTTCTGTGACCAAATGTGTGTGGGCTTCCTCCCCTTACCCAAGCAGCAGACACCAGCTGGGTTTGCTCTCTTTCAGTTTAATTCTGATGCTACCTACCTGGAGACCCCTCAGGCTGAGGGCTCACCCTGGGACCCTGCCTGCTTCAGACACCAGTCACAAGTCCAGGCCTTTGGAACTTCTGACCAATCAGCTTCAAGTTGGGGTTCCTTCCTCTTTGGGTTCAATTAATTTGCTAGAGCGGCTCACAGAACTCAGGGAAACTTAACGTTTACCAGTTTATTACAAAGGTTGCAAACAAGAGATGTGTAGGGCGAGGTACAAGGCAAGGGGTGAGGAAATTCCATGCCCTCCCCTGGACACACTGCCCTCCAGGAACCTCAGGGTGTTCAGCTACCCAAAAGCTCTCTGGATCCTTCCTCTTCGCCCTCTGAAGATTTACTGAAAAATCAACTGACAAAAGGCAGATTGATAGGAGAAAAGGGCCAGGCACGGTGGCTCATACCTGTAATTCCAGCATTTTGGGAGGCCGAGGTGAGAGGATTGCCTGAGCCCAGGGGTTGGAGATTAGCCTGGGCAACTAGGTGAGACCTCGTCTCTACAATAAATCAAAAAATTAGCCAGGCATGGTGGTGTGTGCCTGTAGTTCCAGGTACTTGGTAGACTGAGGCAGAAGAATCGCCTGAGCCCAGCAGGTCAAAGCTACAATAGCTGTGATCATGCCTCTGCACTCTAGCTTGGGTGACAGAGTGAGACTCCCACTCAAAAAAAAAAAAAAAAAAAGCCGAGTGCAGTGGCTCACACCTATAATCCCAGCACTTTGGGAGGCCGAGGTGAGAGGATTGCCTGAGCCCATTTAAAAAAAAAAAACAAACGAAAAAGGAGAAAAGGCATATAAATTTATTGGTATACTTGGGAGTCTTACAATATATAAGCTCTCAAAGAAAAGGAAGATGATTGATGCTTTTTTTTTTTTTGAGTGGGAGTCTCACTCTGTTGCCCAGGTTAGAGTGCAGCGGCACGATCACAGCTACCGCAGCCTCATCCTGCTGGGCTCAGGCGATCTTTCTCCTTCAGCCTTCCAAGTAGCTGGAACTACAGGTGCTCGCCACCCCACTCAGCTAATTTTTTTATTTACTGTAGAGACGAGGTCTCACCATGTTGTCCAGGCTGGTCTTGAACCCCTGGGCTCAGGTAATCCTCTTACCTCAACCTCCCAAAGTGCTGGGATTAGGAATTACAGGCGTGAGCTACTGCATTCGGCTATTTTCTTTAAATAAAGCCAAGGTCTTGCTATGTTGCTTAGGCTGATCTCAAGCTCCTGGGCTCAAGCAATCCTCTCACCTTTGACTCCCGGGTACTGAGATTACAGGTGTGAGCCACCAAGCCTGGCTTTTTTTTTCCCCCTTCAGTGTTCCCTGGCCCTAGAATATACCATCTTGAGTGAAAGGACATAGCATGAATTTAGTATGCCCAATGAGCAGCCATTTTAACATTACCTAAACCTCATGATTTTCTAGGGGTTCACTTACCCCCTAATCACTAGCCAAGCACAGAACCGGTTTCTCGGAGGTGGCTATTGATAATTGTTTTACAATCCCCCCATCTTGTTTTGTACTAATTAGCTTTTCCTTCTTTCTTTCTTTCTCTTTCTCTCTCTCTCTCTCTCTCTCTCTCCTCTCTCTCCTCTCTCTCTCTCTCTCTCTCTTTCTTTCTTTCTTTCAGTTGGAGTCTCACTCTGTCGCCCAGACTGGAGTGCAGTGGCCGCTCCCAGCCACCGCAGCCTCGACCTGCTGGGCTCCAGCAATCGTTCCGCTTCAACCTTCCAAGTAGCCGGAATTACAGGCATGCGGTACCACGCCCGGCTGATTTTTTGATTTATTGTAGAGATGAGGTCTCGCTGCCCAGGCAGGTCTTGAACCCTCAAGCTCAGGTAATCCACTCACCTCAGCCTCCCAAAGGCACGGGATTACAGGCTGAGCTATGTCAAGTATTTGCCTTTACCAAGACTCAAGTTAACCTAATTGGAGCCTGTGACCTTCACGACACAGACAGACCCCCACCACCAAGGCAGCAATCAGGTGACTAACCCACCCATCTTTCTGCTGTCCGTCACCTGACATCAGTACCTGTGCTTACCTGCCCCTTCGTGATGACGTGGAGCAGACCACCACCCAATCACCTTAATGACCTTCCTTCATCAAAGGAAGGGTTAAAAGCATTCAACCTTGAGCAGCCAGTCGCCATTGCCAGATCATTGCGGTCTTTGCCTTGCTAAGCTCTGGTGTGGCCATGTGCTCTTTGAACTGTGGCCAGGCCATGTTTCCCGGCTTTTGCTTCCTCCTCTCCCTTGAGGAGGTGACTCTCCTCTCTCTCTCTCTCATTTACTTTCTAAATAAACTATATTTTCTAATCTAACTTCTGTGCAATCCTTTGTATCTTTCATACGGCATCGGACCGCACACCAGACATCCCACACCCCCAACAGGCCTGACCTAACATTCTGGAGACCCCGCTGGGAGTGTGACTCTAACATTCTTGGAGTCCCCAGCAAGTGAGACCCTAACATTAATATTACAGAGACATGTAACATCATGGCAAAACATGTTGCACTGGCAAGACAGGAAGCAGTGAGGAGGAGGCCTGGTTAGCAAAGGTGGTCTTGTTAGACAGGTGAAGCCTAGGATAGCTGTGGCCCTCGGTAGATGGTCAATGTTTCTTTCAGACCTCTAAGGTTGTCACACTCTCAGTTCATCTTTCCTAGATCTGCACAAGGGAAGGCTTCAAGAAGCCTGGCCGCATCCATGCAGAGTTTCTGTACAGATGCTAATCTCCCCTACAAAAAACAGCTTTTACAGCTATTCTCGAATTTCATGCCCTTCAGAATAGCCATCTTGAAATATGTGAAAGGAGTGTATTTTTGGATAAAATATTTTGGTTTCCTCACCTTTTATAGACTTCATTGGATAGGCATGATTGACAACCATGCAGAAATGAGATTGGGGCCAGGCATGGTAGCTCACGCCTGTAATCCCAGTACTTGGGAGGCCAAGGTGGGAGGATTGCTTGAGCCCAGGGGTTCAAGACAATAAAATTTTTGAACTTAGCTGGGTGTGATGGTGTGCACTTTTAGTCCCAGTTACTTGGGAGGCTGCATGTCTATTTTTGTGACTGTGAGACTCCAACTCAAAATAAAATATTTTGTAGTGATGGGGTCTTGATGCATTGCCCAGGCTGGTCTCAAACTCCTGGCCTCAAGCCATCCTCCTGCCTCAGCCTCCCAAAATGCTGAAATTATAGATGTAAGCCACTGCCCCTTGCTTGTCATTCCTTTCAATGTTTCTGGTTTTCCAGCCACCTTTTGAGGAATGTGGTCCAAACTACCCCTCCAGCCACCCCACCCACTGCAAACCTTCTTCCCCACTGCAATGGCTTCATTGGTCACAGTTGATTGCTCTAGTGTGACCTGCAATCTGAAGGCACCTCTGTAGGGCTGAACAGTTAATTCCCAGATAGGGGCAGGCCCAAGTTCTGCCCTGGGAAGCTGCTCTGTAATGAGTGGCATTAGGACCACCCAATCAAAGCCTTTCCTTAGCACATAAACCAGCAGGGTGTGTGTGACACGGATAAGGACTGTTGGGGTGACCTAAGCCCCCCAATGGGGTGATCTGGGGCTTGGGGGATTGTGGAGTTGGTGCGTCAATTGGTCCTTCTATACCTTTTTGTTTCTTTGAGTTGGAGTCTCACTCTGTCGCCCCGACTGGAGTGCAGTGGCACGCTCCCAGCCACCGTAGCCTCCACCTGCAGACTCCAGCGATCCTTCCACCTCAGCCTTCCAAGAACTATAGGCTCGCGCTACCATGCTCGGCTAATTTTTTATTTATTGTGGGGACAAGGTCTCTCCAAGTTACCCGGGCGGGTTTTGAACCCGCAGGCTGAGGCAATCCACTCGCCTCAGCCTCCCAAAGTGCTGGGATTACAGACTGAGCCACCGAGCCCAGTATATGCCTATTTTTTGTTTGATGCCGATTTGTTTGTTTGTTTGTTTTGAGCTGGGATCTCATTCTGTTGCCCAGGATGGAGTGATCCTTCCACCTCAGGCTCCCAAGTAGCTGGAAATATGGGCGTGCACCACCATGCCCAACTAATTTTTTAATTTTTTGAAGGTCTCACTATGTTGCCCAGGCTGGTCTCAAACTTCCGGACTCAAGCGATCCTCCCCCCTTGGTCTCCCAAAGCACTGGGATGACAGGTGTGAGCCACCATACCCAGGCTCTGTGCCTTTTCCTAGTCCCCACCTATGCCTGTAAGTGCCCCAAGCCATGTAGCTAGAAAGCATTTGGCTTCTACATATGCAATGGTTTTCAAATGAATGCGAATGCCACTGTGATTAATAACATTCACATTCACTAGAAGCACTTCTGAATTCACAGTAGTCTTTTGTGCTACATTTTGTCAGCCAACGAATACACTAAAATGCAGCTATTAGCAAATGGTGCGGAAAGAAGTGAAACTGTAATTCCGGCTACTCGGAAGACTGAGGTGGAAGTATCGCCAGCCCAGCAGGTCGAGGCTGCGGTGGCCGGGAGAGGCCACTGCACTCCAGTCTGGGTGACAGAGTGAGACTCCAACTCAAAAAAAAAAGGGAAGCTGTTGAAATGTAAGAGTTCAGACGCCAAGGGCAGGGCATGGTGACTCAGGCCTGTAATCTCAGCTCTTTGGGAGGCTGAGGTTAGCAGATCACTGGAGGCCAGGAGTTTGAGACCAGCCTGGGCAACATAGTGAGACTCCCATCTCAACAAAAAAGAAAAAAAAATAGTTGAGCATGGTGGTGCCTGCCTGTAGTCCCAGCTACTTGCAAGGCTGAAGTGGAAGGATCACTTGAGCCAAGGAATTTGAGGCTGTGATGAGCTATGATCATGCCACTGCACCCCAGCCCGGACTACAGTGCAAGACTCTGTCTCTAAAAAAAATCAACATTAAAGGTACAGAGCCCAGATGGGCCCAAGATGTGAGCCCATATGGGCGTTTTGGGGTTCCCATGGGACAGATGCTTCAAATATTCCACCTCTCCAGGTCCCCTTCCCTGGAAAATTCAGTTGAGATGGCTGAGGTTAACTGGATGTGATGACTCACACCTATAATCCCAGTTCTTTGGGAGGCAGAGGCAAGAGGATTGCCTGAGCCCAAGGGTTCGAGATCAGCCTGGGCAACTTAACTTGGTGAGACCTCATCTCTACAATAAATCCAAAAAATTAGGTGAATGTGATGGTGCACACCAGTGGTTCCAGCTACTTGGAAGGCTGAGGTGGAAGAATCGCCTGAGCCCAGCAGATCGAGGCACTCCAGCCTGGGCGACAGTGTGAGACTCTGATTCAAAGGAAAAAAAAAAAAAATCCCAGGCCCTGTCCAGAGGCCAGAATCCAGGGAGGTCCAGAATCCTTTTCAGTGTTTCTGAGTCTCTCCTGTGGATGTCTGTGACCTCCTGTTACCTCTTAGTCTGGGTTTCTTCAACCTTGCCCCAGGTCCCTGTCCCCTGCGATCTCCCACAATGCTTCACTGAAGTACAGGCCTGGCCCTAGCTGGTGGGAGAATCAGGTATGGGCCATGGGAGCCAGATGCCAGGGTCAAAGCCTTGCTCTGCCACTGAGAAGCCGACTGAACTTGGACAAGCTCCTCTGTCTCTGGGGTTTGGTTTGCTCATAACAAAATGGGGGTAAGTGTGGCCCCTACCTCTCAGGGCTTGTCACAGGACTTCAGAGTTGGTGTGGGGAAGACACCAGGAGTCAGGGAGTATGAGCCACCATTTTTATTTATCCCCCTACCAAGCACTATTGTGTGTGACACTTTAATTTTTTTGAGTGAGGGTCTCATTCTGTCACCCAGGCTGGAGTACAGTGGCACGATCATGGCTCACCAGAGCCTCAACCTTCTAGGCTCAGGCAATCCTTCTGCCTCAGCCTTTCAAGTAGCTGGGACTACAGGTGTGCGCCACCACACCTGGCTACTTTTTTTATTCTTGTAGAGATGGGGTCTTGCCAAGTTGCTCAGGCTGGTCTCAAATTCTTGGTTTCAAGAGATCCTCTCACCTCGGCCTCCCAGAGTGCTGGGATTGCAGGTGTCAGCCACCATGCTTGGCCCTATAAGTGACTTTTCTGGACATTTTTGGGACAGCAGAGAGGGATTATAGCCCTGCATCAGAATGACTTACAACAGCTCAATGGATCTCACTGTGCTGAATGCCTCCTGTCCATCCTATCCCAGGAACCTCTCAACAGCCCACCATCTCCTCTGGCCCCGACCTGATGCCAAGTTTGGTGCCTGCTCACCACAGCCCCTCAGGATGCTCCCCTCAACTTTCCTCTTAGTTCCGTAGCCTCATCCCCGCGACGTTCCCCCCAGCCACCAGGAGAAGATGCACAATTGGTATCACAGGGCATCTCTATTTTGGTCTCAGTTGCTGTCATGACAGAAAAGGCTCTAAGACAATGAAGGACACTCAGCAGAGAAGTCTGGGAAATCCACAAGGACATTTTTCCTTGTCACAATGGATGAATGTGTGTGTGTGTGTGTGTGTGTGTGTGTGTGTGTGTGTGCGCGCGCGCACGTGTGTGACCTGTTTATATATAAACACAAAGTAATTTTTGCATGTTTTCAACACACACAGAATTTTCTAGGAACGCGACTATTGTGTACACGGAGAGAAGATTGTCTTTTGTTTTGTTCGGAATTTTGCCAGGGCTGACTGCCCATTTCCTGTCACCAGCAACAGCGCCCGCTCCTCGTGGGGCCCAAATCGCCGTCGCGAGCACCTGTGTCCATCTGTCTGTCTGCCTTGGTGGCCGCCGTGGCCCCCGGGGTCCCACCTCTAGGGGCAAGTGTGGGGTCCCATCATCCTATTTCCTGCTGCGGTCGGGGGACGTATTTTCATCCTGAAACTCACACTGTTTTATTGTAAATTGCTTCCCTTTTATTTCTCCTTTACAGTATAGTTGGGATATTCTATTGATATTTTCCCCCCAAAAAATAGGTGAGGGTGGGTTATATTATTTATGAATTTCATTTCAGCCTGATGAAGGGGCTGAGTATTTGTCATCCAAGCAAGGCTTGGGTCTGACGGGATTCGAGGAGGCGCAAGGGCCCACCTTTGCATAATTCAAGAATCCATCTGAGGCCCTCTGCAACCATCCACTACTGATGTGTTTCTAAAATGAAGTGCCCACTCACTCACTCGGAGGTGGAGGCTGTGCTTCGTCACTCTTTATTCTTTTATTCTTTTTTTTTTTGAGTCGTAGTCTCACTCTGCCGCCCAGGCTGGAGTATAGTGTGGCATGCTCACAGTCACTGCAGCCTCGACCTCCTGGGCTCAGGCGATCCTTCCACCTCAGCCTTCCAAGTAGCTGTAACTATAAGCATGCGCGCCACCATGCCTGGCTAATTCTTTATAGAGATGAGGTCTCACCAAGTTGCCAAGGTGAGTCTTGAACCTGTGGCTCAGGCAGTCCTCTCGCCTTAGCCTCCCAAAGTGCTGGAATGCTGGGATTACAGGTGTGAGCCACTACACCCTGTCTGCCCTTTATTATTTTATTTGATTATTATTATTATTATTATTATTTTTAGTTGGAGTCTCACTCTGTCACCCAGACTGGAGTGCAGTGGCCGCTCCCGGCCACCACAGCCTCGACCTGCTGGGCTCCGGCGATCCTTCCGCCTCAGCCTTCCGAGTAACCGGAATTACAGGTGCACGCTACCACGCCCAGCTAATTTTTTGATTTTATTGTAGAGATGAGGTCTCGCCTGCCCAGGCGGGAAATCG